>JAMPIV010021471.1:355000-598595 GCA_024509875.1 Oreohelix idahoensis
TAGAAGAGAGAGAGAGAGAGAGAGAGAGAGAGAGAGAGATGTACGGAGGAACGCATGCAATACTACCACGTCGTCTCGCGATTGAAAATTAATGCCACCCCACGCGAAAGGCATGGAGGCTTGCTTTTTTTCAAATAAACAGTAATAAAAAACACTACCAATACGAGGTAAGGTTTTAAAAAACATGGTTAATGCTTATTAGGAAACATGACACAATACTGTTTTACGTCTGAAATCCTGACATTAGCCTGACAGTACAGAAGACACCCCATCGTATAGAAGTGAACGGGTGGTAGAAGAAAATACATATTTTGAACACAGCCACTTAGCTCCATAAATTTTTTATATTTGGGTGCCTTAGGACTTGCTGACAAAGAATATGTTAGGTGTTAAGCAAATAGTCTAATAATTAACAAATTATAGCCAAAATATTATAGTGGTGTTGTCTGACAACACAGGATCATATTTGCTCATAATGGCGTGTTTGGACACTGCTTTAGAGGAAATGAGGCCACCACGTTAGATCCGATTTGATTGGCTAGAATAATATGTAAGGCGAAACATGATTAGTCGACTGCAAATACTATTTTTGGTTGTTAATGTAGGAAGGGTACATTTTTTCAAAAGCTTTTGTAAACATGGTCTCATTGGCTAGACCATTTAATATAGTCAATTAGGAGTGTCAGTTCAGTGCCACATTTTGAAAATAAGCTTTGTAGAAGCAAGTGCGTTGAGAACCAGCTCATATTTTTCTAATAAAAGCCTGGGACAGAGGCAGATCGGAATTGTGCCATAACTCATTGCCAGTCAACGTACTTGTTTAATATTTTCTTGAATTGTGGTAAGCTAGACATATTTGATATCTTTTTGATGAAAATTGAATGTGAATTGATAATTTATGTCTGTATGTGTGTGGTTCAGTAACAAACATGAGGCAAAGCCTAGATATTGCTCCACCATGAACAAAACTTGTCGGAGAGGAGTATAACTGCATAGGCCTATATGGGATTGCCAAATAGTACTATGACACCTATCTTATTGAATAGAAGGAAATAATGCTGGAATTGCAGAGGCGTTGTAACCATTAGGGAGAGGAATACTGGTGTATATTGTTACATGAGAAGCTAGCAGTTGGCCTACAGCGCTGAACTCGGTGTTTGTTATGTATTGTGCTTCAGTGTGGAAATAGATTATAAATTAGTTCTGAAGTAGGAGGTACAACCTTCTTGTTTCAGGGACCGTGGTACTAAAGTATTAAAGCAGCACCTGGTCCGAGTTTTGCTGAATCCAGAGGCTGGTAGCATACTCCTTGGTCAAGATATCGACCAGTGTTGTTTCTCAAGAAAACGGTGAAGCAAGCGAGCAGAGGAGTCAGTTATCCTGCCGCCCACACAGAAGTTAAGATTTCGTTGGCCAGAGCAGCTCAATCTTGTGTATACCCCCCTCTAAAATTGACTGTACATTAAATCAAGAGGGACAGTTATTTGTTTCAAATAAAAGAAACTGTGAACCTTTCTAATATTATTTCCACCAGAAACAAACACATGAAGTCATGATGACAAACAACAACCTAGCTTGAAAAGCCAGTATTACCTCATAGTACTACATCACAACTTACACACATATTGTAATAATAATATATGTCAATACAAAGATCCTATCTATAAATTGTGTACATACAATTTGTGATTACATTTGATTGTGATTCATGGTTCACTTTGTAGTTGAATCAGGATATCTATTTTTGAAAGGAATTAATACATATTTTAAAAGTTAACACTTATTAAGATAGTCTTATAGAGTGTTCTACGTATGTGAGTGTCACAGTGTTGTAAAGTATTGTGGATTAAATTTAATTGTTTATCTGTCTGTTGGTTGTTGTGAACATACACTTCATCACTATCATAACCCTAGACATTCAACGTAGTCATCACAATATTCCAGAATAAGTCTGACTGAGGTCTAAATGTGGTAGCAAAGTAAGGTCATCTGTAATACACCACACTTATTAGATACAGATACCTTCACAGCTGATCTCAGTCAGTACACTAAGTCCCCTATAAATATTTATATCATCCCACTTTACCACATATATTGGGGTCCTGTCCGGGATTTTGAATCTTCTCCTATTATATATATTGGGGGTAATTCACTTCAGGGAATAATAAAAAATTAAAAGGTATCCTTGGGTGGAAAATAAATAAGGTTGAGCTCTCAGTGCCTGTGGTTGTCCTTAGATAATTAGTTATAGATTGACTTGTTTAAGTTAGACATTGTATAAATTTGCCTGTTAGAAAATGGCCGACCTGGCAAAATTTCGATCTGCTGCTATGCAGGCTGCTAAAGAGTTAGGAATGGACGGGCAAGTTATGATTGCTTATGTCACTACTGAATGTGACAAATTTATTGAACGCGAAGAAAAAAGATTAGAAAAAGAAGCTGAAAGAAAGTTAGAGGCTGAAAAAGAGCTTAAGAGGTTGCAGATTGAGGCTGACAAAGCGGCTAGGGCATTGGAGGCTGAGGCTAAGAAGTTCCAATTGGAGGCAGAAGAAAAAAGACTGACTGCCGAAAGGGAAGACAAGCGATTAGCTGCAGAAAGAGAAGCAGAAAAGGAGGAGAAGAGATTACAAAGGGAACATGAGTTACGACTAAGGGAGTTTGAGTTTCAAAGCCATGCTCCTGAAAATGGTGCCAGTCCCTTTACCTCTGATGCCTCTGCTAGTCAGGGAGCCTCAACCTCAGCTATGAACTTTCATTTAGATCATTTTGTTGAGAAAGACGATGATATCGAGAGCTATCTAAATAGATATGAACTATTAGCTACCACGTATGGGTTAGAGAGAGAAACTTGGAGCTTAAAGTTATCTCAAGGGCTTCGTGGTACAGCTTATGAAGTTTTTACCAAAATGAGCAGAGATGATCAAGAAAATTATGACATGCTAAAGCAGGCTCTTTTGTTAAGATATGAAAAGAATGGAGAATTTTATATAAAAAAATTTAGGAATGCTAAACTACTGTCAGGTGAAACCTATCACCAGTTCTCTGCACGGTTAGAGACACACTTGGAGAAATGGACGGCTCTGGGGAAAACCCAAGATCTTAAGGAAATGATCCTTATAGAACAATTAAGAGAGTCCATGGCTCCAGACCTGAGAAAGTTTCTCATGGAACAAGGTGCAGAGAGGCTGGGTGAGTTACTAAATGTCGCTGAAAGGTATCAAGCAGCTCAGGCAGAGGTAACAGGTAATAAAAAGAAACAGGTAGATAATTTTAAGGCACCACAGAACTTTAATAAATTTGATCCTAGAGATCAGAACAAAGGAAGGCACCAGTTTGATAGGCCACGGTATGACAATAAAAATAAAACCCCACAATTCGATGAAAGGAAATTTGATGAAAGAAAATCTTTCAAGCAAGGAAGGAAGTGGTGTACAAAGTGTAAGATGAACAATCATACCACTGAAAATTGTAGGAATAAAACTCCTCGTTTTGCTGCTATGAAATCTGGGAAGAAGGGAACAAAGGTCAAACCTGAGGAACCATAGGAACCGTACCACCCCCCAGTGTGTGAAGATGTAATCTGTAATGGTGTCACCATAAGGTGTTTATATGATACAGGTTTAGATTATGATTCAGTTGTGAGTTCTCACCTGGTGCAAGCAGATCAATACACCACAGAAACAGTGGAAATTCAAGCTGCAACCAAGGAAGTAGCGACCATGACACTCCCTATCGCTAAGATACATGTAAAAACGCGATATGTGGAGGGAATAATCAAAGCAGCAGTGATAAATGAACCAATCTACCCTCTGATATTGGGGTGTAGATATGTCTTCCTGGGGAATCCCAAGAGACCTGTGATATTGGCAACGGTGCAGACCAGATCACAGTCCAAAAAGGAGGAGGAAAATCCAATAAATACTCATCCAGATGAGATGAGGAAGGCACAGGCGGAGGACAAAACACTCAAGCCGTGTTTCAAGAAGTTGCCCAAATGTCATACACCTCCAGGCAAGGGAGAATTTTATATGAAGAACAAGCTGATTTATAGGAAGGCTGGATCTGAATCCAATGGTCACGGACAGCTGGTCCTTCCCACTTCATATAGGACTAAAGTGTTGGAACTAGGGCATGCGATTCCCTTCAGTGGTCATATGGGGATCAGCGCAACAGGACAGCGTATAGCTTGTCACTATTTCTGGCCAGGGATAACTGAAGATATCAAACGATATGTAAAATCCTGTCCAGAGTGCCAACGAGTAGCACCTAAGCATTGGACTGCACCAGCAACTCTGGGGGAAATGCCCATAGTGGGAACACCCTTTGAGAGAGTTGCCGTGGACATTGTGGGACCTCTCACTCGAACCAAGAGGAGGAACAGCTACATTCTGACTCTGGTGGACACTTGTTCTATGTGGGGAGAGGCGGTAGCCCTGTCATCCATTGACTCTAAACATGTGGCAGAGGCATTACTCACAATTTTCACAAGGTTAGGCTTTCCCAATCAAATCTTGACTGATAATGGCTCTCAGTTCAAGGGGAAACTAACAGAAGAAGTTTTCAGGATCTTCCAGGCAAAACACTTCCATTGTAGTGTGTACCATCCCCAAGGGAACGGCCAAGTGGAAAGATTTAATGGCACGTTGATGTCGATCCTGAGAAAGTTGGCACACGAAAAACCAGATACATGGGACCAGTACCTTCACGCCGCCCTCTTTGCTTATCGGGAGGTACCCCATAGTTCAACCGGTATGGCCCCGGCAACATTATTATTTGGAAGGCCAATAAAAGGTCCACTCGAAGCTCTGTTAAGAACGTGGACTGATGAAAAGGCAGAGGAAAATATTACATCCTCATACCAATATGTGAATGAGCTGACCACTCGTTTAAAAACTGGCTGGAAACTTGCCAATGAAAATTTGAGACAAGCCAGGAAAAAACATGCTGCCTATTACAACAGGAAAGCTAAAGACAGAGATTTGGCTGTGGGAGAGAAGGTACTGCTTCTTCTACCCGGTAGTCAGAATAAGTTACAAATTGGATGGCAAGGTCCATATACAGTTCTAGAGAAGGTGTCTAGAACAATTATAAGATAGATAAGAAGGGGAAAGAAAAAATCTATCATGTGAATCTCCTGAAGAAATATTTGGAAAGAGAAAATCAGGAAGAGACACACTTGTTGACCTTGTCCATTGCAATGGAGATGAAAAAGGAACCACTTTCATCATTTGAATATCCATTACACCCCTGTGAGACAGCGGCACAGGTGAAAATCAGTACACATTTAACGAAAAATCAGAAGGAGAGAGTGCAACAGGTTCTAGATGATCATACAGAGGTGTTAACGGACCGACCGGGGCATACAAACTTATTGGAATATGATATGAAACTGATAGACCCCACACCTGTCTGTATGAAAGCCTATTCGATTCCTTTTGCTAAGGAGAAAGCCTTGAAGGAAGAGATAGACTATTTGTTGAAGGAGGGAATAATTTCACACAGTGAATCTTCGTATAGTTCCAGTGTGGTACTCTTAAGGAAACCCTCTGGAGAACATAGACTCTGTATAGATTACAGGAGACTGAATGCTATCACAGAAGTCAGGTGGATCCATTGCCGGATACAAATCAGTTGTTTGCCAGGCTAAATAAAGCTAAATATTTCTCAAAAGTGGATCTGAGTAAAGGATACTATCAGATTCCAGTAAAGCCTGAGGTTAGACCGTACCTAGCTTTTAGTACCTCAGAGGGACACTATGAGTTTAACAGATTGCCATTTGGATTGAAGAATGCGCCTAGTGTCTTCTCTAGAATGATGAGAAAATTGTTGGATCCTCTGAATAATCCATGCATCACAAATTTCATGGATGATATCCTTATAGCAACAGAAACATTTGAGGAACACATTGACTCTCTGAACATGCTGTTTAATCGACTTAGAGAAGCGAATTTAACAGCCCGACCAACCAAATGTTGCGTTGGATGTAAAGAATTAGAATTCTTGGGACACACAGTCCATCAGGGAACATGACCCCTGACCCCAAGAATTTAGAGAAACTAAAGAAAGCCCCGAGGCCACAAACCAAGAAAGACGTGAGATCCTTTGTCTCATTATGTGGTTTCTACCAAAAGTATATCAAAAACTTTAATTCCATATGTGCACCGTTAACTGATTTGACACGCAAAGGAAATCCAGATCGAATTACATGGACAGCACAGTGTGAATTGGCATACCAGGAATTGAAGGAAAAGCTCACAAGCAAACCTATTTTGAAATTACCTGACTTAAGTCAAGAATTCATTGTGAGAACGGATGCAAGTAATATCGGGTTGGGCGCGACCCTGTTACAGAAATCAGATGCACTGGATGGGGAATTAACCCCAGTGGCATATGCTAGCAGAAAGTTGAATAAAGCTGAAACAAATTATTCAACTAGCGAAAAAGAATGTCTTGCAGTAATATGGGCGATCAAGAAATTCAATATTTATCTGTATGGGAAGGCATTCAAGTTGCAAACGGATCACAAACCCTTGTCGTTTCTAGCGCAGGCTAGGCATGAAAATTCGAGGTTACTCAGATGGTCCTTACTTTTGCAGCCATTCTAGTTCAGCATAGAGTATATTTCTGGAAAAACTAATCTGGGTGCGGATTTTCTAAGCCGTTATCCGTGTGATGAGAATCACCGTAAGCACCAGGAATAATATTAAATTTCTCTATGTGTATATAGAATTATAGACTGACATATAATGTCTGTTTTAAGTGGGGAGAATTTGTCGTGAGAAATTCTAAATCCACATATCTAAATTAGAAAGTAAATGTAAAGCCTAACGAATTAATTCAATAAAAGGAAAGAAGAATGGTAAAAGAACAGAGCGGTCACAATAGCGTACGCCTGTGTTATAGAACGTCATACTAGTTAAACAAGAAAAACCCCTTTTTCTACTTCGTCTGCATAATTGTAGCGCTTTCACGTTTGCTAGTAAAGCCTACTGCATAAAATACACGCGTTTCTAAAAATAAAACTGGTACTGTGTTTCTTAGAAAACCTTGAGATAGACACACTGCGTAATGACCTAGATTAATATTACATTAATGTCATTTTATGCACTACGTAAACGAAAAGACAGACGGGCTTAGAAGAGAGAGAGAGAGAGAGAGAGAGAGAGAGAGAGATGTACGGAGGAACGCATGCAATACTACCACGTCGTCTCGCGATTGAAAATTAATGCCACCCCACGCGAAAGGCATGGAGGCTTGCTTTTTTTCAAATAAACAGTAATAAAAAACACTACCAATACGAGGTAAGGTTTTAAAAAACATGGTTAATGCTTATTAGGAAACATGACACAATACTGTTTTACGTCTGAAATCCTGACATTAGCCTGACAGTACAGAAGACACCCCATCGTATAGAAGTGAACGGGTGGTAGAAGAAAATACATATTTTGAACACAGCCACTTAGCTCCATAAATTTTTTATATTTGGGTGCCTTAGGACTTGCTGACAAAGAATATGTTAGGTGTTAAGCAAATAGTCTAATAATTAACAAATTATAGCCAAAATATTATAGTGGTGTTGTCTGACAACACAGGATCATATTTGCTCATAATGGCGTGTTTGGACACTGCTTTAGAGGAAATGAGGCCACCACGTTAGATCCGATTTGATTGGCTAGAATAATATGTAAGGCGAAACATGATTAGTCGACTGCAAATACTATTTTTGGTTGTTAATGTAGGAAGGGTACATTTTTTCAAAAGCTTTTGTAAACATGGTCTCATTGGCTAGACCATTTAATATAGTCAATTAGGAGTGTCAGTTCAGTGCCACATTTTGAAAATAAGCTTTGTAGAAGCAAGTGCGTTGAGAACCAGCTCATATTTTTCTAATAAAAGCCTGGGACAGAGGCAGATCGGAATTGTGCCATAACTCATTGCCAGTCAACGTACTTGTTTAATATTTCCTTGAATTGTGGTAAGCTAGACATATTTGATATCTTTTTGATGAAAATTGAATGTGAATTGATAATTTATGTCTGTATGTGTGTGGTTCAGTAACAAACATGAGGCAAAGCCTAGATATTGCTCCACCATGAACAAAACTTGTCGGAGAGGAGTATAACTGCATAGGCCTATATGGGATTGCCAAATAGTACTATGACACCTATCTTATTGAATAGAAGGAAATAATGCTGGAATTGCAGAGGCGTTGTAACCATTAGGGAGAGGAATACTGGTGTATATTGTTACATGAGAAGCTAGCAGTTGGCCTACAGCGCTGAACTCGGTGTTTGTTATGTATTGTGCTTCAGTGTGGAAATAGATTATAAATTAGTTCTGAAGTAGGAGGTACAACCTTCTTGTTTCAGGGACCGTGGTACTAAAGTATTAAAGCAGCACCTGGTCCGAGTTTTGCTGAATCCAGAGGCTGGTAGCATACTCCTTGGTCAAGATATCGACCAGTGTTGTTTCTCAAGAAAACGGTGAAGCAAGCGAGCAGAGGAGTCAGTTATCCTGCCGCCCACACAGAAGTTAAGATTTCGTTGGCCAGAGCAGCTCAATCTTGTGTATACCCCCCTCTAAAATTGACTGTACATTAAATCAAGAGGGACAGTTATTTGTTTCAAATAAAAGAAACTGTGAACCTTTCTAATATTATTTCCACCAGAAACAAACACATGAAGTCATGATGACAAACAACAACCTAGCTTGAAAAGCCAGTATTACCTCATAGTACTACATCACAACTTACACACATATTGTAATAATAATATATGTCAATACAAAGATCCTATCTATAAATTGTGTACATACAATTTGTGATTACATTTGATTGTGATTCCTGGTTCACTTTGTAGTTGAATCAGGATATCTATTATTGAAAGGAATTAATACATATTTTAAAAGTTAACACTTGACTTATTAAGATAGTCTTATAGAGTGTTCTATGTATGTGAGTATCACAGTGTTGTAAAGTATTGTGGATTAAATTTAATTGTTTATCTGTCTGTTGGTTCTTGTGAACATACACTTCAACACTATCATAACCCTAGACATTCAACGTAGTCATCACAATATTCCAGAATAAGTCTGACTGAGGTCTAAATGTGGTAGCAAAGTAAGGTCACCTGTAATACACCACACTTATTAGATACAGATACCTTCACAGCTGATCTCAGTCAGTACACTAAGTCCCCTATAAATATTTATATCATCCCACTTTACCACAATTCGTTTTGTTTTTCGGTAGGAAGTGTTGCTAAAAGTTAATCTTTTTTAAATTATTATTTTATTTGTCTAGAAAGCTACACTAATACTAGCAATATCTACATGTCATTTCTCTATTTAAAAATTATAAAAGTTTTAGTTGTTTGCTTGTATTCGTGTGTGTTTTCGTTAGGGTGTTAAATCCTACCCATTCTTACATGTCATTTTTTTTTTAAATGTGTATATGGTTGTTTTCGATAAGTTAAGAAAATATCCTAAACCGACTTATTTTTTATTGTATATGTCTGTTTTTCACTAGGAAAAAGTCTTGGTTCTGAAAAATTTCCTTAGTTTAAAGAAATTATCTTCTTATCACATAAGACAAGCAAGTGTAAAAGTCAAAAGTCACACCTTGCTTTTTTCCGTTGTTCGAGACATAGCGGCTTGTTCATTGTCTACAACCGTTGACTGTTGGTGAGTCATCCTGGGTTGCACCACCAATTGTAATACTTTCTGACAAAAACAGACAAATCGATAATCGTACACGCGAAACATAATTACGTGTTATTAGTGTTTCGGTGGGTTTTGAAAAAAATAATTGGTTGGATGTGGTACCTTGGAAACAAAAGAGAGGTCGAAAATAAATATCATTTGGTCTCGCGAACAATAACTACAGAACAAGCTAAGTTATAGAAAGACAATGGAGGGTAAATCAATAACCATAAATCGGGAAAAATAATTACACCAGGTGTCTGCTATCAAAAAATAGACAAAGCAACAGTCTGGCGCTGCTGGTCGCGACAAATGAAAAAAGCAATATCGAGCGTTTATGGGTCCTGGTTTTCTTCCAGTGAAAAATTCATAGTTGGTTATGGTTACTTTGATCAGCGAAAAGCATGGACACACCTGCACGTGAAATAAAAGGAACTTCGCGACTGGTAATAATTACCAATCGACATGGGACTTCTTGTGAAATAAAAGGTACTTGATAAACTTTGTGCGCATTTCTCATAAAAGAGAGTGGGGGTCTAAATCAATATCTTTGTCTTTGCTTCCACGTCGCTATAACTCTCATTTCTCATATGTTAACATCGCAGAAAGAGATGTACACTTGTGTGTGTTATCTATAAGTCTGGTTTTTATTTTTATGTTTAATTTTCTTTTCTCTCTTTCTCTCTTTCTCTCTTTCTCTCTCTCTCTCTCTCTCTCTCTCTCTCTCTCTCTCTCTCTCTATCAGTTTGTTACATGTTTAATTTTAATTCTTTGTTCCTTTTCTATTTTTCTCAGACGTCTTCACCAAAAAACCTGCGATATGCTTGCTCGGAGTGTGAGCGCTCTTTTACCAGGGACCGCAACCTAACTCGTCATATGAACACAGTGCATGCGGAGCAGAGATACGAGTGCCGTCTCTGCAGCCGTGATTTTACACGACCCGATAACCTTCAACGCCACATAGAACTCGAGCATGGGCCCGGAGCACCACGAACAGACACATTATTGATGCAAACCACATCAGTGGTACAAAACAACATAATATGTACCCGATGCGACAAGCCTTTCACCCAGCGTGATGCGCTATCACGTCACATCAAGACAGTGCACTCATTGACTCTATTTACCTGTGCGCTCTGCGACAAATACTTTATGCACGCTGATAGGTTGCGGGTCCACACACTGCACCATCATGCCTCTGTCCCTACGCAGATTCCAGCATCATCATCAGCACCTGTAACATCAGCGCACCACAATGAACACACACTAGCATCAGGTGCCACAGCAACACCAGTATCTTCGAGAAGACCTTCATCAGCACCTTCAACATCGACGCACCAACACACATTACCACCAGGTGCCACAACATTTACAACAGCAACTTCGAGAATACCTTCAACATCGGTGCACTACTATCAACCATCATCATCATCTGCTGCAGCAGGCACCAAAACATTTCCCTCACAGAATCCAGTAACACCTGACTCAGAATATTCGAGAATACCTTCAACATCGGCGAACCAACAGACACCCGGCCTCAGCCTGGCTCATCATCAGACACTATCATCAGGAGCCACTTCATCTGCCACAATTCCCTCCACCCTGGCTCACCCATACTCTTCAACAATTCCCCCCACCCCATCTTACCCTTACTCTTCAAAAGCTGCAGGCCAGACTAATCCACTCAAACGCCCAATGTCCAGTCACAAAACCCTAAATAAGAAACCTCGTCTGTCCTCTGAACAAGACAGTTTACACGACGTACCGACTGAAATTAAACAGATATATACACAGAATTGGAGTACCATAAAAACACACAAGAACATCCACAAATACTTATCCACTTTCACTTTCTTTCATAGTCCAGAAAAAACACAACCCATCGAATGGCTCTCTTTGTTAAGTCCAGTCTTTACACAACAGACAAAACGCTTCAAAATTAATTATAGTCACTATTCCATTTTGAGAAACAGAGAAAACAACGACCTCCGTTTCTACCACGCCTCACACAACAACGCCAGTGTTTTAGAACAGCCTCATCTAGTCAACAACATTACAGATTTCAAGTCTTTTGTCTCAAACTTACACGACAGCGGCATTCTTACAAACGCACAAGTAAACCGACCTAAAACCAAATATTATGTCGAAGCGATCCCGGCCACATCCTTCTATCTCTATCATATTCAAGACCACCCAATCGGCTGTATTTTACAAGACATACCAAATTACATCACCGATAATAAACATATTAATACATTACAAAAGGACTCGAACTCAATACCTTACAGTGATAACTTTTGCTTTTTTAGGTGTTTAGCCGTTTTTAGGGGTGCGCCCGTTAAGAACGTTAGAACAAGCACGCGCCGGCTCGTAGATCAGTGGCAAACACAGCAGGGACTAGAGTCCCTCATCGATTTTCCCGGGATTAATTTAACAGACATCCCATCCTTAGAAACCTGCTTAAAAATAAATATAGATATTTTTGAGTTTGACGACGCGTAGACCCTGACCCCCAAACTTAGAGGTAGTGATAGCTTTCCAGAAATTTTCGCCTTTTAATGTATAAAACCCATTTCATGTATATAGATTATATTGATAGGGCGAGCCATTCCTTTTCGTGTCCCAAATGCGGAAAATTATGGAAGTTTTTTAGGTTTATGGAGCGCCATGAGCAAACGTGTACCGGGGATAAGCGCGTGGAAATATTTAAGTGTGGGGTGTATACCCCACCAGATACCGTTTGGGATTCGATCGCGGTGCAGGGTGTAGATGTAGACACAAAATTCGTCTTTCTCTATCGGGCCACCTTTGACTACGAGTGTTATTTCGATACCTCTGTAGGACCCAGTGGTAGCGCAACTACCTACACAGCTAAACACGTGCCCCTGTCTTGTTCGGTGACCTCTAATGTCCCCGGATTTGAGGAACCCGTTTGTTTTATCACAACGGGTGATCCACAAGACCTGGTAAACAGAATGCTCGATCATCTGACCTACATTGCCGAGGCGTCTTACAGCATTTTGCGTTAACGTTTCGATGAGGTATACACTCAACTCGGTGATTTGGAGGGGCTCATCGAGAGACTAGATGAGTATTTGCGCGAGCTGCCAGTGTTAGGATTCAACTCGGGAAAGTATGACGTCAACGTTATAAAACCGTACCTCAGTAGATATTTCCTAGCTCAAGCTTTTAAATATTTAGTCAAAAGAAATAATAACTTTATGTGTATCGCCACCCCGCAGTTAAAGTTATTAGATATCATCAATTACTTAGCCCCCGGTTTTAGTTATAGTAAATACCTGACCGCTTATAAAGTAACAGAAACTGAAGGATTTTTCTGTTACGAGTACGTAACCGATTTAGATAAATTAAACGAAACGGCGCTACCACCCCACTCGGCTTTTTTTCTGCCCTAAAAAATTCTAACATCTCCAGTGACGAGTACGCCGAATGTCAGAGAGTTTGGGTCGATAACCGCATGGCCACTCTGCACGATTTTCTGACGTGGTACAATAACAAAGACGTGGTCCCCTTCCTAATTGCGTTAGAACAACAGGTTAGTTTTTATGCGGGCCTAGGGGTAGATATGTTTAAAGATGCGATTTCGGTGCCCGGTGTCACGTTAAAATACCTTTTCAAAACCCTCCCGTCAAACGTCTCTTTTTCTTTATGCTCGAGGTGTGAGCAATATTTACATAACACGTTGCGACAAAATATAGTCGGGGGACCCTCAATAATCTTTCACAGGTTCCACGAGCAAGGCAAAACGTGCATTAGGGGTGGCAAAATGGTTAAATGCATTAAAGGTTTTGATGCCAACGCCCTTTATTTGTGGGCGCTAATGCAGAAAATGCCCACTGACTTTCCCGTTAGACGAAACAGGGAGGATGGTTTCAGGTACCACAAGATCAATAAATACACCGTGCAGTGCCGCGACTGGTTGACGTGGGTGTCTCACCAAAATAATGTGGTTTTAAAAACCCAGTTTAACGGCCGTGAGATGTCTTTGGGTCATAGACACATTAGGCTAGACGGATGGGACAAAGACTCTCGCACCGTCTACCAGTTCCATGGCTGCCTATTCCACGGCCACGGCCACCCTAACTGCACACTAACTACCGGTCGTGACGTTAATCCAGTCAATAAAAAACCGTTGGCTGAGTTTTACGAAAAGACAAGGGAAATTGGTGCATATTTGAAGAACGAGTGCGACGTCACCTTGGTCGAAATGTGGGAATGTGAGTGGTAAAACTTGAAGAAAACCGATCGATCAATCGGTCGCTTTCTGAGCGCCACCTTCCCGACCCTGAAACCGTCTTATACCAAATGTCGGTACCCGTTAACGGAGCAGCAGATTCTCGCCTCTGTGCTAGACGAAACCTTGTTTGGTTTAGTCGAGTGTGACATTCATGTCCCCGACAACTTGAAAGAGCATTTCTCGGAAATGACGCCCATTTTAAAAAAATGACGTCGTCACGAGAGATGATATTGGGCCTTTCATGCGGGAATAGGCCGAAAAACATAAACTCCTGACTACCCTCAGAAGGACGTTGATCGGCAGTTACGTGGGTAAAAAGATTCTGTTGGCAACGCCTTTGCTTCGCTGGTACCTGGCCAAAGGCTTAGAAGTCACCTGTATATACCAGGTGATTGAATATACGCCCGCGACGTGTTTTAAACAGTTTGGGGATACTGTTTCTGACGCGCGCCGCCAGGGTGATACAGATCCTGCCTATGCGATAACCAGCGAAACCATGAAAGTGTTAGGTAATGCCGCCTATGGTAAAACGTTGACCAATAAGGCGAAGCATGTAGATGTCTCGTACACGACGGGAGAGGGTACTTCTAAATTAATAAACTACCCCCGCTTTAGAAAAATGACTTTAGTGACTAACGACATATTCGAGGTACAAATGGTTAAAAAGAAAATTAGTTGGGACCTACCCGCACAGATAGGATTTTTTGTTTACCAGTACGCTAAATTGAGAATGTTAGAATTTTATTTTGACTATTTAGATAAATTTGTAGATAGGGCAGATTTTCAGTTATGTGAGACAGATACCGACAGTCTTTACTTGGCCCTTAGCGCGAGTAACCTAGCGGACGTTGTTAAGCCCGCTATGCGCCAGGAATTTTATAGCTCCTACGACCAGTAGTTCCCCGCCGAAGTGTGTCCAGACCATAGATCCGTTTTCGTAGCTAGTGAGGGTAAAACGCGCCTAGTGTGTCAAAAATGTCGCGAGCAAAAATTATTTGACAAACGGACACCAGGCCTTTTAAAATTAGAATACGAAGGCAGTGGGATGGTTTCCCTCTGTAGCAAAATGTATCACAGTTTTGGCGATTATGACAAGACTACCACTAAAGGCCTCAACAAACACCACAACCAAATAGACAAAAACACATTCTTAGAAGTCCTCAACACCCAACAAGCACAGGGCGGGAAAAAAATGTCGGGTTCAGAACACACAACTCCGCCATATATACATACGAACAACACAGAAATGCCCTGTCTTATTTTTACATCAAGAGACAGGTGCATCCTGACAATGTCACCACGTCACCCCTCAACATCTAAACTCTCTTCCACCCAAAAACCATACCACACAGATACCTAGGCAGGTATATGCACGCGCACGTACAATACAACACACACCCAATACAATACAACACATAAACTCCCTACCCAAAAAAATATCTCTCTGCCACTCTGTACACCCAACACAATACAACACATACACGTGCACGCACCTCTCTGTCCTATTTTTACGATGACAATGACGACTCCCCTCCCTCAATAATTGGTCTGGCCTGCAACCTAGAACATAACTGTGATATATTTATTAAAGACCCTTTGTTACTGTGATATTACCTTTTATGTCTTCCAATATGTACCCCTTTGTTACCCTATAAATACTGTACACAACTCTTGCCAATATAAATATATATATATATTCCTATGTGTTACTACTGTAAACAACTCTGCTGATTGAAAATACTGTACACACCACTATATACTCCTATGTGTTGATTGCTAATATTGTACACTACCAATATATGCGCCTATATGTTTGTTATTTGACAAACAGTATTTGAAAAATAAAATATATTAACTAAACTCTTTGTTACCTATGTATATATGTCTATGTATATAGTCTACCTGTTGTAATATATGTAAATATATGTCTACCTGTTGTAATATATGTATAACTGTTTTGTCATATAAATATCGTCTAACTGTTGTAACATAAATATTGTCTAATTGTTGTAATATAACTATTTTGTATAAACAACAACACACAACAACCTACACACAACACGCCCGACATTATTGAACTTATATATTACTATATAAAAAGACAGCTCCACCACCACGCTCCTCCACCACATTTTCCTTATATAAAAAGTCAGCTCCACCACCACGCTCCTCCACCACATTTCCTTATATAATAGTCACTCCCCTCCACCACAATAATACCTGTTTTGCGCATTGTATACTACTATAATTGTCTTTAGACGTGGAGAGAACTAATAATGTCTGTCTTTAAATGTAGAGAGAACTAATAATGTTTGTCTTTAAATGTGGAGAGAACTAATAATGTCCATCTTTAAATGTAGATAGAACGAATAATGTCTGTCTTTAAATGTGGAGAGAACTAATAATGTCTGTCTTTAAATGTGGAGAGAACTAATAATGCGTGTCTTTAAATGTAGAGAGAACTAATAATGTCTGTCTTTAAATGTGGAGAGAACTAATAATGTCTGTCTTTAAATGTAGAGAGAACTAATAATATATGTCGTTAAATGTGGAGAAAACTATAATGTCTGTCTTTAAATGTAGAGAGAATTAATAACGTCTGTCTTTAAATGTGGAAGAGCTAATAATGTTTGTCTTTAGACGTGGAGAGAACTAATAATGTCTGTCTTTAAATGTAGAGAGAACTAATAATGTCTGTCTTTAAATGTGGAGAGAACTACTAATGTCTGTCTTTAAATGTAGAGAGAACTAATAATGTCTGTCTTTAGACGCGGAGAGAACTAACAATGACTGTCTTTAAATGTGGAGAGAACTAATAATGACTGTCGTTAGACATCAGATTAAGCTGGGAGAACAGGTCATGGAGCAGGTCGACCACTTTAAATACCTTGGAGCTATTACAGACCGAAAGGGAGGCATCAAAGAAGAGTTGGCCACTCGAAAAGCAGCAGATGGGAGACTTTTTCAGGCCATAAATCGAGGATTCATCAGCAAGAGAGAGGTTGGTAAGAAAACGAAAATGGCTGTATACCGCTCCACCTATGTCCCAGTCTTGACATATGGATGCGAGTCATGGGCAATGACTACAACCCACACAAGCCAGATCCAAACCTCAGAAATGAGGTATCTGAGGAAGGTGGTTGAAGTAACAGGAAGAGACATGGTCTGCAACCAGACGATACGTCAAGGCCTAAAATCCCACCCCCTGCAGACCCAAGTAGAACAGTCCCAACTAAGATGGTTTGGCCATGTCTGCAGAATGGGAGAAGATCGGCTACCATGACAAGCGTGGGAAACAAAGAGCCAGGGATCTAGACCCCCAGGACGACCCAGAGTCCGCTGGGAGGACTACAGTAGACAATCTTTGAAGGACCGAGGACTAGAATGGAACCAGGCCAGGAGGAAGACAGCCGATAGGATAGTCTGGCGCTCTCTCTTCCAAACCTCTACACCTCACGGTAGAAGGGGAACGACTAAGTAAGTAGATGTGGAGAGAACTAATAATAACTTTGACGTGGAGAGAACTAATAACATCTGTCTTTAAATGTGGAGAGGACTAATAATGTCTGTCTTTAGACGTGGAGAGAACTAATAATGACTGTCTTTAGACGTGGAGAGAACTAATAATGACTGTCTTTAGACGTGGAGAGAACTAATAATGACTGTCTTTAGACGGGGAGAGAACTAATAATGACTGTAAACACGGAAATGAATAATAATGACTGTCTTTAGACATGAAGCGCACTAATAATGACTGGCTTTAGACGTGGAGAGAACCAATAATGGCTGCCTTTAGACGTGAGGCGAACTAATAATGCCTCATTAAGCGTGGAGATGGCTAATAATAACTGTCTTTAGACGTGGAGAGAACTAATAATGACTGCCCTTAAATATAGAGGGAACTAAAATGACTGTCTTTAAACGTTGAGAAAACTAATCTCTGTCCCCAGGCATGGGGATGACTAACGATTGCTGCATCCACAAGTGCTGGATATCTGTTTACCACACCCTCACGCCCCTCCCCAAAGATTCAACCAGGCAACATGCACAACACACGGAATCTCAGTACTTGCACAGCTGTAAACTACCCAACTGTGTCTTCAAGTTTTGTCTGGTAATTCTTTATCTCTGGTCGTTAGGCTTAATTATCAAACCTTAGTGTCCTAAAGTGACTAAATTATTCATGCCAGTAGCTACTCGACCTTTTTTTACAGGCCTAATGATAAAGGTTAGAGTTAAATTATTTTGGTTCGTGCAATGTAAAATCCGTATTGTAGCAGGCCTGATAAGAATTTAGTACGGGCATGTAACGTTTAAGATAAAACAAAAGATTTAGGACGCGAAGAACATAGTCATGCTGTGCTAATGTACTGTGTTTAAGGAGTGAAGTGTCGATGCAAAGATTACCTGGTTGTGACGGTACTTGATCCTTAGTATTGTTTTCTGTAACGTTCGTGTGACGAGACATGACTTCTTCAAAGGGAGTTGTTAAGGAGTAGATTACCCGAAGTTACTGCATACAGAGGTAAGAGTTTACGTTTCAATCATTCATTCTATAATTTATTCATTCATTACCCTTTTGGTGCCCAAGGAGCATAGACATTCAACAACGCATTCCAACTCCTGTCTCGTGCCACCCACTCTAGATCTATCTATATCTTTCCCATCCCATTTATTTCTGTAGGCCCTATCCAGTTCTCTTCTCCGTAAGTTTTAGTTTTGATGCTGTGGTGTCTTAAGATGTAGTTTTGATGTTACTGCTGTTATATTATTAGCAACATCTTGAGGTGTTGTAGTTTTAGATGTTGCGGTGATTATATTCTACACTAAAAATATCTAGGCCCTACACTAAATTAACAGACCCCTATTTCTCAATGAGGTTAACTTAATTCCTACGCCCACATCTGTTTAATTATTCATTCCTTTTGAAACCAGCTATCTTATTTTTAAACTCCATTTAGAATCCAGCTATCGTGTTTACTCATTCCATTAAGATGTCCTCTCATCCTAGATTTAAGTGATCGCCTGTTTTTAAATCTAGTTAGCTGACCGTACATCTCTGTATCCAGTCAACTAAAATAATATAAGTGGGCTACTGTAAAACTGGTAAGAGAAGTAATCATGATCATCAGCTGCCATCTCCATAACGAAGGTTGGCTTTAATTGATCTCCAACGTCTTCTGTCTCTTGACTTGATGGTGCACTCTGATAGACTCTTTCCTGTCCATCTCTTGATGTTGTCTTCCCACTTATAGCGCTGTCTTCCTCTTGCACGTTTGCCTTCAACTCCCCCTTCTATTATGGTCTTCTGCAGGGTGTTATGTCTTTTTATGGGGCTAGAATATTTTAGCTGCCTAATCTTGATCGTCTACATTAGTTCACTTTTCATACCTAGGTTTTCTAGGACCTCCTTATTTGTTTCCTTCTCTTTCCAAAAGATGCGCCCCATTTTTCTGTATATCCACATCTCGAGAGCCTCAATTCTTTCTTCCAATAGCTTATTCATTGCTCATGTTTCTACACCATACAGTAATGAAGAAGATATATATATATATATATATATATATATAAAACACACTTTATGATTCTCAGTTTTAATTTATGAGTTAACTGTTTAGATATCAGTATTTGTCTTATGTTGTTGAAGGTAGCTTTGGCCATTCCTATTCTCTTCTTGATTTGCGTTTCACATCTGCTATCTTCTGTTGTTATATGACCAAGATATGAGAACCTCTTGACTTGTTCCAGGATTATCCCATTTATGCGTATCTTTAATGTGGGCTTATCGTCTGTTTTGCTAGGGAAGTAATATATATATATATATATATATATATATATATATATATATATATATATATATATATATATATATATATACATATATATTTGTTTAAATGGTATGGAATCAGTTTTACAGATTGACGGTACCAAGGAAACGCGGGACGTTTCGGGTTTCACCCTTCGTCAGCAACAGTTACTAACAGGTGACAAAGAAAAGAATTACAGACAGGTCAAGAGGAAATAAATGAACACTGCAAACACGTAGAAAAAAAAATTAAGAACAAAGCTAACAACGTTATGAAGAGTTATACAGGAAAATGAAAAAAAAAAAAGAAAAAAAACTTAAGTAATGCCTCTAATTCTATTTAATTGACTTCTCATTCTCAAATTAAGTTATATTACCTTCTAACTCTATATCCAGTTAACTGACCTTACTTCCATAGATACTTATTTCTCCTTCTTCTTCTTTCGTTCGCTTGAACTATATTGTCTATATCTGCAATGTTGTTTCTTGTATAAACTTCACTGTCTTTTGTAGTTCATACAGAGGTCCATATAGTTTTGCTTCCAGTGTTGTTTCTCTGGGCCAGTGGGTTTGCCTCAATATATCATATTCGGGGCAATCTTGAAGTACGTGCTCCGCAGTCTGGGGTGCCTGTCCACATGTACACATGGCTGAATTGCCAATCTTGAATTTTGTATACATGTGGCTGCGGAGGCGGTTGTGTCCTGTTCTGAGGCGCAGAATGACTATTTGTTCTGATCTGTTCATAGCTTGGTAGTCATCCTGCGTTGGTGTTGGTGGCTTTCTGATAGATTTGATCATCTTTTTCTTCTGATGGTATGTAACTGGTACATCCGGTTGTTCGTCTGCAGCACCTTCTTTAGCCAGTCCATCTGCTCTCTCGTTTCCTGGTATTCCACAATGAGACGGTATCCACTGCATGGTGACCCTGCGCTGGTTGCACAGTTCAGAAAGTAGGGCTTGTATGCCTGGCAATTTTCTGGACTGAAGTGCTTGGAGTGCTGATCTTGCATCTGTCAGGAATACTACAGGCTGTGGACCGAGATTGGTGTTCAATAGTTTCTCAGTTGCCACCTTGATTGCCTGGACTTCTGCATCATAGTTGTTACAGAATTTCCCCGTTGGTACTCTGACCGTATCCCTAGTGTTGTTTGGGTATTCTATGTACACTCCTGCTCCTCCATTCTTTACTGCATTCTGTGCTGACCCATCCGTGTATACTCGGACCCAGAGGTCCTGTGGGTATTCATCATCCAGGAAACTGAGAGTGACTGTCCTACGTTGCACGCTGTTCTGTTCATCCCTGTCGAATATTCCTTTCACTTTTGTGTGGATGTGTACTGGTAGTCCATGCTCCTCTCTCCAAGGGGTTTGTTCTGGCACAGACTTTAGGGGTCTGTTAACTTCAGGCAGGTCTGAGGTTTGTCTACGAAATCGTTTGGCCTGGTGGATAAAGCTGCTTCTTTTCAGTCGCCCCATTGCTAGGTTTTGGAATCTGTCCTTCATTGGATGGCTCGGCATACAGAGGAACTTTTCTGCCTGTGTTAGCACTTTCGTGTCTCTGCGTTCTCTCAGTGCTTGTATCCTCCCCATTTTCTCCATCTTCACTATAGGCGTTGATTTCATTGCCCCCGTGATGACCCTAAGCGCCTGGTTTTGCACCTTATCTAGCTCTTGTAATGTGGTGTTTGATGCTGGGCACCACGCAGCTGACCCATATTCCAGGTGTGGTCGTATGCCCTGCTGGTAAACTTTACTAAGTATTTTCCCGCTGGCTCCCCATGTGGTTCCACTTAGTTTTCTCAGGATGGCTAACTTCCTCCTGGCCTTTGTTGCTGCTTTGTTGATGTGCTGCTTCCATGTCAGCCTATCATCGAATGTAACTCCGAGATAGGTGGGTTGTTTATCTTCTCTCAGGAGCTCTTCGTTTATCTTGATGACACCAGCTTTTTGTTTGGGAGAGAGGGTGAAGAGCGTAGTGCTGCACTTGTCTGTATTGATGCTGACACACCATCTATTTGCCCATGAGGTTAAGGCATCTATAGCTCTTTGTAGCAGTTTGGTGGCCACTGTTGCATGCTCATCTGTGCACCATATTACCAGGTCATCAGCGTACATTGCCACTTTCATTCCATGTGGTAGTTCAGCAACCAGGTCGTTGATGTAGACTAGGAAAAGTGTGGGGGACAGAACCCCTCCCTGAGGGACGCCATGACGCAGTAGAATTTTCTTACTCTTGAGGCCATCTAGTTGTACTCGGGCTCTTCTGTTATGCAGGTATGCTTTCACCCATTTGTACATCTTACCATTCACTCTACAATTTCTCAGTTTCTTCAGAAGCCCTTCTTTCCAAACCTTGTCAAATGCTTTCCTTAGATCTATCCATGCTGCTAGTACCAGTTTCTTATCTTGGAACGCATCCTCAATCTCTTGGGAAAGGTAAGTTGCCTGATCTTCGGTGGAATAACACTGCCTAAAGCCCGCCTGCTGTGGTACAAGAAGGTTTTCACTTTCAAGGTACCACTGTAGCCTGAGGTTGATGATACGTTCCATTGTTTTGCAGAGGCAGCTTGTAAGGCTGATTGGTCTGTAGCTGGAGGCAGTGGAACTGTCTTTTCCTGGTTTTAGGAGTGGTATCATGATTGCTTCCCTCCAGGTCTGTGGAACTCTGCCTGAGTTCCAACAGATATTGAAGATCTGCAGCAGCTTTGTTTTTGCTGCGGTTCCCAAGTTCTTAATCATTTCATTGGACACTCCATCAACTCCTGGCGACTTTCTCATTTTCAATTTGGATATTGCAAGCTCCAGTTCTCTGAATGTGATTGGTGCCTCCATAACTTCAGGTATGGTTCCATCTCGTCGTGCGTATTGTTGTTTCTCACGAGTCTCCTGTTGCTTCTCTGGGCTAACTTCGATGTTGTTGTCTTTAGCAAAGGAGTCTGCAAAGTGATCAGCTGCTTGTTTTCCCATGAGGATGTTTCCATCTTTGTACAGAGCAATCCTTGAGTTTCTCTCTGTACCCTCATCGTTAAGTTGTTTTACCAGCTTCCACAGTTTCCTCGTATCTCTTTCGAAGTTCAAGGACTCTGTTTTCTCCTTCCAGCTTCTTCGCCTGGCCTGCAATATGGCCCTTTGAAATTTGGCCTTAGCTTGCTGGTAGTTATTGTGGTGTTCTTGGCATGGACTGGTCTCTGCCTGCTTTCGAGATGTTTCCACGTCGTTGTGCAGCTGCTCTAGTTCACTATTCCAATATGGTTTGTAGTGCTTACGAGCCCCTCTAGGTATTGTTTCACGAGCAGCCTGTAATATGCATCTGCTGAATTCATCGACTAGCTTATTGATGTCTTTGTCTACAGTCAGATCTCTAGCCAGTATACTAGTACGGTGCTGGTACATTGTCCAGTCTGCCTTCTTGTAGTTCCACCTAGAGAGAGTGCTGCTCTCCTTGACAAGTTCATTTTCCACAATTAGGAAGACTGGCCGGTGGTCGCTGCCTCCAAGTTGTTTCCCTACAACGCGTGTGGTGTTCCACTCCAGGCTGGGTGAGTGGAATGCCAGGTCTGGTGTAGAGGTGGTGTGCCATGATCTCGAGTAGAAGGTTGGTGGGTCGATTGGCTGGTTAATCAGGATAAGCCCATTGTCATCCTGCCAGTTTTCAAGCTCCTCACCTCTCCTGTCCATGTGATCATAGCCCCAGCTCTGTGAGTGGCTGTTGAAGTCTCCGCATACAATCAGTCTTTCTTTTGCTGGGATTGTATCTAGTGCCAGTGGGCGGTCGCTCGGACAGTAGTAGTTGAGCAGGTGGAATTCTGAACTTTCTGTCCTGAGATGAAGCATCTGGTATTCCGCCCCCTCCATATATGTTTCAAGCTGACATGCACTGATGTTATTCCTCACGAGTGTCAGTATTCCACCCTTTCGCCTGTCTATTCGGTCAGATCGGTAGCACTGGTAGCCTCTGATTTTGAAGGCTATGTCCTTGTTGAGGTGGGTTTCTTGCAAGCAACATACATTTACTTGCTCTTCATTCAAGATATTTTCGAGCTCTAATTTTTTGCTGTAGCCGTCTTTTTTACTATTGACGCCTTCAGCATTCCAGTGCATTATTTTAAATGGTCTTTTCTTTGCTTGGCCAGTAGCTCTATTCTCATGCCTCCTGGCTCCACGGGGCAATTGAGAAGGACCCCCAGTAGTAGGGCTTGGGCCCTTCCGAGGCAGAGGGCCCGGCACTGCGCCTGCCTGGGTGTCCGTCACAGGGCGAGTGCCATAACGTTTTGCAGATATAGGCATACTTCCATAGCGCATGTGCGTGGCATCCTGATTGCTGTGGTGCGCCTCTTGGCTGGTTGCCTCCGTCTTCAGCACCTTGACTTGCTAGGGCAGACTGTGGTCTTGCTCGAGTGTAGGAGGGACGTTTTGCAGATATAGGCATACTTCCATAGCGCATGTGCGTGGCATCCTGATTGCTGTGGTGCGCCTCTTGGCTGGTTGCCTCCGTCTTCAGCACCTTGACTTGCTAGGGCAGACTGTGGTCTTGCTCGAGTGTAGGAGGGCCTGGCCAGTCTTGGTTTTTCAGCCGCTGATGGCTGTACTTGAGCCCCATCTCCACGTCAAGGAGCTGGCCTCGATGGGGATAGATACTTATAATTCAATATCTGTTATCTCATTTCGGTTTACTGGCTAGTCATCCTGTTTATAATTCCAGTTAACTTATATCCGGTCTATAATTCCTGTTAACTTTTTAATCTCTAAAACCAGTTTCATCCCCCTATATTTATGATTCAATCTCTCGCATCTAATTTCAGTTAATTGACCGCTCATCGTATTTACAATTCTAATTAACTTACGTCATGCCTCTTATTCCATTTAAAAGGCCAGTCATTTCTAAATCCTGTAAACTTATCTCGTATCCCTAATTTTAATTATTAGACATCAGACCTCTAATTCTACAAGGTTATTGAAAAATCGCGTCCTGTGAATAATCACAGTTATTTCTTCACTGCTATTCAACTAATTTATATGGTTTGGTTTGGTATTAAGGGCTATATTCATTGCACACGGATAACTACATCAGTGTCCGATCTCTTCCATTAGATCACACTAGGAGGATCAGAGCACAGTGCACGAACTCTAGCGCCGGCGAGAATCCCAATGTGTGTATATAGGAATCACACATTCTATAAATATTTTTGTAGTGGGTAGGTTTTTAATTTTGTCAGGGCAGCGACCTTACGCCATACTCTTTACGGTTTCCAACTGTCGTGGGATGTTTAACGTACGCAATTTGCACACGGGACCTATTTTTTCGCCCTTGCCCAAGAAGGCTAGGTATCCGATTTCACTACCCAGGAGACCGAGGGTAGTATGACATCATTAGGACCATTGGTTCTGAAAAAAAAATTGCCATAAATTATATCACCTCTACTGGGAATCGAACCCGGTACCATTTTTTAATTTATGTGGAACAAACGTCAAGATTAAGGGAATGTATAACATATAACGTTTTGTCACATTAACTTGAAAGGTCAACATCAGATCCGACCTCTTCAACACGTGACTTCAAAGCGAGCAGCAATTTATGTTGTCTGTTGTAACGTTCATTTATTTGCCGTTTTAGATGTTACTTAAAAAAATTTAATAGATAAGGATCAATGATGGTGTGAGGATAAGGGCTAGTCCTCCTCCTCTTCTTCTTCTTCTTCGTACACTCTCTGACGTCAACTTGAATATATTGAACGAAAGCAGTGGTTAGATTGAGGCTATTTCTATCGCCACAGAGCTTTTCCAGGAATGGTACTGGTGATGGCCACATGTGTTTTCTCTGTTCCACATATGTTGAGCATCTTTGAAGCAGATGTTCAGCAGTCATTTTATCGGTGCCACAGTCACACTCATCGGTAGTTCCTATCTTTAGCTTGTTGAAAAGTGGTATCTCAATCTGTTGTGGCCCGTGCAGAGTCTGAAGATTATCACTTGTTCTCTTCTGCTGAGCTGGTAGTATGCATCATTTTTTGTGTGGTTTAGATGTTCTGCTTCCCATTTATTCCTGTATCTGCTTCTGACAAAATTCTTTGCCTTTTGAAATGTTATACTTGTATCAGGCAGATGTAGTCCGATGGGGTGCTCATGTGGATGATGGCAGATAATTGGTGGATTTGGGCTAATCTCAAACACCCCCGGGCTTTCTCACTCCTTTTCACCTAGTTAACAACAGGGCAGTTAAGAGCGACGTTACTTTATTTTTTTCCCCGTTCATTTTTTATTTGTTTTTTTTTAAATTTGTATTTTTATTGTTTGTTTGTTTCTTGGCAATGGGAGTTTACATACACATTCACAATTTTGGTTTTAATTTACTCCATTTGGACTGAGTGGAGGGGAGAAGAAGTTACTATATTGTCTTGAATTTATTACACTATACGTATATCCTAATTATAACCCATCGAGGGTTGAACGGGATACTTTGTTTAATTTTAAAAAAGTGTTATTTTATTCGTAGTTTTGTTTCAGAAAATAAAAAATAAAACTTATTAATCAAATGGCACCTATTGCTCCTTGGTTTTACATGTTTGATGTATAACCAATAAATACAAGTGACGATATCAACATTTAAAAACACCGACTTTTCAATCATCCATTAGTTAACAGATCTCACATCACTGATTCCAGTTAACTGATCGTCCACCTCTAAAATCAAGAACCTGACATCGCACCCTCAACTCCAGTTAGTTGGTATAGCCCTGGACTCTCCATCCAAATTCCCTTTTACATGTTTCCCTTCTTTCCTTTCCCAGCGGCGGCTGCGCCCAATCGAATTGTGTATGTGACTGTAAATACACGATTACACCAGGTCTGTGTTACAGTGGGGCAAGTAACAGTTCGATCGTCTAGTTCTTGTTTTCCGTCAGCCCATTTCATTGTGCGCTGATGGCTCGCCTTTAAAACCATTGTGGTGACAAGTAGTTTTATATCAGATGTGGTTTCCGATCAATAGTCTTCAATAAATCGACATTTCCTGGAGATTCCGTGCTGATAACCGAACTGTGCTTTCCTGTCAAGCTTTAATCGTGCGTTTTACATGGCATAATTTAGCTTTTGTACACAATGTAGTGACTCATATTTTGGGGAGGGTTACAATACACACGGCGTCATACGCATTTCAATTACACTTGGAAGGACGTAACAGTGTTTCTAAACTTAGTAATCTCGCGATATCAGTTAAATAAAATCATCTCCCTTTCCCCCCGCGTGAAGCACGGATAACCACTGTAGTTTGCTCACTTGGAAGAAGCTTTCATCAAAGCACTCGCGCACTCTAGAAGCGGTAGTTTGTGTAGCAACTGAGGTTACATTATGAGGTTGCCAGTCCCATGCACAACTTCATATTAGTCGCCTCACGATATGCCTGAAGGATGAGTAGTCTTAGTTTTTCTTTGTCACCTTAAGAGGACACCTCAACACCCCCCGAGAACTACATGTGGCTTTAACTAACATGAGTAATAGTTAAATGTTGTTCTCTTGAAACTGTATATAAGGGCTTTAGAATACACACTGTGAGAGCTGCGTGCTGTAAACACGGCTATGGAAACAGATGGCCGTACATACATAGTCGGCCCCATGAAAGACCACATGCACCAGACTGTCTTATGTACTCCCGCTTGTTAAGTTTAAAGAAATGGCTACCAGTTATGTGTCACGGAAAATGTTCTTTCACAAAAGTGTACATGCGCCATATTGTTGGTGATTTATTATTACACCTTGTGGTTAATTCACAGGTAATGATGTTTATAACCCCGTAATTTTTGTTTTTATTATCATTATCTTTAATTGTTATTGTTACCATCATTATAATCGTCATTAACTTCTTCACCACTATTATCGCTACAGAAACACAAATGACGCCATTATTATAATCTTTAATCTCATCATTATTTACACACTTATTATCACCCTTTTTGTCATCATTGTCATCTTCGTCACCAAAGTTATCAGCAACATCCGCCATCACCATCTTCAACACTATTATGAACCTTATCCCTCGTGAGGGCCTATTGCCCTGGATCAATCTGTACATCCCCAGTATAGCCGATCTTGTACATTCTTCTTCTTTTTGTACACTCTCAGACGTCAACTTGAACATGTTCAATTATTATCACCCTTACTGTCATCATTGTAACCTTCATCATCAAAATTATCATCTGCATCCACCATCGCCATCTTAAACACTATTATGAATCTTATCCCTACTGACGGTATATTGCTCTGGATCAATAAATAAATAAATAAATAAATATATATATACACTCTCATACCCCCAGTAGAGCCGATCTTGTACATTATTCATGCTTTAGATATGACGGTTACGTTTATCTTTACAGCGTATTCTCTTCTTCTTCTTCGTTCACCCTGAAAAGGACGTTGGTTGCGCTGTGTCCGTTTACAGCGAAGCTGCGATATTTGCGCCTTTCGGCCGACACATCCGACTTCAGCACGGCATTTTTGGGACCGGGTTAGCCTTCCCTCTTCGATCCCTACTCGCTCAGCCAGACTGCAGTGATGCAGCCTGTTTCCAGAACCACCACTTGGAGGTGGAGTTGTGTCTTGGTCAGCTCTGGTTCGCTGACCCTGACGCAAGCAGTCTAGCTATGGGTTGCTAACTGCATTTCTCACTTGACGCGTCCTAACCAATCTCTTTGTACTGTTCATGAAAATAGCTTTTATTTTACCTGTTTACAGCCCTAAATCTTCCCATTAGGCAAATCATACAAACCACACCATAATGTCTTTTATATTTTGACATACGTTCTAATATAACAAAACGAGGCAACATTTTATGGGAAAAAATACTATTCCTCTTAGGCTTCTCAACTTACAAGACCACAACGTCTTTTATATTTGACATGAACTCTAATATAACCGACGGACCCTGTGAAAAGGTTGAATGGTGCGCGCCTCGCCAAAAACGAAGCAAAATTGTATTTGTTAACAAAAAATTGCCATTTGGCACATGTTTTTCATAATGCTCTTGATCGCTCATCATCACCACCTGTCAGTTCCCCAATGTGCATAGGCCTTCAACAACCGTAAGCTAAGTCCTATCACGCGCCACCAGCTCAGTGTCTTTTCACGTCTACCTCGTTATTTTTATTTCTCTCTCCAGTTTTCTTCTCCTTGTATTTTTCAGTCTGCTCTGCTACTTTTACCTTGGAGATTGTAGCACGAGGACTGTCTGGTAAATTCTATCAACAGGTTTTCTCAATGTGTGCCCTCGTGTGTGTTTCCTCAGTGTATTATCACTTCTTGATTGTTACCAGCTTCATATCTTTTGGCCGTTACAACTGTTGACTGTTTTGTTGCAGTTGTTTCTTCGCCGTTGTCTAGTTGTTGTTAAGGAATATAAGGGGGACTGCAGTAAGACGTGGAGTACGATGGATGGATATGTTTTAAAAAAAAGAAAAATCGAAAAAAGGTGATTTGCCTTACTAAGACAAAAGACAAAGAAAATAGCCAACGTTGTGACCACAAGGCCTTCGTCAGAGAAAGGAAAGAAAGTGAGAGCTAAGTTGGACACATAAGACAATAAATAAAAAGTGGGTACTACCCGTTAGAGCAGCTAAGAAATGGTATGCCCGCCAAAAAGTAGTTGTTACCAGGGGTGGACTGACAATGAGCCGGGCCTCTAACCACTCATCCAGTTGATTAAGGTAAATAAAGGCATGGGGAGAGTGGGCCCCCTATTGCTGTGGACCCTCTGGCTCTGCCTGACTATTCAGTCCGCACCTGGTTGTTGCTTCAGAGGTTGGTGTCTCTTTTGTGGACTATAAAAACTACAATATCAAACTTCTTCTTCCTCTTCCTCTTCTTCTTTGTTCACTTTCAAAGAAAGAAGTGGCCATCTTGAGATTGTTGGTATCTCCATAAAGTTTTTTCCCAGGAATGGTACTTGTGATGGTCATATGTGCTTTCTCTGTTCCTCATAAGTTTGGCACATCTGAAGGAGATGTTCGTCAGTCATTTTATCGGTACCACAGTTACACTCTTCAGTAATTTCTATCTTTAGCTTGTTGAATACATGGCATCCCAATCTTTTGTGGCCTGTGTGCGAAGTCTGAACATTAACACTGGTTCACTTCTGCTGAGCGAAGTCTGAACATTAACACTGGTTCACTTCTGCTGAGCGAAATCTGAACATTAACACTGGTTCACTTCTGCTGAGCTGGTAATATGCATAATTTGTTTTGATGTACTGGATGCTGTGCTTCCCACTTGATCCAGTATCTGCTGTTGATAAAACTGAATATCAAACAAGAATAGTTGTTTGTTCTCTATAAGTAAAAAAAGGAGGTCTGCAGTAAGATGGTATTAAACGGTGGAGTAGTGAAAAAAATAATAGGTAATAATACTAGAATCAAGTACAAAGAAAACTGCACACGTTGCGACAACAAGGTCTTCGTAAGGGAAAACGGAACGAAAACAGAAAGGGAAAGAAAGCAAACAACGTGTTTGTTTACTTCACATTTGCGCATGCCGTATTATGTTTGTGAACTTCCCGGCCAGACACACTTTTTGCGGTGTCACTGTTTGATTTTTACAATAAAACATAATTCTTTCCGTCACGATAAGTGAGTCAAGGCATTTATTGATTGGAAATAGCTTGAATTCATTTAAGCATCAGGCTTTGTATATGATATGTAGTGTATAACATATTACGCAGACGTATAATCACAACTGTGTACGCGATAGCGAACTAAAATATGTAGATCCTGTCAGGGCTGGGCAGACGGTTTTTAAAACATATGTATATGTACAAACGTACGGTTATATGCACAGCTGTACGCATATTGCCAGGATGTGGGGACAGACCTGCATTTGGATGTTAAAATTGGGCTCTGATCTTCTTCTTCAAGTTCCTTGCACACTGGTTTAGACTTTAATGTCCCTCTACAACATCCTGTATCTAGTTCATTTATTACGATTTTGTTCCCTATGAAGCACGGGATATCAACAAAAACACGCCAAGCTTTCAATGCCACCTTTATACCCTTCATGCCTCTTTTTAATTCCTTTGTCCTTGTGTCGTTTGGTCTCCGTCAATTATTTTACTCCGATGATTCCAGAACAAAGACTGCCTTGTAATGTTGTCAGCTGGTTTTCTCAATGCCTACCAGCCAGCGTCTTTTTCTCGTCTGTTTTTTTTCTCTCTTTTATTTGTCATGTTCTTTCCGTCATTTCCACATTAGTTATCTTGTCATACCGTTTCAGTCCTTCTGTTTGTACAAGCACCCATTTATGAAAGTCTGTATCTATCTGGTTGTCGTTCAGTTGATCTCCGTGCGTCAGTACCACAGTCCCAATTACGATGAATTGGCGATGTCTGCGGAATGGGAGAAGATCGGCTACCACGGCAAATATGGGAAACCAAGAGCCAGGGATCCAGACCTCCAAGACGACCCAGAGTTCGCTGGGAGGACAATATTAGACAATCCCTGAAGGACCGAGGACAAGTTCCAATCAGGCCAGGAGGAAGACAGCCGATAGGATAGTATGGCGCTCTCCCTGGCAAATCTCTACACTCTAAGGTAGAAGAAAACGACCCAGTAAGTAAGCGTAAGTATCTTACAATAAGACTGCCTTGACAGCTGAGTAGAAGATTCTTATTTTTGTGTCGGGCTTGATTTCTTTTGATTCCTATATACTGTATATATACAGCAAGTCATTCTGTCCTTAGTGCTGGATATTAATTGTTTTGACCTGGTTCCGTGCAATAATGCCAAACTATCTAGTATCTTCGCTATATCTCTCCTTTCGCCAATCGTGCCCGATGTTACAGTAACAGTAAAGGTTGTCCCATTGCAAATACTGCCGAAGGGGAATGAAGTGTTAGAGACTTCACTATACAGGGTCTCAGTTTAATGAGGCAGAGGTGCCCGGTTACCTTTCTCGCTGCCGTTACATCGGCTAACTCCAGAACGGAGTCAGGTACATTTACAGCTGAGTAGACTGGGTATTGACGCTGCTGGGTTTGTGATGGACGAACTCGGCTGACCCTGAACTTTGTTGTAATTCTTGTAAAACGGGACTTCTTTCACGTGGATTCATTAGCTATGCAACTGTTCCACACAGAAGGCAAACACGTTTGCTGATTGATATGCGGAAAGTTTACCTATCGTTCATTCTGGTCATCGCATTGATTTAAGGAGAGATTAAATCACGCCCACTAACATCTCTTGAACAATCATAGGCAGTTATTTTAATTAACTTGGCCAGTGGGGGGGCGTCGCCAGAATCAAACAGATACAGCGACCACGATCAAAGAGACAGACTGAGGGATTTCAGGGGAGACTATCGGCGTTATCAAAGACAGTAGTGGTCCCTGATACGAGACGCAGTTGCTTGCCGCTATTTTCGCGTCTCGGTGTCAATCGCAGAACCGAGCGAACGGGGAAAGCCGAAACGGGCAGCAGCGAACAGAGATACGAAGACCAGGGGGCGGCTTCTTCCCTTGATTTGGCGGTCAGATCCCCAAAAGTTCGTGAGATCAAATAAGCTGTCAAGTTTATCATGTCCCACTCAACTTACATTCCATTTTAGATAAATAGACCATGAAGAATAGACATTTTATCACTCGCTGGCCAGACCTTTACAGAAGCACTAGCTTTATTGAAATCTTGTTATAGATTTTCCCCTGGATTTTATATATATATTTGCAGTGATTTCTATTCTGTGCAAAGCGGTAATATATATTGTGTAAAGTGATCAGTGGTCTAGTTCAGTCATTCTATTTCAATGGATTTTGTGTTAATTTAAATCTATTAAATTAAACCATCTCAATAGTTCCAGTTGTAAATATAATGATCTATCTATTATATTATTTCAAAAGATAATAGATGCTTAAATTAACTTTTAAAGTCGCGAAGGAATTTATAATTAATAAATTCAGTTAAGTCCTAGTTTTATAGATGTGTGTTTTTAACCACTAGAATTCGCGCAGTGTTTATTAAATACATAATTAAATACTCGAGTGTATTATAGGCTTAACGGGAAATTTATCGCGCTTGATTTTTCGGTATGTTACATGTCTTTTTTCTTTCATACAGAGTGATCGTAACCTGCGGTCCCAGCTAAATAAAGAAAGAAATAAAGAAATCATCCTATAAACTTCCAGTCATATTGAAGAAACATTTCTTTTAAATATAATCTTGTGGCGGTCCTTTTGCGACCTAGCTGTCAGAATTAAATGAAATAAAGCCCACCCAAGAACATTTTAAAGAACAATCATCAAATTACCCTTACAAACCTGTAAGATAAACTGGAAGGTAATCATCGCCAGTAGCGATATTATATTTACTGTTTACTGTGAGAGAGTACATATTTTCCTGACTGTGACTGAGCCTAGTTTTTCCTCAATTGGATTTAATAAAACTATCATCACGCATTGAAGGAATTTTACCATAGCGGAGGATTAAAAGAGACCACTTCATTTTCACCCCTGTGTCGAACTGTGTCAGTGCCATCCCATAGACTCGTTTCTTTATAATAAACCACAAGAACTCTTAGAACTTCAAGTCCGGCGATAAGCGGGAATATTTGCTCTCAGTAAAAACTCGCAATATCTGGGGCGGGACATAGAAGGACTAGACAGTTACATTTGTCAAGAGTTTAATGCTGTTGTTTATCATTCTATGGAGTGACTGATGCTGCAACTCGGTAAGTGTGTGGTGTATATGAGTGTGGATCCGGACAGAGGGTATGAATGACAGGAAATTAATTCTTTTGTGTAACCATTTTGTTAACTTGCTTACCTGGTAATATATATCTTTTCTGTATACCCTACATTGTTCCTTTAAGTGGGATAGTTGATAATTTGTTAACTCTGTTTAAAACCCCCTCCTTTTCATTTGCTTAGTAAAGGGAAGAACAATTGGGAAGAACAGGATTTTTTTCTATCACCTATACCTAACTTTGTAACACCTCTTTCAGAGTAATTAACTTCACTGTTAGGTTAACGTACCCGTGTTCCTGATATTATCTATCTCTGGACTGGGTTTATCTTTGTCTAATAAGCGGGAAGGGCTTAGTCGATACCAATCTTCTTCACCCCTCCCAAACTTGTTATTTGCATTTGTGTACTTATGATAATTTATGTAATACCTGATATTTGTTAGTGATTGATGTTTAAAGTGAATAAAATCACATAAACTCATTTAGTTCTGTGTTGGATATACCCAAAGCCCAACTTTTCCCCTATTCGTTTAATATAGTTTGTATCTACGTCGTCTGTGTGTTTGAAAACACCAAATCGGTGTGCGCGCAGATGCGAGTCTGGAAAACTGGCAAATAATTGTTTGACCAGGAGAGTGAAAGAGAAGATTGAGAGAAACGATTTGTCGTAAATAAGTCTGTCTTTACTCTCCTCCAGCACGCTGTGAAGCAACTATTAAATCTCTACATTTTCTATCACTGAGCTTTCCATCATCATTTTCCACTCTAAACCGGACCACTATTTCTAAGACTCTTTTCTCTCAAAATAAATTTACGACAATATTTGGCTGGCTCGCCGGGATAATTTTGAGATACATTTGATGCACACATATTTGTGGGCTGGTTCTGGGATCTTGAGCTACATTTGAGGCAATCGCATAGCCGGGTTAAAGATATTTTGAGTCTGATTTAGTCTGGGTCTAACTAGGTAGAGTGTGAATGATTTGTCTTTGTGAATTAGGGAAATAAATAAATAATTACACCCCTAGACAAACGTTCTTTAAGTATTTGGGTTGTCCACACAGCATATTTACAGGTTGTTTTCTCTCCACAGCAGTAGAAAGTACAGATAAACAAAAATATTTGCTATTTTAATTATCCTCTGGCGGAGATAATTATATTTCTTTCTTTATAAGAGTTGCTGGGATTGCGTGATTGTTTTACAGTCACTAAGGTTTTTGAAGTTAAAAAGAGTTGAGCTTAGCTAAAGACGGATTGTTCTGATTTTTAAAAATTAAGTTAACAACGTCTCATCTCAATAATTGACTTTAGGGACGGAGTTTGTTGTCAGAGATTTAAAATTTAGGGGAAATTTTTTTTTCCTTTTAAATTGTTTTAATATAAATTTTTCTCTACTGTTAGTAAAAGTAGATTCTTTTCCAGTGTAACTTACCATTTAGTGGCATAGTCGCTTGCGTTTAGAGCCTTAATTGCCAGATAATAGCAGCGATAAGTTTGCACAGTACAGGTAGGAGGTAACACAGGTAAATTTGTACTTGTGTTTTTTTTCTCGTAGCGGTTCAGAGTTCCTCCCTTTCGCGTTTCTTCTTACTAGTTCTCTAGGCATACTTCATCTTATTCTTTAACAATGGCAGAGAGGATAAAGATGAGGTCCATCTTGAGGCTGGAAGCGAAAGAGGCAGGATTAGATGCAGAAGCTGCAAACGCGTTTATTAACCAGGAATTGGAAATATATGACGCGGAGCAACAGAGAGCCGAAGCTGAGAGGAAGGCGGAGCAACAGAGAGCAGAAGCTGAGAGGAAGGAAGAGAAAGAAAGAACAGAGAGGAGAGAAGCCCAGGAGAGGGCAGATAAGAAAGAAGCGGAAGAACGTCTTTTGGAACAGAAGAAAATTGAAGCAGAGATGGAAACTCGCAGAGAGAGAGAGAGAGAGAGAGAGAGAGAGAGAGAGAGACAGCAGCATCAACTGGCGCTTAAGGCTCTAGAGAGTCGGGGCGCCTCTACTTCGACTAACGGAGAGCCGTCTTCGCCCCAGTCTCAATCAATGGACCTCTCCAGTACTCAATCTGCCCAATTAACTGCTATGTCGTTTTCTTTAGAATCTTTTCCTAGCCCTAACGAAAAAATTGACAGCTACCTAGAAAAATTCGAGAGACTCGCGAATCTTTATGGGTTAGAGAGTACCCGCTGGGCGCTCAAACTTTCAACGTCACTGAAAGGCAATGCTTATGACGTGTACACAAAGCTGGGACCGAATCAACATGATTACGACATGCTGAAAAAGGCCTTACTACAGCAGTTTGAGATGACTGCCCGAAAGTTTCTGCAGTTGTTCAGAAACAGCCGAAAAGAGAGCACGGAAACATTTCCCCAGTTCTCTTCACGTCTCACGGGTTATCTGACAAAGTGCATTGAATTATCTGACCTACCTCTTTCATATGAGGGACTCCTCGAACTTGTTCTTGTGGAGCAGATAAAATCCACTTTGTCGAATGAAACTCGTAGATTTTTGGCTGAACAGGGGGCAGTCAGGCTTGAAGACATACTCAATAAAGCCGAACGCTATAGCAATGCAATGGCCGAACTTCCCAGCACTAAACGTAAACCCACCGATGAGCCATCTCGAAAACAGAATCTAGAGCAGGCATCCTATTCTTCCACTTCCTCTCAACATTATAACCAACGAGATAACAATACCCAGAAACCTCCCCAGGAAAAATCGAAATTCTACAAAACCCGATACCCCCCCAACAACAATTCTGATCAACCCAACAAGCCTACGTGGCAGCGCGGCCACCAAGGTCAAGGAAAAGGGAAGACCCCTACACCAGGAACGTCTGATCAGGGCAAACAAACCGGTGCAAACCGCATTGGATGTTTGCATACAGCCTCGAAAGGTAGAGTCAATGTCAGTGATTCTCAACCTGAGGGGGACCGACCCTCAACTCGAGGAACTGTAATTTTGAACGGTACCTCTACTACTTGTCTTTTTGACACTGGATTAAGTTTTGATTGTATTGTCGCTAGGCACCTAGTCAAACCCGGTCAGGAGACAGAGGAAACCGTCAAACTTAGTGGAGTTTTCAGGAGTGATGCACCCAGGACGCTTCCTATCGCACTGGTAGAAATACACTCTGACTTTGTCAGAGGAGTTATTAAAGCGGCCATAATGGATGATCCGATCTACCCAGTTATCCTGGGATGTAGATATGTGTTCATTGGGAGACCTAAGGAGCCGATTGTGGCAGCGGTAACCACAAGAGGGCAAGCCAAGAAGGAGAGGGAGCCTGCGCCAAACTTGTTGCCGAATGAACTGAAGGAGGCGCAACAAAAGGACCCTACTCTGGCGCCCTGCTTTAAAAAACTGCCCATGGCTAAGGACCCCAGACACAACGGAGACATCTTTTCTAAGGATGGTGTATTGTATCGTAGAACGGGCAACCCGGACACGGGGAATAACCAGCTCCTAGTACCGACGCAGTACAGAAACCAGATCTTAGAAATGGGGCACTCTCTTCCCTTTAGCGGACATATGGGACAAAACGCCACTATTCAGCGAATAAAAAACCACTATTGGTGGCCAGGAATGAACTCTGACATTGTCAGGTATGTGAAATCCTGCGCCCAGTGCCAACGGGTAGCACCCAAGCACTTGACACCCCCAGTACCTATGGGGCAAATGCCAATAGTAGGGACTCCATTTGAACGGGTTGCTGTCGACATTATTGGTCCCCTGGAAAAGACCAAAAGAAGGAACAGGTTCATCCTGACCTTAGTTGACACTTGCACTATGTGGGCCGAAGCCGTACCGCTACCATGCACTAATTCCAAGCATGTCGCAGAAGCCCTTGTGCAAATTTTTACACGGTTGGGATTCCCTCAACAAGTTTTGACGGACAATGGATCCCAATTCCGTAGCCTGTTAATGGAGGAGATCTTTAAGATCTTGAGGGCCAAACATATCCACACAAGTCCCTACCATCCGGCCGGAAATGGGCTCGTGGAACGTTTTAACGGTACCCTCACCATGATGTTACGTAAGCTGGGTCAGGAGAAACCGGAAGACTGGGACCAATATATATCGGCTGCCTTATTCGCCTACCGAGAGGTACCCCAAGCGTCTACGGGTTTTGCGCCAGCTACACTTTTATTTGGCAGACCTATTAAGGGGCCACTAGAAGCCTTACTTCGGTCCCTGACAGACCAGAAGGCTGACGAGACAGTCGTCTCTGCAAGCAAGTATGTATCTGAGCTTAAGGAAAGGCTAAAGCTAGGATGGGATCTAGCTACTACCAACCTTAAGAAAGCCCGCGCTAAAATTACTAAAAGATACAACAAAGCTGCAAAAGAGAGAGAACTACAACCAGGGGAGAAAGTCCTATTGCTACTTCCAACCGGAAGCAATAAACTTCGCATCGGATGGCAAGGACCGTTTACCGTCCTTAAAAAGATCTCACGTACCAACTACAAGATCTCCATCAAAGGAAAGGAGAAGGTCTTCCACATAAATCTGCTAAAGAAATATTTGGAAAGACCGGTGCCATCCTCCGAGCATCTCCTGGCTGTCGCCATAGCAACGGAAGACGAGGAAGATGATGATGGTTGCATGGAGTATCCATTGCAACCCACAGAATCCTTTAAAGATGTCAAGTTCGGCGACAATCTCTCACCAGAACAACAAACAGAAACCAGGGCTCTACTAAAACAGTACAGTGCAGTCTTAACGGATGTACCTGGTCGAACAAATCTCATTGAATTTGATATGAAATTAACAAACGAGACCCCTGTTCAAACCAGAGTTTACCCCATCCCGTACGCTAAAGCTGATGCACTTCGCGGAGAAATAGACAAGCTGCGTCAGGCAGGAATTATCAGTGAGTCTACATCTCCTTACAGCTCGAGTGTAGTGCTGTTGCAGAAGCCCAATAAGGAAGTTCGGCTGTGCATTGATTACAGGTTGCTAAACGCTGTAACGGAATTCCAGCCCGAACCTCTCCAAACTGTTTCTGAGTTGTTCACCAAGCTCAGCAAAGCAAAGATCTTCTCCAAGATTGACCTCAGTAAAGGTTATTATCAAATACCAGTCAAGGAGGAAATTAAACCTTTGTTAGCTTTCAGCACTAGTGAAGGACATTACACATTTAACGTGATGCCGTTCGGTTTGCATAACGCACCAGGAGTGTTCACCAGGATGATGAGGAAGCTTCTAGAACCTTTGCAAAGTCCCCATATCCATAATTTCATGGATGACATCTTAATTGCATCGGAAACCTATGAAGAACATATTGCTACGGTTGCTATGCTCCTCAGGAGACTACAGGAAACGGGTCTCACAGCCAGACCTAGCAAATGTCTCATCGGGTTTGAACAGTTAGACTTCCTGGGGCACACTATTTCTCACGGATGCAGTTGGCCTATTAAGAAGAACGTGGAGAAAATAGTGGCAGCAAAAAGACCCCGAACGAAGAAAGACGTACGTTCCTTCATATCGCTATGTGCATACTATCAGAAGTACATCCAGAACTTCAACGGACTGACGGCACCTCTGACTGACCTCACAAAGAAAGGTTGTCCTGATAAGGTCATATGGGATCAAAAGTGCGAACACGCGTATAGCACTTTGAAAGGACAGTTGTCTGCATACCCCATTTTGAGGTTGCCTGACCTCAAGAAACCTTTTGTACTGAGAGTCGACGCGTCAGGTCAGGGCATCGGGTCAACACTGCTTCAAGCCGATGACAGTGACCTGAACATGCTATTTCCAGTTGCCTATGGCAGTCGGAAATTAAATAAAGCGGAACGGAACTACAGCGTAGTTGAAAGGGAATGTCTTGCTCTGATTGACGGTATCAGACGCCATCATGAGTTTCTTTATGGTACATCTTTCACGGTGCAAACAGACCACGCTCCGTTAGCATTTCTTGGTGCCAATAAAGAATTTAACGCTAGGATCATGCGTTGGGCCCTCCTTTTAAGCGTTTATTCTTTCAAAGTGGAATATATTCCGGGAAGACAGAATGTCGGGGCTGATTTCCTGAGTAGAAACTGGACTACAGAGGAAGAGGAGGAAGGTGAAGATACCAATCATCCAAAAGTTACCGATCAGGGCAGCTTCATCGTCATAAATCAAACATGAAAACACGTTTTCACGTCTCAAAAGAGGGGACGATTGTGATGGACGAACTCGGCTGACCCTGAACTTTGTTGTAATTCTTGTAAAACGGGACTTCTTTCACGTGGATTCATTAGCTATGCAACTGTTCCACACAGAGGGCAAACACGTTTGCTGATTGATATGCGGAAAGTTTACCTATCGTTCATTCTGGTCATCGCATTGATTTAAGGAGAGATTAAATCACGCCCACTAACATCTCTTGAACAATCATAGGCAGTTATTTTAATTAACTTGGCCAGTGGGGGGCGTCGCCAGAATCAAACAGATACAGCGACCACGATCAAAGAGACAGACTGAGGGATTTCAGGGGAGACTATCGGCGTTATCAAAGACAGTAGTGGTCCCTGATACGAGACGCAGTTGCTTGCCGCTATTTTCGCGTCTCGGTGTCAATCGCAGAACCGAGCGAACGGGGAAAGCCGAAACGGGCAGCAGCGAGCGGATACGAAGACCAGGGGGCGGCTTCTTCCCTTGATTTGGCGGTCAGATCCCCAAAAGTTCGTGAGATCAAATAAGCTGTCAAGTTTATCATGTCCCACTCAACTTACATTCCATTTTAGCTAAATAGACCATGAAGAATAGACACGTTATCACTCGCTGGCCAGACCTTTACAGAAGCACTAGCTTTATTGAAATCTTGTTATAGATTTTCCCCTGGATTTTATATATATATTTGCAGTGATTTCTATTCTGTGCAAAGCGGTAATATATATTGTGTAAAGTGATCAGTGGTCTAGTTCAGTCATTCTATTTCAATGGATTTTGTGTTAATTTAAATCTATTAAATTAAACCATCTCAATAGTTCCAGTTGTAAATATAATGATCTATCTATTATATTATTTCAAAAGATAATAGATGCTTAAATTAACTTTTAAAGTCGCGAAGGAATTTATAATTAATAAATTCAGTTAAGTCCTAGTTTTATAGATGTGTGTTTTAACCACTAGAATTCGCGCAGTGTTTATTAAATACATAATTAAATACTCGAGTGTATTATAGGCTTAACGGGAAATTTATCGCGCTTGATTTTTCGGTATGTTACATGTTTTTTTTCTTTCATACAGAGTGATCGTAACCTGCGGTCCCAGCTAAATAAAGAAAGAAATAAAGAAATCATCCTATAAACTTCCAGTCATATTGAAGAAACATTTCTTTTAAATATAATCTTGTGGCGGTCCTTTGCGACCTAGCTGTCAGAATTAAATGAAATAAAGCCCACCCAAGAACATTTTAAAGAACAATCATCAAATTACCCTTACAAACCTGTAAGATAAACTGGAAGGTAATCATCGCCAGTAGCGATATTATATTTACTGTTTACTGTGAGAGAGTACATATTTTCCTGACTGTGACTGAGCCTAGTTTTTCCTCAATTGGATTTAATAAAACTATCATCACGCATTGAAGGAATTTTACCATAGCGGAGGATTAAAAGAGACCACTTCATTTTCACCCCTGTGTCGAACTGTGTCAGTGCCATCCCATAGACTCGTTTCTTTATAATAAACCACAAGAACTCTTAGAACTTCAAGTCCGGCGATAAGCGGGAATATTTGCTCTCAGTAAAAACTCGCAATATCTGGGGCGGGGCATAGAAGTGCTAGACAGTTACACGTGTCAAGAGTTTAATCAGTGTGTTTATCATTCTATGGAGTGACTGATGCTGCAACTCGGTAAGTGTGTGGTGTATATGAGTGTGGATCCGCACAGAGTGTATGAATGACAGGAAATTAATTCTTTTGTGTAACCATTTTGTTAACTTGCTTACCTGGTAATATATATCTTTTCTGTATACCCTACATTGTTCCTTTAAGTGGGATAGTTGATAATTTGGATCTTTGTCTAATAATCGGGAAGGGCTTATTCGATACCAATCTTCTTCACCCCTCCCAAACTTGTTATTTGCATTTGTGTACTTATGATAATTTATGTAATACCTGATATTTGTTAGTGATTGATGTTTAAAGTGAATAAAATCACATAAACTCATTTAGTTCTGTGTTGGATGTACCCAAAACCCAACTTTCCCCTATTCGTTTAATATAGTTTGTATCTACGTCGTATGTGTGTTTGAAAACACCAAATCGGTGTGCGCGCAGATGCGTGACTGGAAAACTGGCAAATAATTGTTTGACCAGGAGAGTGGAAGAGAAGATTGAGAGAGACGAATTGTCGTAAATAAGTCTGTCTTTACTCTCCTCCAGCACGCTGTGAAGCAACTATTAAATCTCTACATTTTCTATCACTGAGCTTTCCATCATCATTTTCCACTCTAAACCGGACCACTATTTCTAAGACTCTTTTCTCTCAAAATAAATTTACGACAGGGTTTCGAACCCGTAACCTTGCCGCGAGAAGCAAGTGGTCTAACCACTCTACCATTCGACGCTCGTTGTTACTCGATATTCTTATATTCTTCTTCTTCTTCTTTGGTCCTTGACAGATGACTGACAAAGCAATCAGTGACCATCATGCCTGGTGGCGTCTTGTAGGGCAGTAACAAACTGTCTCCACTTTGCTCCATCGGCTGCCATCCTTTGTGTCGTGCCCTAGCTGTGGTTCATGCTTAGCAAACTCTGCCTCCATAGTTCTCTGCAAGGTGGCTTTTGGCCGGCCTTGCTTTCGCTTTCCTTCAGAAGTTCATAGTATGACAGTTCTGATGATGGTGTCAGGGTCTCTTCTGAGCATATAGCCAACCCAGTTCCAGTGTCTCTCCGCTAAGATGGTGCGCATGTCTTTTTGGTCGCTCCGAGTTAGCAGTTCTTGGTTGGTCATGGTGCTCGGCTAGAAAATTCGAAGAATTTCCCTTAGGCTGTTTGCGCGGAAAGAGGACAGTTGGGACATTTTATTTTCTCTTAATTTCCAGCATTCAACATCGTACAGATGTACATAAATTACGCAGCTCTGGTTTATTTTAAATTTAGTGTTTGTACTGTGCTTGGAAGACTTCCAGATGTTATTTAGATTCGCGACGGCTATTCTGGCTTTATTCATTCGGTTGCTGATTTCTTTGCTTGTTCCGCCATCTGGTGTTACTATGCTTCCTAAGCATGTAAACGTGTTTGTATTTTATAGCTCTTGGTTCCTTATATTTATGGGTGCAGGATTTCTTACATTGAGTGTCATGACTGCTGTCTTCTTAACATTAATGTTTAGTCCCACCTGTTGGCTATGTTTATTCAGTCTGTCTGTTTTTTCTTGGATGTGTTGGTGTGAGTGTGCTAATAGTGCAATGTCATCTGCGTATTTCTAGATCCTCCAATGTAGAGAATGTTGTCCATCTTATTACTGTATGGGCATCCGCTGTTCTCTGGCGCATCACCTAATCTATGACAATTTAAAAAAAGACTGGTTGATAAGGGTCATCCCTGCGCACTCTTGTTTTTGTTGCAAGTGGTCTGTTGCAAGTAGTGGTTTGGTTAGCTCTGAACAATGTTCCATATAATGTCAATAAAGTAGTTATAAATTCTGGCCATTGTTTTATCTTCTTGATATTCTTGAGTGATCGTGTATCGTGCCTTCTATGTAAGATTACGCGAATGCAGGGGTGGAAGATTCTGAATAATAATTGAACCTTGGAATACGATTGATGTGACAAGTCGGTTCCATTGAGTCCACAATTATTTAATACAGATTACACGTCAAGACGATTCATGCATGTTGATCACAAAGGTACATATTATAACTTGAAAATATATGGCATAGATATGTAGATATCCTATCAGTCCTTGTCCAATAATCAAATTACTGTATGCAGATTGTCATAGCTGTATGCACGCGCGGTTGGGGTTTCCAACGGCCGACAGTGAGTCTATGAGTCTGGCAAAATCAAATACTATGGACTGTAATTCATCCTTCCTTAATTTTTCACTTCGTACTGACCTTTAATCATTTTCTAATCTTCGTAATAGCAATGGACTGACCCATGTCCGTACTTGCATAAAATATATCTGTATGGCAATACCATGCCCAACATTGGAAGGAGAGTCAGACGCGTCTTAACAGCTTGACGGTCAATGTGAAAAGGGTAGCGTTTCTTAGTTACCGACTGTGTCCTAAACAACGCTATACACGTCATAATCGATCGTGTATAAAGCGTTCATTAATTGAAACATCTATCGCAATATATTAAATGTCTTAACCTTTATAATTGCACGTCTGGTAACCTTTAGCAGACGGCGTTAATATCATATACCGTAACAATTCCCTGTACACCGGGGGAAAAAAAATCGATAGATTTTTTTTCAATATCTATCCGACTTAACAATTTTTCAAAAAAATTTAACACAATTGTGACATATGGCCGACGATGTTCTGAGTAGAACTGTTGCGGTCGTGTCAACTAACTATTTGTCATAGTCATCTAACGTTATATATCAATATTATACATGTCATTATATCAACTAAATAAATGTCCAATGTTAATAGTGAATGATAGAATTAAATTAATTGTGTGTGAGATTTATTTTCTCTTTTCATAATTTCTTCTTTTAGTATTTCGTTCTCTTTTTTTTTTTTTGTTCTTTCATTTCATTTTTTTTCTCACATTTCATTTTATTGATAATAATTCAATTAAGAAGTTAAGTTAACTAATTAATTAGTATAGGATATGATGATCCATCCGTAGTCTTGATACTGATGAATTCTTTTAGGCAAAAGTGTTCAAATGTCCACGTCGGAAAGAAATGTCATTTATAACTGCATCGAAGAATTAAGAGTCCATAGGATAATAAGTTCGACTTGTCGTCAGATATTATTCCATGATTGTTCAATGATATTCGTATATCGTGTATGGATATTATACGAAGTTCGAATGTAAGTATATATACCTTGATTGTCTTGTCGTTCAATTCTGTGATGCATATAGTGTTTATAAAGTTTGAATTGAAGGCAAGGTTAGTTCCTTTATAGTTGATACTTCGTTCAATCCAATGTAGTTCTGATTGATGTAGTTTAAGAGTGTCAATGTTGATTATTCGTCGTCAATAGGATTACGTGACAACGCATCTGCCACACAATTTTCAGTGCCAGGTATGTGTTCAATGGAGAACTCGAATGGCTGTAGGATGATTGAATATCTGGCAAGTTTTTGGCTGTTGTGGTTGGATCGACGCAAGGATGCGACCGCACGTTGGTCCGTCTGTATGGTAAAGGGGGCACCGAGTAAGAATTTCTCCAGCTTCGTTATTGCCCAGATCACAGACAAAAGTTCCTTGTCGACTGTGGAATACTTTGTTTCAGCCGGCTTCAGCTTTCTTGATATATATAAGGTGGGGTGTAGAATGCCGTCATGGTTCTGGAGCAGGCATGCACCAATGCCGTAGTTACTAGCATCTGTTCGTAAGAAAAATCTTTTGGAAGCATCGGGAAGTCTTAAAATTGGTTCATGCGAGAACAAATTTATAATTTTGTTGAAAGTTTCATTGCATGTACCAGTCCATGTCACCTTCACCGGCATATCTTTTTTTAACAATGAAGACAATACAGCCGTGATGGATGACAAGTTTGGTATGAATCTACTGTAATATTGAACAAGTCCTAACAAACTCCTGACCTGTTTCTTCGTCTGAGGAACTGCTATGTTTAGAATTTTTGAGACTGTACTAGGTAACGTTCGGATATATCCCGATCCAATGATATGTCCCAAAAAGGTTATCTCATTACACGCGATTTGCACCTTTGTAGGTTTAGCAGTTAGATGATAATTCCTTAGAGTGTCAAAAACATATCTAAGTCCCGAAACATGTTCCTCAAACGACGAACTAAACAAGCATATGTCGTCAATATATGTAATAACGTCTGGTCTACCTGATAAAATTTGTCGCATCAGGCGAATGAAGGTAGCTGGCGCATTAACAAGCCCAAAAGGCATCACATTCCACTGGTATAGACCTTGTGGCGTGGAAAATGCGGTGTAGTACTTAGCCTTTTCGGTCAGTGGTATCTGCCAATAACCTTTAGTTAAGTCTATCTTACTAAATATAGTTGCGTTGGATAGACGTGGTAGTAAGTCGTCGATAAGTGGATGTGGTTCGCTGTCAACTATAGTCTTAGCATTTAATTTTCTATAATCAACACATAGTCTAATGTTATTGTCCTTCTTCCGGACAATCACTAATGGAGAAGAGAATGGCGAATTACTAGTCTCAATGATTCCCAGAGACAACATCTGTTCAAGTTCTTTAGTAGTTTTAGCAAGGAAATGTAAAGGAACAGAATAGGGATGTACACGAATAGGTGTATCGTCATTGAGAGTAATGTCATGACTGATAGCCGATGTGCGACCCGGAACGTCGGTCAACACATCTGGATAAGATTGTAATAGATTAGCAATCTGTAGACGCTGTTGCGGTGTAACCGTTGAAGAGATGGTTACATCCCGCCAAGATTCAGTAGGTTGAACTACTGGTACAGGTAACGGTAACTGTACCTCAGGAAAAGAAGATTCTTCTTCCTGGATGACAGATAAGTTAGTATAATGACAAGTGGATACTGTGTTGTCATCTAGTTCATGAAAAATTGACTGTAAGTGTTCAGGACGTGTATGAAATTGCTTGAGCATGTTAATATGAAATATCTTTTTGTGTCCCTTGATATCTAAGACGTAATCAACGTCAGAAATTTTATCAATGACTTTGTAAGGACCATTCCAAGATATCAATAATTTATTGTTATTGTGAGGAAGTAACACATAAGCCTCGTCGCCTGGGAATAATTGGCGTAATCGTCGAGACATATTTTGTAGAGATCGAGCCTTAGCTTTTGCAGCCTCAGAAGAAGCTGTTGCCAACTGGCAAGACTCAATAATGTTCTTCCGAAGATTAATCACGTACTCGTAAGATGACTGAGTGTCCTGAGTCATCTCGTCGTCAATTAATAAGTCTTTTATTAGTCCCATAGGACCTCTTGGGGGAGCACCAAAAACTAATTCAAAGGGAGAGAAGCCAGTTTGTTCATGCGGTACCTCCCGATAAGCAAATAGAACAGCTGGGAGTGCTCTGTCCCAGTCATGAGGGTGCTTAGCAGTAACCTTATGTAGTAGTTGTTTAAGTGTACGGTTAAGTCTTTCAACCGCACCATTACTCATCGGATGATAAATACTACTTAAATTCCTATCAATGTCCCAAGTTTTCATGACTTCCTTCATGGTGTCAGATATAAACTGTGACCCATGGTCTGATAAAAGTTTTCTAGGAAACCCTATTCTAGAAAAGATGAGATGTAGTGCATCAGCTACATCTGTGGTAGTGGTGGTCTTTAATGGGATAGCTTCCGGCCATCGTGTGCACAAATCAATGCACGTAAGGACGAATCTATGTCCTCTGGCCGATGGTAGCAATGGACCAATAATGTCTATTGCCATCTTGTCAAAAGGTCTCACTGAGATATCGCAAGCCTGAATAGGCGCCGTGTGAAAAGCTCCACGTGCTTTCACTTCTTGGCATGTAGTACAGGAACGTACATACTGCGAAATATCTCTTGACACCCCTGGCCAAAAGAATGAAGACAGTACTCGAGATCGTGTTCGAGTATATCCCATATGTCCAGCACAATGTGAGTCATGTGCATGTTGAAGAATGTACCGTCTAAAAGTATATGGGACCATAACTTGTTGTTTCATTTGTGATTTGTCATTAAAACATCTAATCAATATGCCATTTTTAATAACAAAACAATGTTTGTTATTATTACCTGAGGATAGATTGTCAACTTTATCAACCAACGTAAAAAAATTTTTTAAAGATTTATCCTCTTTTTGTTTGGTTGCAAATGTTTCCCTGTCAATAGGTGAATTGACTACAAATTCCTCTTGGTTGTCTGCATCCATTTTATTATCATCAACTTTCTCCATGAGTTGAGTCTGTGCTCTAGTCGTCACGGCGTTTCCAGTGCATAGGTTATGTTTCTCCCATTCTATAATCTCATCTGGAGTACAATCTTTACTGCCGTGTATACGACCAACCATCAAATCAGCTATAGGCTTTTTTAGCATACATACTTTTACGTTTCCTGTGAAGAAAGGAGTGTTGACATGAATAATAGCTGTGGGGTAAAACTCTATTGTTCCACCAAACGTCATGCAACGAACATATTCCCCCGTTGCACAGCTGGGATGTACCAGCGACTGTCGTACACCAATCGTTGTGGATCCCGAATCCCTCAATACTGAGACGACGGATCCATTAACTAATCCTCTGTTAAAAATTAGTAGGCCTGTTCCATCGTTGACTGCAAGACCTACCTGTGGTATAATATGTCCGCAGTTAAGCACTGTTTCTTTCGCCTTCTGAAAAATAAGATTGCATTGCTGGCAACTATTTGCCACATTATAATTAATAGCAAAACATGCAGCAGAAGACTGTGTTGTATTATTGTCAAGTGGAACCTGAGCTATAGGGGTAGTATTATTTGTAACTGCCGCCCCTGTATTATGGTTGTAATGAGATGATCCCCGAGAATGAGATCGATTCCGAGTATAATTGTTAGAATTATCTCGTCGTCCTCTATAGTAACTATTATCTCGATGTCTCGAGCCATGATTATTACCCTTCCAGTTACTATTATCATTGGGAGTATGTGATCGATTATAATGAGTGTTATGTTGACCATTGTGGTAGTTTGTTTGAGGTGAATAATTTCTATCTCGTGATCTACCTCTGTTGAACTCATTTTTATTGTTGAAATCATTATTATGTCCCTTCTGAAAGTTAACATTGTGATTTCTTTGGAACCTGCTTCTGTCTACACTGTGATGTCTTTGTTTGTTATTGTGATTGTAGGCCATATTAGACGCCACAGGTAGAGGTTCTCTTAATGAGGAGTTAGAAATGGTTGCATTCGGGTGTGGCGAACAGTAGTTTAAAGAAATTTTTTCTAACTCATCCATAGTACCTGGTTTACGCTCCTGCAAATATGCAAAAAAATGGCTGGCTAACTGAAGATAATACCTTATCTCGTAGTAGTAAATCAACTAATTTGTCGTATGATTTGTTGACTTCTGCCAGTTCAACCCATCTGTTAAATGTATTGCGTATATTCGCAATGAATCCTGCAAAATCCCTTGGAGATTCAGGTAAAATTCCCTTAAATTTCAACCTACAGTGTTCCTCGTCCAGGTGAAATCTTCGTAGAAGCAAGGACTTAATAGCACCGTAGTTATTAGCTATTGATGGGTCAGCATTTTGAGAAGCTGTCAGTGGTTCTCCAACCAAGAATTCATTTAACTTGAGTACCCATGACTCTTCAGGCAAATGGTTTGTTTTGCAAGTCTGTTCAAAACGTGCCAGGAACGATGAAAGGTCGTCGACGTTCAAGTTGAAAATGGGTAGTTTAAAGTTGTAGAAGTGTTTAGGCTGGCTGGATGATGATCCATTTTGTGCGTTATTATTCTGGTTTGCATCAGCATTTTGTGCTTGTAATCTTGCTGTCTCCAATTTAATACGCGCCAATTCCATTTCTTGTTGTAAAATAATTTCCTCTCGTTTCAATTTATTCTCTTCTTCCTGCCTGGAGATTGCTCTTTGCTCTTCTCTTTCACGTTGAGCAATCTCTCTCAACCTATTTTCCTTGGCAATTTGCTTCATCTCAAGTTCTGCTTCCTCTTTCTTTAATGCTGCCTTTTGTTCCTCTTCCTCTTTCTTTAATGCTGCCTTTTGTTCCTCTTCCTCTTTCTTTAATGCAGCCTTTTTCTCTTCTTCCTTTCTTTCATCTTTTTCGAGTTCTGATTCAGCAAACTGACGAAGTTCTTGAGATTTATAACCATATTCACGACCAATCTTAACGAAATGGTCTATAGTAAGCATTTTGACTTTTATCTGTAAGTAATTATTGATAATTACTGATTAAATTAGTCAATAGTAGCTTCAGAGTAATTATTATACTTACTCAACTTAGGACTATTCAATATAGATAATCACAATAGTACTGAACTTAATGTCTAAGTTCAACTAATAGACAATATTTTGTAACAATATTGTATCTAAATAATACTATATCATAAATAGTTATGATATCTGTTAAATATAATGTAATTATATCACACAATTAATTTCAATGTCCAATAATGTTGGGTATAATTCCTAGTAATGATATTGTTCAATGTACTAAGTCACTCTCTTAGTACCAGAAAAAGTATATTAAATAATATACAATGGGTCTATTACCTCAAAGGTAGCTATAAGATTATTTATTTTGTCAATATATATATTATATTATTATGCCCTAGGCATCTATGATAAATTGTAGTGCTACTTTCTTGGACTATCACTGCATAATTATGCAATGTCCCATATTACCCTTAAATTTCAGAAAAAATTAATTAAATTAGATTACAAGTGTATTATTGCATATAATAGCATATTATTAATGTAATATAAATATATATCATGAGGACAGACAAGCAATGATGCAACTAAAGGGTACAAACAATGTCAAGACGCAAACAAGACATTTTCACAATTAAAAATGAATTTATGAACTAAATAAAATAAGCGGAAATGTCACAGACCAAATGAAAGGTCATGGTCTGACCCGAGGTCAACTTAATATTCAAAGTACACAAAAAATAAAAATGACTGCGAAAAATGATGACGTCACAGGACTCATAACGGACGAAAATTAACAATCATAAAATAAATGATAGTCAGAGGAGAATGGACGAAATAGTGACGAACATGGTACAGAACTGAATAAAATTATTAACTGAATACGAATAAAATACACCAATTATCTACGGGACAGTACAGCTAACGCAAATTGTCAAACGGTAGCAAATTTGGACAGACTGTCCAATGGCAACCTCAATGGGCTTCCAAAAGTGCGATCGTTTAAGTTCCCTAAGAACGACTGAAATCTAGGTGGTCAGCTGTTCGCGACATTCCCAGAGATTTCAGTTCCCTCTCCAACCGGCCCACGAATTAACAACAAATACATACGATGGAAAACAAATTTAACATATATACATGAAAATACATAGACATGCCTAATCAAAGCGAAATGGACTCAGTATTACGGTTTTGCAATGACGACAATTTAAACAGCTAGACTTATCTTTCCCGTTGCTTCGGTCAGTGCTATAGGTCGTCAACAGCTAGGCTAATGCCCTTGACTGCCTGCTCCTGTAGTCCATTTCTTGTGTCTGCTTCAAATGACTTATTTTTCCCTTGGTTAGGCTTAAAAGAACGACTTCAGTTTTTCTCCGATAGTTTCACCTACACGAATTTCAGTGACGTCGCGTTGTTAGGCATTAGACTGAGTACTGCGTCATAGGTCATAATTCAGCACATCATGTGATCGTAACTTGATCGTAAACATTTCATTCGAAAGTCATTCAGAAATTTTTTTTTGTCGATCCCCAGACACCGGACACCACTGTTGCAAGTGGTCTGTTGCAAGTAGTGGTTTGGTTAGCTCTGAACAATGTTCCATATAATGTCAATAAAGTAGTTATAAATTCTGGCCATTGTTTTATCTTCTTGATATTCTTGAGTGATCGTGTATCGTGCCTTCTATGTAAGATTACGCGAATGCAGGGGTGGAAGATTCTGAATAATAATTGAACCTTCGAATACGATTGATGTGACAAGTCGGTTCCATTGAGTCCACAATTATTTAATACAGATTACACGTCAAGACGATTCATGCATGTTGATCACAAAGGTACATATTATAACTTGAAAATATATGGCATAGATATGTAGATATCCTATCAGTCCTTGTCCAATAATCAAATTACTGTATGCAGATTGTCATAGCTGTATGCACGCGCGGTTGGGGTTTCCAACGGCCGACAGTGAGTCTATGAGTCTGGCAAAATCAAATACTATGGACTGTAATTCATCCTTCCTTAATTTTTCACTTCGTACTGACCTTTAATCATTTTCTAATCTTCGTAATAGCAATGGACTGACCCATGTCCGTACTTGCATAAAATATATCTGTATGGCAATACCATGCCCAACATTGGAAGGAGAGTCAGACGCGTCTTAACAGCTTGACGGTCAATGTGAAAAGGGTAGCGTTTCTTAGTTACCGACTGTGTCCTAAACAACGCTATACACGTCATAATCGATCGTGTATAAAGCGTTCATTAATTGAAACATCTATCGCAATATATTAAATGTCTTAACCTTTATAATTGCACGTCTGGTAACCTTTAGCAGACGGCGTTAATATCATATACCGTAACAGTTTTCACCTCAAAAGTTGGGTTGCTCTGCCCAACACTACATGTGAAATTGACATACAGACTTTTAATAATGGAGACCATGCACTTAGGGATTCCATAAGCCCTCAGTGTTTTCCACAGACTGTCCCCGTTTATGCTGTCAAATACCTTTTCGAAGTCAACAAAATTTATATACGAGGGGCGTTCAGAAAGTAATGCACCACATCGTTTTTCTCAGGAGCTGTTTATTAAAAAAGCATGAAATTTATACACAATATACATGGATATGTCATGTAAACATCGGTATTATTCAACTTGTACGGCTTTATGCCAACGCGAAACAAGTGCATGTATTCCTAGCCCGTACCAGATTTTGTCTTGATCATGTAGCCATTTCTTCGCTGCATGAATCACTCCTTCATCATCTTCAAACCTTGTCCTACGGAGTGCATCTTTAAGTGGACCAAATAGATGAAAATCAGAGAGTGCCAAATCGGGACTATAGGGTGGATGGGGTAGTACAGTCCAACCCAATTTGGTGATTGCTTCCCGTGTTGCCAGACTTGTGGGAGGTCGCGCATTGTCGTGAAGGAGAAGCAGGTCTGCTGGATTCTTGTGCGGCCGAACTCTGCGAAAACGTTGATTGAGTTTTTTAAATGTCTTAATGTAAGCTTGCGAATTGATTGTCTCTCCTCTTGGCATAACGTCCACAAGAATCACACCTTCAATGTCCCAAATGACAGTGATCATGACCTTTCCAGCTGAAGGAATTGTCTTGAATTTCTTTCTTCGTGGTGATTGCGGGTGATGCCACTCCATTGACTGTCTTTTTGTCTCAGGTTCAAAATGATGTGCCCAGGTTTCGTCACCTGTAACGATCTTAGCCAAAAAGTTCTCTCCATCAGCATTGAAATGCTCCAACAATTCAGAAGAAATTGCTTTCCATTGCAATCGGTGGTCATTTGTGAGACTTCGAGGAACCCATCTTGCGCAAACCTTAGAAAATCCGTGAGTTTTTATAACTGCATTTGCACTACCAATGATGACTGACAGCTGTAAGGCCAACTGTTGAGTAGTGATTCGCCTATCAGTAACAATAATGCCCTCAGCGCAATTTCAACATTTCTGCGTTGGTGGCTGTGGCAGGACGTCCACAGCGCGGCCGATCAAGCAGCTCCGTATCTCCACTTCCTGATTCTTTGATTCTCTGAAACCAGCGACTGACTGTACTCCTGTCGACTGCAAAACTTCCATACACATCACATAGACGCTTGTGAATGTTCACAACAGTTTCCTTCACTGCAACGAGAAATTCTATCACAATTCGCTGCTTATAACGCAAGTTGCTAACACGCTCCATTTCAACGGTTTAGGGCAGCCGTATTATTTGGCCGGTTGCGGTGCAATTTAGTGCACACAATTGGCGCATGCCATATTTGAAGTGTGCAATATTTCATGCTTCTATCTTCATTATTAGCTGAGAAAAACGATGTGGTGCATTACTTTCTGAACGCCCCTCGTACAACTGCCTCTGCCATTCTGAAAACTGCTCTATTATGTTTCTGAGTTTGATTATATGATCTGCACATTGTCTGTTTCTTCTGAATCCTTCTTGTTCCAATATTCTTCCTCACGTATCTGAAAATTGTTGTTTGCTTCCTCCTGTTGAGGCATAAGCTTTCTTTGTCTATTGACCTTTGCCAGGGCATCTTTATTTTGTTTAGATGTCAACGGTATTCTTAGTTTTCTTCTGTAACTCCACATCTCAGCAATCTCCATGGATTGTCTTGTTTGCCTATAGATTTACGATTCATTTTCATGTGACAGTGAATATACTTACTTTACTTATTCACTTTTTCTTTCCACAATTTCTGTGAAGCGTAGTGGGGAGCTGTAAGTTTTGCGTTCTTGATCCAAGCATGTCGCGTTGGCTGCTGAAAGCCTGTGTTGTTGTTGGATGTATGTGATGTTGTTAGATGTCTGTGATGTTGTTGGATGTCTGTGATGTTGTCTATCCATCTGCGTCTTGGTCTTCCCCGTGTCTTGGAACCAGATTTTTTTTTTCGAAGATGCGTAGTAGTATTTTATCGTGCTCCATTCTCATGAGATGGTCAAATCTGTTGATTTTCTATGACTCTATATACTGGATGCAGGATGCAGTTCGCATAATTTTCTCTAATGTCATCATTTCTCATTCTGTCTCTCCTGGTAACATTAATAGCTTTTCTTAAACATCTCATCTCACAGGATGTATATTTACTTTCCTGTGCTTTAACACTGATAGCAAATAATTGGTAAGACTATACTATTTATCAGCAGTCGTTTAGTTTCCATATTAGTATTCTGATGTTTGAGTCGTGGCGACATCTGGTAAGTCACTGCATTAACTTTCTGACGTCTTGTCTCAATTTATATGTGAATATAAAACTACATAATAACTAATAAAAAGGAACTGAAACTGAATCTTCCCTAGTCGAATCAAGCTGCAGTGGAACAAACAATAAACTGTGTCTAAAGACATGACTGGGGCTATATTTTTAAAAAAAAGTCAATATACAATCATAAGTCTTACAAAGAAGTGAAAACTGCATTTCGCCATAACTTTTGTCGCGATGAGTAGAAAGTACAACGTACAATCATCGCTGACCTACACACAAAGTTGACGTGCGTTGCTGGATCCAAAATCTAATTATTTGGTTTTTAAACTGTTTGTTTGCCGCGTGTAGTTCAAAGTCAGGTTGTGCGTTAAGCTGACAACTTTATCGTTTAAAACAAATTGCTGTATAAACTAGCGCTGGTAATGCACCTGAATGCTTTGATGCAGGTTTCCTACAGTTGAACCAGTTACAGTGGTGTTTCCACGCTCTGCAAGAAGCGAAACTTGAAATGAAGAAACTATGTCAAATACAACGTAGATTTCTTTATCTGAGTGACGATATTACCTGAATGCATGCTATTAGTCTATTTTATACGGCAGTATGAAGTCAGACGGGAATGTTTTAGTTGTTTTCTGGCATATTACAGTTTTCCTTAACACTTTCACACGCCATTAACAGGCCCCCAGAGTTCATGTGTCAAAGTACCTGGCAGAGTCAGTTCAAAACTACACAGGACACAGTACATTTTATAACAACACACATTCATAGGATTTGCATTTGTAGTGTCTCAAGTTTCTGTGCGCGACCTTCTGCTGCGCTTGAAATTAAACAGTAAATGAAATCGTATACCCCTGTCTCAGAACATTCACATATAATGTGTCATTGTTTAGGGAGGTATGTGTTGGAAGTTTATCTTCTTCTTGTTGACTTTCGCGTCTTATTGCCACCTTTGTATTTTATCCAGTTAAAAAATAAAAAAAAACGTGATCATGTGCTGTAGCATTTAGTGGTTCCTACGGCACCTTTAGCCCGCCCCCGTGTCATTCCTGCGGGATCTCTGACAAAACAAAGAAAGAATAGGATGTCTGCACCCCCAGTCATGTCATCATCATTATCTCAACCCGTAACCCGTCATGGGTCGTAGGGGTGCCATGGTGGAAGCATCTTCAGACAGGGTCCTCCACTGCTCTTAATCCTCAGCAATGCGTACAAGTGTGGAAAAACCGTGCCCTGCCCATTCTTTGATGTTATCAGCCCAGGATTTTCTTTGCCTTCCTTTTCTCCGTTTACCTTAGACTGTTCCCTGGAGGATCGTTCTCGAAAGAGAGTCATGACGGGTTACATGCCCAAACCATGCAAGCTTTCGACGTTTCACTACTGACAAAAGTGGTTCTTGGTGGCCTGCGTACGTGTTTATTTTCTCTCTAACATAGACATTTGTTTTGTGCTCTTTATAGCAAATGCGCAAAATTCTTCTATAACATTTATACTCGAAAGCCTGAATCCATCGCTCCGTATCTGCAGTGAGTGTCCAGCCCTCACACCAGCTCAATCAATGTCATACAAGGCCACTAATATGAACTTGTTGATGGGGCTGGCAACCTGATCGTGTAAAACTAATTGCCATAGAAACCACAGCTGGAGGAGCGTGTGAATGTTTTGTGCAGGCTTCCTGCGGGGTGATTAGTTACAGTGATGGCCCAATGTTCCGTCAGGAGCGTAAAGGAAGATGATGATGATGATGATGTTAATGTAAATAGGATAATTTGTTCTTACTGGGAACTCCCCATTGTTCAGTCATCAACACAAAGTGAATTTTTGGTCATCGGCGTTACTGTTTGAGGTCTTTAGGTTTACACCTTTCTCGTAAAACTCTTCTTCCATATGGTGAATTTGTTTAGTTTTTTTTGGTGGGGGGAAAGGGGGGGGGGGGGGTAGTTGTGGTGCTTAGAGAACGCATCAAACTGTAGACTTCCGTGTTCTGTGAGCTTTCTGTGAGCTTTCTGTGAGCTTTCCAGCTTTGGAGTCTTGTCTTCTTTATCCCTTTCATGTCTGTCTCAATTTCTCTTCTACATGTTTGTGTGTTTTTTTTGGTCTCACTGTCGCAAGTATGGAAGAAGATGATGTCTCAGTTTAGACCAGAGTATGAATGAGTAATGTGAATCGACACTCCTTCTACCTCTCATACCCTGCGGATTCCAGAAAAAGGACTGCCTTGTAACGCTATCAGCAGGTTTTCTGAATGTTTGTCCTATCCACTGACAGCGCCATTGGTGATGTAATTTATGAACATTCCATGTGCCAGATTTGGAGATTTTTTTTCTAGAAGAACATAGAAGGTGAGTCAGTAAGTCAGACTCCTTTCGGCTTTCCCTGGGTCGCTAGATCTGTAGTAATATTAGGTTCGACTCTACATTTTCACAACATTACAAAAAAGATGAAAGATATATTATTAAGGGCACTGAAGAGGCTTAGTGAAACTGCGGAAAACGCATCATGCTGGCTGTGGAACAACCGCAATGGGCTATGGAACTCTGGACGGTAAACACTATCCCCACCTGCGATACAGGAAACATCCGGAAAGTGGAAATTTTTTTCTAAGTCCGCAATACATTGAGTTTTTCGTTGTATTAGTGAAAGGACAGTGGCTTACAGGCAACACGAGGCTTTTATTATATGAGGTGTCGGGCGCAAGTAGATTTCAGTTTCTAGCCCGCAGTGGCTTCAAGCCTCGTTGGCTTTGCGCAGGTGGGTCAGTTTCTGTCCCTAGTCCTGGTGTGCTGTGGCACAATAATTTGTTTACAACGTAAGGGTTACTTTCACAATTGCCCCACTGCAGTGATGCAGCCTGTTTCCAGGACCACCAGGTGGAGTAGGGTCTTGGTCAGCTCTGGTTCGCTGACGCAAGCAGTCAGCTATGGTTCGCTGACTGCATTCCTCCCTATCATTGTTTGAGATCAGTATAAATTTTTTATTGTAGAATTTGTCATCATCATCATCAGTTGCCATATCCACAACGAAGGTTGGCTGTAATGGATCTCCAACGTCTTCTGTCTCTTGCCTTGGTGGTGCACTCTGATAGACTCTTTCCTGTCCATCTCTTGATGTTATCTTGTACTGTAGCGCAAATCCTAACAGAATTAACTCAACCTTACCGCGAAATTATTTGTGAACAGAACGTAAAGACAGAAATATCAATATGTAGCTAACTGCCTTCACAGCTGTTCTGGTTGTATAATCATACAGTTTTTATTAATCATCATTAACAGATGTGTGAACACAGACACTGTGCGTGCACATAGACAACATTTGTGAACGACTTCATAGCCTGGTTAAAGGAATGCTAATAAAATTATAGATAATAGCTTAGTTAGATCAACGTTTTAAAATAGTAATACACACATGTAAACTGTGTCAAGTTCCAACACAGACACGCAAGTAATTTGAGGATTAAAAATACCTAGCAGTATGAAACTTGCCATATTACACACGGGAACGTGATCTGTTATGACTGGAGAACCTTGTTGTGTAGAGTGTCTGTTAGGTAATATTTTTGAGTACCTCCGTCTGAACTGTAGAAAAGGGAACAGCAGAAGATTCGGTTGCGAGGTTATTTACGAGCTTCCAGCTCTTTGTTTACTGTAAAACATGTATTTAAATAAAATAGACCTACTTAAAGAAATCCATAAAATAGTAAAACACGGTATTTAACTGGCACGCAAAAAAGTTTATGAAAGATAGTAACAGTATTATACGAAAATAAATATCTAATAAAAGATATTGAAATCAACATTTAATCTTTGATAAATAAATTATGAGACACTTAAGTAAAGCAGAAGTAAATAAATAATGGACTATTAAGAAGGAAAATATAATTTTCTTCTTCTTCTTCCTCGTTCGCCCTGAAAAGGACGGTGGTTGCGTTGTGTCTGTTTACGCCTAAGCTGTGATATCTGCACCTTTCGGTCGACACATCCGGCTTCAGCACGGCATTTTTTAGGGACCGGGTTTGCCTTCCCATTGCGATCCGCACTCGCTCAGCCAGACTGCACTGCTGCAGACTGTTTCCAGGACCACCACGTGGAGGTGGAGTGCGGTCTTGACCAGCTCTGATTCGCTGGTCCTGATGCAAGCAGTACATCTATGGGTCGCTGACTGCATTCACTATTGCTGCATCTTGGGGTCCCAAAACATAATTTAAGAGAGAGAGAGAGAGAGAGAGAGAGAGAGAGAGAGAGAGAGAGTGTGTATGTGCGCGTGCAGGACATGTGGATTCTGTTTAATTTCATAATTCTTATTTGTAATTTTAGATGGTACCTACCTACTTACCTGACTGCCTGCCTGCTACCTACCTACATATCTATCTACCAACATACCTACCTAACTACCTACTTACCTACCTATCTACTACCAATCTAATACCTACCTACCTACCTGTCCATCTGTATGTCTGTCCGTCTGCCTCTCTGTCTGCCTGTCTACCTTTCTGTCTGTCTATAATTCTACATGTATACCTGCCTGTTTAGCTAGGAAGACAGAAACAGGTAATAGTGGCGTCTTTTCCTTGCTTAAGTCATTAGGTACACATTTTAAATATAAATGTCAGGGGATAGACGATAGCAGAGTTCGTTGACAGTGTTCAGTGTGATTTAATGGTGGGTCCATTTTATAAACACTTCTTGCTAGGGTGGGAATATTTATTCCTAGGGTGGGAATATTTATTCCTTTACAACACAAGAGAACACTCGTGTGACTTTCACAGGCGAAATAAGATAAGTAAATATATTGCTTTATAAATTACAACTCAACCCCCCCCCCCCCCTTTTCCCCCCAAATTATTTACTCCTTCTTCTTGAGTGTTCACATAACAAAGCTGTTTGACACTGTATCATCATCAGAGTCGGCCTTTGTGCATGCGGCGGCCGGGGTCAGTTATTCGACATGCGCTCCGTCCCCCCCCCCCCCCCCCACCAGTGGCGGATCTACTATGAAACTAATGAAGCTTAAGCTTCAGGGCCCCTAATCCCGGAGGGCCCCCAAAAGCTAATTTAGTCCACATTGCTTATACCCAGACCTCGTTGCTGGTTGCGAAGGGGCCCCCATAACAGTTCAAGCTTCAGGGCCCAAAAAATGTAGGTCCGCCACTGCCCCCCACACTTCAAACCACGAAAGTGAAACTCTTCTGGAAATGTCTGTAGAATTCATGAATAAAATTACCAAGTCTCGTCACGAGTGCCGGATCAACGCTGACAATGTTATTTAGGTTTGTCAATAATAAACCCAGAAATATCACCGGTTTAATCCATTCCATGTTTTTTAGGTTTGTCAATAATAAACCCAGAAATATCACCGGTTTAATCCATTCCATGTTTTTTAAAATTGTAAAGTGAATTCTGGGAGCGGCGTCTACAGAGAACACAGTTCTTCTAGAAGTTTTCTAGAAGAAACAGACACTTCAGTAAAATGATATTAATTTTATTTGTCATTTCATCTATAATACATTAATTATACTTAGCGAACGTGTACGCGAACATCGGTGTCGTAATTTTTCTGAGAGAGTTCTGATGGATATTGGTCCCTTTAGAGTGTAGAATGATAGTGAAGGCTCTGTGGGAATAAGGATTTAGGAAAGTCAGGTAGTAGATTCACAAGTGCTGGGAAGAGTAAGGACAGTCTCGGTTTACGACAATAATTGACTCTCAAAACTACTCCTACCACTCTTCTGAGCAAACAATTGTTTGTCAGTTCCAGTCACTCAGGCGCACTCACCGATTTGGTGATTCTGACGCTCAACGTACATGAATACGGACTACAATAACAAATATGGGAAATGTTTGATTTGGGCCAGCCGACACCAATGCTAATAAAGTTTTAATACTTTTATTATCATAAAAATCAAGTCACAAATAATTATCAATTTACAGTCAGAAATCAAAGGTTACAGAATACAAATATGACAAGGGGGAAAGGGGGGGGGGGGGGTTTAGAGGAGAAGTATCCCATACACCTTTTCCCGCTAGTATTTACTAACAAAAAAGACCCAGTCCCAAAGACAAGGGGGGGGGGGGGGGGGATGATGATCAGAGATATGCAATTTAACCCAATGGTAAATTTATTACTCTGAGGCAAGGGGTTACAGTGATAAGGGGGTAGAAGAAAAGCTAGGGTTCTCAAATGTTTTCCTTTATCCAACAAATTTTACGGGAGGAGGAAAAGAACACAGTTAAACAATCCCGCTAGGAGAAATCCCGTACAATGAATACAGTACACCTTAATACTAGGTCGAACTAATTATAAGGGTAAAAAAAGATTAAATCTCCTTTCATTCAAAAACACGCTTGGCTGGCCAGCACACAGGCACATACACAGACTTACCAAATGGTGAATTCTGGCACTTCCTAGGAATTTTACAACAGCAGATAATACCGTAGAACAATGGAAATTGTCTTTTTATTTCTTCTGTGTCAGGCCCCAGATTTATCGAGGTGGGCTGGTAGCTAATAGTCTCAAAAAATCGCCAGACGGTGAAGCGTAAAGGCTACTGTTGTTGTTTTTTTTTTGATGAAAGTTCCTAATGAATGGCACAGGCACTTGGCTAAGTGTGAGGTATGGTGTGGTTTCAAAGATGGGCACAGCTGGTGGAGGTAACTTTCTTTTGCCGTAATGTCACAACTACAAAACACTGAGAAAGGTTCTTCTTCGGGGGGGGGGGGGGGGGGTAAAATCCACTGAATATACTTGACAGACAGTGTTCAGGTAAATCTATGTTCTTCTTCACAAAAAGAGAGCATGAGTAGAATATTGCTACTGGTGACTGTTTTGCTTCCAGTTTTAACGACTTTATGAATTAGTATTTTAAAAGTGTTTTTTGGGTGGCTTTGTTCTCAGTTAAATTCAGAGGAGCGAGACCCGCAACAGGTCGCCACAAGTTTAGCTTTAAAAAAGTTCATATGTCACTGGAGTAATCGAACTGGGTCGGCAAGGCTCTATATATATTCTATTGCTCCGTAATGGCTGCTTAAATGCTGCCTAATTGCTGGGATGCGAGGTTCGAAAGATCACTCTGGATACAAATAGAAAAAACATGAAATGCAATGAAATCATATTAAAATCTAACGCGCGATACATTTACAGTTAGACTATTTTCTGCGCTCGCGTCTTTAATTAATAAATCAAGAAAAAACTCTCCGTGAGGTTAATAATTTTAAAAGCACATCTATCTATACAGAACCAATCTGTATTAAAGTCACAATTCCCTTAACAGTAACAAAAATTAATTTACGCGGCTATTGTATTAGGAAATTAACCTATAGATGAAACATTTAGTTTGCACTGGAACTTTGAAAATGGGTTTATTTAATAAGTTTAAATTTACACCACAATCCAGTGAAATAACAATGAAATAACTAGACCACTGATCACTCGAAGCTAAAGTATAAATTACCGTCTGCACAGAAAAGAATTCACTCCAATAGCCAACAATTTAGATGAAATCTAGCAGGAATTTAACTATATGCTAGTGAATCTTAGAATGCTGTCTGAACGAATGATAAAGTTGCCCTTTTCAAATTCTGTATATATCTAACTGGAATGTAAGTTAAATGGGTCGTGTGAAAATTTCGCGCCTCTTCAGATCCCAGGGAAAGTCGAAGTTATTTAGCCGCTATGCTAACCGCTGGAAGGAAGAGCTGGAGAAGAGAGGGATGGTCATAAGCAGCTCTAAAACAAAATCCATGGTGATATCACGAGAAGAAAGAAGACATCAGATTAAGCTGGGAGAACAGGTCCTGGAGCAGGTAGACCACTTTAAATACCTCGGAGCTATTATTGACCGAAAGGGAGGCATCAAAGAAGAGTTGGCCACTCGAAAAGCAGCAGCTGGGAGACTTTTTCAGGCCATAAATCGAGGATTCCTCAGCAAGAGAGAGGTTGGTAAGAAAACGAAGATGGCTGTATACCGCTCCACCTATGTCCCAGTCTTGACATATAGATGCGAGTCATGGGCAATAACTACAACCCACAAAAGCCAGATCCAAACCTCAGAAATGAGATATCTGAAGAAGGTGGTTGAAGTAACAAGAAGAGACATGGTACGCAACCAGACGATACGTCACGGCCTTAAATCCCACCCCCTGCAGACCCAAGTAGAACAGTACCAACTAAGATGGTTTGGCCATGTCTGCAGAATGGGAGAAGACCGGCTACCACGACAAGCATGGGAAACAAAGAGTTAAGGATCCAGACCCCAGGACGACCCAGAGTCCGCTGGGAGGACAACATTAGACAATCTTTGAAGGACCGAGGACTAGAATGGAACTAGGCCAGGAGGAAGACAGCCGATAGGATAGTCTGGCGCTCTCTCTTCCAAACCTCTACACCTCACGGTAGAAGGGGAACGACTAAGTAAGTAAGTAAGCTAACCGCGATGGCCCGACTGGCTTCCGATCTTCGTTCGTCTCAGGCTGCTCGCGCGAGGATGTGAAATTTCTGCGAGACTAGCCTCGTTCGCGGTGAGTTTCCTGATTCCTCAGATCGTATCCGTTCCATAGTCTTTCGGGCAAGCCTGCCGGTTGCCACAGAGGTGCGAAGTCTGCAAGAAGCTTTCTTCTGACCGCTCGTGTCCATCTTGCGAACGGTTCAGTGTTCGCACGGAGATGCAAAATTTCTGCTTCTCTGTTCTGGGGATCGTCTTTGACTGCTTTGATCATAGCCGCTACTCTTCGTTGATGAAAAGTTACAACAATACTGATGTTCAGGGGTTCTAATGTTATGAAAAGCTAAAGTCCCTTTAATCATCCATCAAATCAGGGAAAATTCACTTGTCAAACTAGACGTACGTCACAATCGGCACGCACAAGTGCCGTACGTCACAATCGGCACGCACAAGTGCGATACTTATTGTGCATTATTTATAACCTTTTGTATTTTTAGGTTATATCTGACTAAAAGAAGCCACCTGGAGCTACAAATTCAAAGAGTTAACCATCTCAAACCTGTCTATGGATTAATCATCAAACATAAATATCAATTGAATTTTAACGCTTGTTTCGCATACATCAGAGCAAATGACCTAACTTAAAAGTTAAAACCTTAACGAAAAACTCAATTAGTTTCTCACGCGCTCCAAGCGCTCCCTTTCCAGATCGTTCAAAGGCGGTCGCTTCGGTCGCCCCGCACTAAGGCCGACCCTCATCATCATGATCACCATCATTTTTCATGCCCAGTATCTTTAACACTTAGTCCCCACCACAGATGTCAATATTTTGAGTAATACCCTAGATAATCTTTTATTCCAGCCATCTTGTCTTGCCACTCCATGGTCTTCCTTGTTTGTCTTCCTGTACAGTGAGCATCCGTTTGGCTGATTGGTTAGAGCGCTTACCTCTTGCAGCGGAGTCACCGTGTTCCGGGTTCTGAACTTGGTAGCGTCACGCTGCAGTCTACCCAGATGTAAATGGATAACTGACTCTGCTTTTGAGTTAGGGAATTCATAGCTATCGATTAAAATGTCTATTATGGAAAAAATACGAACATACTTTCTTTTTATTGTCTCAGTCGGTGTTTACTTATCCAGTTTGAATGAGATCCCAGTCACGAATGAAATGAAGAAAGCTAAAACTGGACTTCGCGCATTTTATTCACTTTAGAGCCAATGCCGCTTGATCTGATGAATCTATCACAGTATTTCTTCAATAATTTATTTTCTTTCCAGATGTTTTGGTAAAGGTTCCATTAAACATTTGCCATTCTGCCTGCCCAGTCAGAAGAATTCAGAGGGCTGATAGGTTTACCAATACCGTATCACGGTAGCAATTTGTGTTAAAAGATGAGTTTGCCAGACCCATTCACAACGTTTCATTAGTCAACTATTGCAACGTGCCTGGGGGAAGCAGTGAAGTTAATCTTGAAGCACATTATTTGCAGTCTAAAATGCCAGTATCGTTTTGTCTTATCTTGTTTCATCGCTAGTAGGTAGAATTTTCAAATGAGATTGGATTGTGTTGGAAGAAGAAAATATAATGAAGCCACGTTTGTCGCACCAAGAAATAGTATACGTTATTAAAAGCCAGAATAAAAGGAAATATAAGGACTACAGTGATTATGGCAATCGTGATGGTGACCTTCATCATCATTTTTATCTCCCCATGGAACATGAAGCCAGCACTACAGTTGTCGTCCTTGCAGGAGGTCTCCATCAAAGTATTCATGTGTTCTTCCATTGGGCGTTTCTGTAGCAATGTGTTTTACGTGATGAGGTTGTCAGCCTCATGCGAAACCTCATATTAGTCACCTCCTACGACATGTTCTTTGTTTCTTCGAAGATCCCCGGTAACTACTACCTAAGCTCAATTTCGTGACGTGTTTATACCTTATTCACATATTTATTATTATTTCCCCTCTACACTCGTTACTCTCATTATGTTCTCTTGTTACACTTGGAAAGTAACCCCGACTGTTACTCTTTATGTTCCTATGGACACGTTTGACATGCCCTTCATATGCATTACCCATGCTCCCCGCAGTGACGTAATAAATACTTTAAGCATAACGTTAAAATCAATACCAGATGTCATTCTGTACTTTAAAACCCAGACATGCGCTTTAGAGATTGATTAAACCGGTTGATTAGACGGACGTTAAAATATGCAAAGACATAACATGAAATATAAATATCCGAGCTAAATTTTTCTATTTCGGTGAGCTCAGTTTGACAATTGTCGAATGATAGATTTTTTGTTTAAACGGAAGATCTCTTTGTTAGCTGTTATTACTAACAGAAACAAACCGACAAATTACACATTTAACACTTGAAGTTGCATCGCTTGTTGCATCTTTCCAATATTTCTATAACAAATAAGTTATTGTTGAACATAATTGACATCATAGGTTCCCAGTCTCCCTTAGTATATGTCGAAGAGTGTGATTGCTAACTGTTCCTGTAGCTCGCTGGTTATATACAAGACGGATGCCCTCTCATACGTCCATCTCTGCCAGCCTTATGTTTGATGCCAAATTCCAACAGTCTTAACCTTGATGATTTAAACAAAAAAGTTGTGATTGCTATTCATGATTATTAGGTTTTTTTTTCAGTGTCTACTTACTTACTTTTCTTTTTAATTTATTCAGCCCACTCTTGCTGAGAAGCATCAAGTGGTGATGCAGTTTTTGTTTTTGAGCTAAGTTTGTCGCATTGGCTACTGTAAACCCGTGTTGTTGTAGGATTTTTGTAATGTTATCTATCCATCTGCCTTTCCTTGTCTTCCTCGTACCTAAAAATCAGATATTCTACTGTTGTAGACGAGTAGTGATGTTTGACCAAGCTCCATTCTCATGAGATGTCCCGTGCAGTGGTAATTGACTAGGCTCCGTTCTCATGAGATGTCCCGTGTAGTAGTAATTGACCAGGCTCCGTTCACATGAGATGTCCTGTGTAGTAGTAATTGACCAGGCTCCGTTCACATGACATATCCTGTGTAGTGGTGATCTACCAGTCTCCATTCTCATGACATGTCCCGTATAGTGGTGATCTACCAGCCTCCATTCACTTGAGATGTCCCGTGTAGTGGTGATCTACCAGCTTCCATTCACTTGACATGACCCGTGTAGTGGTGATCTACCAGTCTCCATTCACATGAGATGTCCCATGTAGGTCCCGGGTTTGTTTGGTGAGACAAAGAAGAATACGACTACAACTCCCTTAGACATATCGTACGAGGTGACTGTGAGGTTGTGCATGGGAGCAACCTCATCATGTAAAACAAATTGCTGAAGAAACTATCGCTGCAGGAGAATGTTAATGATTGGTGCAGACTTTACCAAAGCGAACCAGCTGGAGGAATGGTTCCATGTTCCACGAGAAGCAAAAAAGAAAAATAATGGTGCTGATGATTCTCATGAGATGACCAACCTCTTTATTGTCTATCTCGCTACATGAGATGACCAACCTCCTTATTGTCTATCTCGCTACATGAGATGACCAACCTCCTTATTGTCTATCTCGCTACATGAGATGACTAACCTCCTTATTGTCTATCTCGCTACGTGAGATGACCAACCTCCTTATTGTCTATCTCGCTACATGAGATGACCAACCTCCTTATTGTCTATCTCGCTACGTGAGATGACCAACCTCCTTATTGTCTATCTCGCTACATGAGATGACCAACCTCCTTATTGTCTATCTCGCTACGTGAGATGACCAACCTCCTTATTGTCTATCCCGCTACATGAGATGACCAACCTCCTTATTGTCTATCTCGCTACGTGAGATGACCAACCTCCTTATTGTCTATCTCGCTACATGAGATGACCAACCTCCTTATTGTCTATCTCGCTACGTGAGATGACCAACCTCCTTATTGTCTATCTCGCTACATGAGATGACCAACCTCCTTATTGTCTATCTCGCTACGTGAGATGACCAACCTCCTTATTGTCTATCTCGCTACATGAGATGACCAACCTCCTTATTGTCTATCTCGCTACGTGAGATGACCAACCTCCTTATTGTCTATCTCGCTACATGAGATGACCAACCTCCTTATTGTCTATCTCGCTACGTGAGATGACCAACCTCCTTATTGTCTATCTCGCTACGTGAGATGACCAACCTCCTTATTGTCTATCTCGCTACGTGAGATGACCAACCTCCTTATTGTCTATCTCGCTACATGAGATGACCAACCTCCTTATTGTCTATCTCGCTACGTGAGATGACCAACCTCCTTATTGTCTATCTCGCTACATGAGATGACCAACCTCCTTATTGTCTATCTCGCTACGTGAGATGACCAACCTCCTTATTGTCTATCTCGCTACATGAGATGACCAACCTCCTTATTGTCTATCCCGCTACATGAGATGACCAACCTCCTTATTGTCCATCTCGCTACATGAGATGACCAACCTCCTTATTGTCTATCTCGCTACATGAGATGACCAACCTCCTTATTGTCTATCTCGCTACATGAGATGACCAACCTCCTTATTGTCTATCTCGCTACATGAGATGACCAACCTCCTGATAAAGTTGTTATTTTATTCCCGCTAATGATATCCACCAAAAAATAGACATAAGTGGATGGAAGCAGACATCATCATCATCATCAGTTGATAAGATCTCTATGGTGTTGTTTGCTCCACTGTAGTGTATGGAATGTCAACTTGACCTACGCAGTGGTGTGTAGACATGGATTGAGTGTATAATGTGCGAATGATAATAAGGGTTCGTGGTGTTGACAAACGTTCTTTTCTCACACTCATGTATGGCTGGAAGTCATCGACACCAACGACTGTGTACCTTTTCTAAAGTTTAATTGGACGTACACACTCGACAGCACAGATAGTGACAAATCACAGGTTGGCATAATACATCATGGTACAGTGGATAATGGTCTTGCAATGTTACATGGGCACTCATGTAGAATAATAGTATAAAGGACTGTCAGTAGCCAAGCCCTCAGTATCGCCCATACATATATATCATCTGACTTCACTGACTGAGCACGTCAGCTTATAAACAATATTTCAGATGGCTTCTAAACCTAATCTCGTTTAGCGACGATTCTCCAACATAATGTTCAGCACATATTTTTCCATATAATAATATTGAACCGCTAATAACGGGTTCTCATGTGTAGCAGTGATCTCTGGACTAAACAAGCGATAATACGGGCATCCCTTTTCTCTTCTTGAAAGTCACTACATGGTTGGTTCCAAGATGGCTTCACTCGTGAGCTGTCACTCACGTTTGGATACAGATAATGAATCTGTCCTAAAGTTAGTCATTCATAAAACATTTCATTGCTCTGTAGATTTGATCATGAACAATTGACTGCATTCTACAGGATATAGTGCTGCTAGGAATCAAAGTCGTTTTTCATCGAGTCAAATATATTCTCTTAGACATTCAAATCGTACCTATCGAAAATGGTGGCTTCGTACGAGAGTTCATAAGAGTGTCTATTATTACCTTGGTATCAGAAATATGATTCTGCCATTCCTTGGCAATACGAATAAACACTGGGGCAAAGCATACACGATAGGTCTAGACGACTATCACTTTCCCCACAAGTACTGAGATCACTTTTTCCCCGGCGACAAGCCGACATAGAAAACACAGTCCCTATCAGGACGAAGCCAAATCACACCACACTCTAGCGACACATCCGCCGAATAGCCTTTGACCTCTCTAGAGACAACAGAACATATAGTTCGACTTAGATATGTAAAGATATACAGATATAAGACAGACGCGTCCTACTCAGACAAACAATACACATAAATTCAGGCCATAGATATTCTGAAGCAAGAACAATCTATTATTACCCAAACAACGAATAAATCGCAGTAAAATGGATTCATCCGCGGAGTTCGATCGAAAGAGCCGACACAACTTTCAAGGGAAGTAACTCAATAATGACTTTCCCTTAAGCACTATTTTGTTTACAAAATATTTGCGAACATAACAAGTATACCAATGTATAATATTGTAAGATATCAAAGACTGCACGTAACAGTCTTACCACACCTCCCGGGAAAAAAAAAAATGGAACATTTTTTTTTTGAAATACATCTAGGAGCAACGTACAATAGGCTCACAACGCATGAATAATGCGCAGATGAAAATATCAGGAATACCTATAACGCCTAATATGAGGCTAAGTCGACTTATGGAGCGACTGGTGAGAATGTGTCTCATAAACTGAGAGAAATTATTTCTCTACAAGTATATTTTTCCAGGAAGGTGTCATCAAAGTATAATACAATTCTGGCAATTACACACTGCCTAAAAAATTCATATCATCATTTCGTATTAGATATCTTAAATTTATGATTTATGAAGAAAAAATCATCAAAGCACAGCGGTGAATAAACATCAATGAACCGCTATGTAGTGATACAATCATTATATTATTAAATTACAAATGTGTATCTATCATGATATAGAAAAGGAACTACTATAGAACTAGACATATCAAGAAGTCTAAGCCCTAATAGTTATGTGGAATCATGTGGGCATCTTGACAGAATGTCTGCCATCACATTATCTGATCCACGAATAGCTCGCACAGAGAAATGAAAAGGTTGAAGAGCAATTGCATATCGAGTAGACCTCGAGCTCTTCAAATTCTTACTCTGTATAGCAGTAAGAGCTTTTTGGTCGGTTTCTACTATGAAATGTGCGCCTAGAAGGAATCTCTGTAGTTTGAGGATCGACCAAACCATAGCTAATAGCTCACGGTCTAAAACCGAATAATTCCTTTCTGCCGCATTAAGTTTTCTGGAAATATACATTACAGGATGCAGAGTTCCAGAGTACTCTTGCATTAGTGCCGCTCCAATCCCAGTGGATGAAGCGTCACTACGAAGAACGAATGCCTTATCTTTAGTGGGTAGCACTAAAATAGGTGGTGTTGAAAACAGTGTTTTAATCTTATCCAGAGAGCATTGGCATTCCTGAGACCAGTGGACCACATTAGGCGAACCTTTCTTTAGAAGTGTTGAGAGAGGTGCCATGATAGAGGATAGATTCTGAATGAATCTGCCATAAAATTGAATAAGACCTAACAGACTTCTCACCTGTTTTTTAGTCTTAGGGATTGAGATGTTAAGTATCTTACTAGTATTATGGTCCTCTGTCTTTAGGAAACCATGACCAACTCGGTGGCCTAGGAAAGAAATTTCGCTAAAACCAATATAGGCTTTAGAGGGTTTCGCTGTCAGGTTGTGCTCACGCAAAGTAGACAGCAATTCATCTAACCCTGAATAGTGATCTTCCCACGTATCGCTGAAAAGACAGATGTCGTCTAGATATGCAATGACATCTGACCGATAAGATAGGATTCGGCGCATCATGCGTACGAATGTAGCTGGTGCGTTCATAAGACCGAAAGGCATAAAATTCCATTGGAACAAACCTCTAGGTGTTGAAAAAGCCGTGAGAGGTTTGGCGCGTTCAGATAAAGGAACTTGCCAATATCCTTTAGACAAATCAAGTTTAGTGAAAAAATGAGATTTGGAGAGTCGAGTAAGTAGCTCTTCCAGTAAAGGCATAGGTTCGGCATCGAACTTCGTTACTTGATTCAATTTTCGATAGTCAACGCAAAGACGTATGTTATTGTCTTTTTTACGAACAATAACCATCGGCGAAGAATATGCAGAGGTGGATGGTTCGATTATTTTCAAATCTATCATCTCATCCAACTCTTTCTCGACCTGTGCTTGAAAATGTATAGGTATAGGATAAGGTCTAATCCTAATAGGAGTATGGTCGGTTAGAACAATGTCATGTTCAATGACATGCGTTTGTCCAGGGATGTCAGTGAGTACATCCTGAAATGTTTGCAACATAGTTGAAACTTGTCGCTGTTCTCCTAGAGACAAATCAGGAGAGACAGTAACGTTCTTCCATGATTCACTAGAATGAAGTGGGATCATTGGAAGAGGAAGATTTACATCTGAAAAACTTGTTTCCTCATCCTGTATCACGGACAGTGATGAGTAATGACCATGTGGTACTGGAGAATTGTCCGTTGCTTGGAAAATGGGTTGCAAATAATCCGGACGTTCATGGAATTCCGTAAGCATATTGATGTGGACGGTTTTATGCTTCCCATCAATATCGACAATATAGTCGACATCGGAAATTTTCGATATTATATCGTACGGACCTTTCCAAGAAATAAGTAATCTGTTTTCCCTACAAGGTAGTAATACAAATGCTTTGTCACCAGGACAAAGTTGTCGTAAGCATCTCTTCTTATTGGCAAATTGCCTTGCCTTCTGTTTCGCAAATTCAGAAGAAGAAGTTGCTAATTTGCATGCTTCGATAATCTTTTGTCTCAACGCGATGACATATTCGTAGGATGACTTTGTGTCATCGTCAATATTGTCAGATGTAATGAGATCGTGAAGCAACGACATAGGGCCACGCGGACGCGCGCCAAAGACGAGTTCAAAGGGAGAAAATCCTGTATGTTCATTGGGTACCTCTCTGTAAGCGAAGAGGGCCGCAGGTAAAACTCTGTCCCAGTCTTGAGGATGATCCTCAGTTATCTTCCCCAGTAAGTTTTTAAGTGTTCTATTAAGGCGTTCGACCATACCATTAGACATTGGATGGTAGATACTACTTAAAGATCTATCTATCTGCAGAGTAGACATTACTTGAGACATGGTATCTGATATTAGTTGGGTGCCATGGTCTGACAATATCTCTCCGGGGAACCCCAGACGAGAAAATATAAGCCAAAGAGCATCTGCAATATCAGCAGTAGTAATGCTCTTCAGAGGAATAGCCTCTGGCCAACGTGTGCACATATCAACACACGTCAAGATAAACTGATGTCCTCTGGCAGACTTGATCTTAAATGGACCAATTATGTCTATGGCCATTTTTTGGAACGGCCGAATAGGAATGTCCGCCGCCTGAATGGGTGCAGCATGCCGTAGACCTTTGGATTTAACTTCCTGACATACTTTACAAGATCGACAATAAATCCGTATGTCCTTGTTTACCAATGGCCAAAAGAAAGCCGCAAGGACTCTTGACTTAGTACGGGAAAAACCCATGTGTCCAGCACACTGAGAGTCGTGAGCGTGCTGCAAAATTTTAACTCTCAAATTCTTGGGAACCAGGATTTGAGAATGACTTGACGTAATGGAGTCTTGAACCATACGTACAAGTACGCCATTCTTCTTTGTAATCCACGATTTACGACTTGTGTCTTTATTCGGATCACCTTTAGTTGCAAGAATGAAGAATTTCTTCAGAGTGGGATCATCTTCTTGCTGTTTTATAAACGAGTCACGAGAAATTACCAAGGGATTATCTTGGTTATGCACTTCATTATCTTCAGTAGATGAAGTTTGAGGCATATTAAGAGCCTGAGCTCTAGTGACTACAGCGTTAGCAATCTGCATGTTTTGCCTTTCCCACGTGGAAATTTGTTGCGGAGTGCATTCTTTGACTCCATGAATGCGACCGATGATGAGGTCAGCGATCGGATTCGGAAGAAGACATGCGTGTACATCTCCTGTAAAGAAAGGAGTAGCAATCCTAATGATAGCAGTAGAGTATTTCTCTAATGTGCCGCCAAATGTTACACATTTGACTACTTGTCCTGTGGCACGGGAAGGATCTACGAGTGACTGCCTAACACCAATTGTGGTGCATCCAGAATCAAATAGCACAGAGACTGGATTGTTATTCACTAAACCCTTATGTAAGACAAGAGAACCTCTTCCATCATGCGCGACTGATGCCGGAAGAGCAGGAAGAGGATGGCCACAGCTTAAAGTAGACACTGTGGTTGGCTCAAATAACGTTTTGCATTGGGGGCACTGAGATGCTCTCCCAAAATCAAAAGCGGCACATGCCATATTACTAGCATCATTATTATCTTTACTCTGTTTATAGGCTTCATTGGACTCTTGTTGTGCAGAGTTTGCCTGAAAATGTGGTTTATGTCTTTTGTATTGAGATCTACCTCGGTTATTATCACCTCTGTAGTTATTGTTACCTCTATTGTAACCCCTATTTGGGTTTGAGTCATAGTTCCCTTGGTTACCATTATCATATTCATTATAATGAGTATCTCTGTAATTATGATCTTGTTGACTCCAAGACGGATAACCCTGATAGTTTCTATAATTACTTCCTCTACGGAAATTCCTATAATTATGACCACCCCTGTGTCGAGAGCTATCAGCTCGTCTCCAGTTCTTTGAAGAAGAACCCTGAAATGATTGGTTACCTTGGTTTTGATAACTATTATGGTTACCTTTTTTATCAAATCTGTTTTGAGGTCCCTGAAATCTGTGTGAATAATTGGGATTGTATGGTGTTGCTGAAGCAACTGGCATACTCTCCTTAATCTTAGTGTTGCCAAAAGTCACGTCGGGGTGTGCAGTGACATATTGGGAACAATATTCTTCCATTTCTTTTAGAGATTTGGGTTTACGCTCATGTATAAATTCAAGGAAAGGTTTGTTCACACATGACATAATCTTATCTCTGAGCAACAAATCCATAAGTCCTTCATACGTTTTTTCTGTTTTGGAAAGCTCAATCCAACGATCAACTGTGAGACGTGCCTTTGCAGTGAATTCTGAGAATTCTACACCCGTCTCAGGCACCATCGTTTTAAATAAAAGGCGATAGCCTTCCTCACTTAGCTGATATTTTTTTTATCAAAGCCGCCCTAATGACATCATAATTATCCTTATCTGCTTCTCCTACAAGGCATAATCTAGTCAAAGATTCACCTTTCAAGTTTTCTGATAATTGATTAGCGTATTGTGATTTATCCACATTATGTGTACGACAAGAACGTTCAAATCTATCCAGCCAGAATGTAATATCGTCACTGGACTGATTGAACGGTGGAACCTTAACCTTGTAAGTAGAAGGTTTACCATTACCACTAGATGCCTGATTAACATTACTCATACTTGTCAATCTCAATTTCTCTAACTCAAATTCATGTTCTCTTATTGCTTTTTTCTCTTCAGCATCTAATCTTTTTTGTTCAGCCTCCCTGTCTAATCTTTTTTGTTCAGCTTCCCTGTCTAATCTTTTTTGTTCAGCTTCACTGTCTAATCTTTTTTGTTCAGCAGCAGCTTCTCTTTCTAATCTTTTCTCTTCTGCCATAGCTCTTCTCTCTTCTGCAGCTAATGCTTTGTCATATTGAGCAACAGTCCATTGTTCTAATTGTTGACCAGTCTTATCAAGGGCTTTCCCTTGTGTAATGAAGTATTCTAATGTAGACATGATGTCTAACAATAATACTAATCACCTGAACCAATAATAATACCACAAGTTCTCAATGACTTGATTAATCAGTATACTATCCCAATATCTGTGGGTCACAAACCTTTAATAAGGTCTTGTATAATAGTAATAATAATCAGGTACTGGTTTATACCATAATCCAAGTGCAGTGCACAGGCAATTGTGTCTTATGAAATATACCTATATAAAACATATGTCAACCAACAGAATACATAAAGTACAAATAGGACTGACAATACAAGAACGTTTGCAGAAATCAAAATAAATCAAAATAGGGAAATCAATGAAAATAATCACTGAATCTGCAAAGAATAACAACACAAATGACGTCACAATATATGAATATAAATTGAGAATAGAACTGAAAGATAGAAAAGGTTAGACCAACAAATTACAAACAAATCAAAACAAAACTAAAGAACAAAGAAATATTACAAAAATAACAATAATTACAGACTTCACAGCTAACACAAAAGCAACAGTTGTCGCAGCAAATTTTCAATCAAAAAAATTGCACCTATAGAAAACGCCCACAACGGACCCTCTATGACGTGGGATATTCTGTTGTGAGGACGCCGCCCAACCTTAAACACAACCCGCTGACATAGAAACTAACATACTATACAAACAAATAACATGTAAACATAAATATATATAAATTATGTGTATGATAGTATGTGTTGCAAAATAGGCTCAGTTTTACAGTAATGGCAAAGTTATTTTTATGAAAATAAACAAACTGCCACTTTATTCAATTAAACATTCTGGCCTTAAATATTAAAGTTCATATACAGAAAACAAGAAGATCCATCGATGAAAATAGGACTTCTTAGTTCACAAATACTGTCTTCCTGTTAATATTACAAGAATTGATCCAACTGTTCTGTGAAACTCTGTAATGTCTAATGTAAAAATGTCAACAACGCTGACCTACATACTGCATTCACTTGACAGGTCACGTGACAAAGTGTTGACAAAGAGCAAACCAATACTGCAAGTGTGTCGTATCAGCCACAGGAAACGGTCTGGTATCGGTACTCTGTTGACTTCTGAACTTCTGCGAGGTCAAACCCAGAAAGCTGGTCCACCAGTTGATAAAGTTGTTATTTTATTCCCGTTAATGATATCCACCAAAAAATAGACATAAGTGGATGGAAGCAGACATCATCATCATCATCAGTTGATAAGATCTCTATGGTGTTGTTTGCTCCACTGTAGTGTATGGAATGTCAACTTGACCTACGCAGTGGTGTGTAGACATGGATTGAGTGTATAATGTGCGAATGATAATAAGGGTTCGTGGTGTTGACAAACGTTCTTTTCTCACACTCATGTATGGCTGGAAGTCATCGACACCAACGACTGTGTACCTTTTCTAAAGTTTAATTGGACGTACACACTCGACAGCACAGATAGTGACAAATCACAGGTTGGCATAATACATCATGGTACAGTGGATAAATGGTCTTGCAATGTTACATGGGCACTCATGTAGAATAATAGTATAAAGGACTGTCAGTAGCCAAGCCCTCAGTATCGCCCATACATATATATCATCTGACTTCACTGACTGAGCACGTCAGCTTATAAACAATATTTCAGATGGCTTCTAAACCTAATCTCGTTTAGCGACGATTCTCCAACATAATGTTCAGCACATATTTTTCCATATAATAATATTGAACCGCTAATAACGGGTTCTCATGTGTAGCAGTGATCTCTGGACTAAACAAGCGATAATACGGGCATCCCTTTTCTCTTCTTGAAAGTCACTACATGGTTGGTTCCAAGATGGCTTCACTCGTGAGCTGTCACTCACGTTTGGATACAGATAATGAATCTGTCCTAAAGTTAGTCATTCATAAAACATTTCATTGCTCTGTAGATTTGATCATGAACAATTGACTGCATTCTACAGGATATAGTGCTGCTAGGAATCGAAGTCGTTTTTCATCGAGTCAAATATATTCTCTTAGACATTCAAATCGTACCTATCGAAAATGGTGGCTTCGTACGAGAGTTCATAAGAGTGTCTATTATTACCTTGGTATCAGAAATATGATTCTGCCATTCCTTGGCAATACGAATAAACACTGGGGCAAAGCATACACGATAGGTCTAGACGACTATCACTTTCCCCACAAGTACTGAGATCACTTTTTCCCCGGCGACAAGCCGACATAGAAAACACAGTCCCTATCAGGACGAAGCCAAATCACACCACACTCTAGCGACACATCCGCCGAATAGCCTTTGACCTCTCTAGAGACAACAGAACATATAGTTCGACTTAGATATGTAAAGATATACAGATATAAGACAGACGCGTCCTACTCAGACAAACAATACACATAAATTCAGGCCATAGATATTCTGAAGCAAGAACAATCTATTATTACCCAAACAACGAATAAATCGCAGTAAAATGGATTCATCCGCGGAGTTCGATCGAAAGAGCCGACACAACTTTCAAGGGAAGTAACTCAATAATGACTTTCCCTTAAGCACTATTTTGTTTACAAAATATTTGCGAACATAACAAGTATACCAATGTATAATATTGTAAGATATCAAAGACTGCACGTAACAGTCTTACCACACCTCCCGGGAAAAAAAAAAAAAATGGAACATTTTTTTTTTTTTTTGAAATACATCTAGGAGCAACGTACAATAGGCTCACAACGCATGAATAATGCGCAGATGAAAATATCAGGAATACCTATAACGCCTAATATGAGGCTAAGTCGACTTATGGAGCGACTGGTGAGAATGTGTCTCATAAACTGAGAGAAATTATTTCTCTACAAGTATATTTTTCCAGGAAGGTGTCATCAAAGTATAATACAATTCTGGCAATTACACACTGCCTAAAAAATTCATATCATCATTTCGTATTAGATATCTTAAATTTATGATTTATGAAGAAAAAATCATCAAAGCACAGCGGTGAATAAACATCAATGAACCGCTATGTAGTGATACAATCATTATATTATTAAATTACAAATGTGTATCTATATCATGATATAGAAAAGGAACTACTATAGAACTAGACATATCAAGAAGTCTAAGCCCTAATAGTTATGTGGAATCATGTGGGCATCTTGACAGAATGTCTGCCATCACATTATCTGATCCACGAATAGCTCGCACAGAGAAATGAAAAGGTTGAAGAGCAATTGCATATCGAGTAGACCTCGAGCTCTTCAAATTCTTACTCTGTATAGCAGTAAGAGCTTTTTGGTCGGTTTCTACTATGAAATGTGCGCCTAGAAGGAATCTCTGTAGTTTGAGGATCGACCAAACCATAGCTAATAGCTCACGGTCTAAAACCGAATAATTCCTTTCTGCCGCATTAAGTTTTCTGGAAATATACATTACAGGATGCAGAGTTCCAGAGTACTCTTGCATTAGTGCCGCTCCAATCCCAGTGGATGAAGCGTCACTACGAAGAACGAATGTCTTATCTTTAGTGGGTAGCACTAAAATAGGTGGTGTTGAAAACAGTGTTTTAATCTTATCCAGAGAGCATTGGCATTCCTGAGACCAGTGGACCACATTAGGCGAACCTTTCTTTAGAAGTGTTGAGAGAGGTGCCATGATAGAGGATAGATTCTGAATGAATCTGCCATAAAATTGAATAAGACCTAACAGACTTCTCACCTGTTTTTTAGTCTTAGGGATTGAGATGTTAAGTATCTTACTAGTATTATGGTCCTCTGTCTTTAGGAAACCATGACCAACTCGGTGGCCTAGGAAAGAAATTTCGCTAAAACCAATATAGGCTTTAGAGGGTTTCGCTGTCAGGTTGTGCTCACGCAAAGTAGACAGCAATTCATCTAACCCTGAATAGTGATCTTCCCACGTATCGCTGAAAAGACAGATGTCGTCTAGATATGCAATGACATCTGACCGATAAGATAGGATTCGGCGCATCATGCGTACGAATGTAGCTGGTGCGTTCATAAGACCGAAAGGCATAAAATTCCATTGGAACAAACCTCTAGGTGTTGAAAAAGCCGTGAGAGGTTTGGCGCGTTCAGATAAAGGAACTTGCCAATATCCTTTAGACAAATCAAGTTTAGTGAAAAAATGAGATTTGGAGAGTCGAGTAAGTAGCTCTTCCAGTAAAGGCATAGGTTCGGCATCGAACTTCGTTACTTGATTCAATTTTCGATAGTCAACGCAAAGACGTATGTTATTGTCTTTTTTACGAACAATAACCATCGGCGAAGAATATGCAGAGGTGGATGGTTCGATTATTTTCAAATCTATCATCTCATCCAACTCTTTCTCGACCTGTGCTTGAAAATGTATAGGTATAGGATAAGGTCTAATCCTAATAGGAGTATGGTCGGTTAGAACAATGTCATGTTCAATGACATGCGTTTGTCCAGGGATGTCAGTGAGTACATCCTGAAATGTTTGCAACATAGTTGAAACTTGTCGCTGTTCTCCTAGAGACAAATCAGGAGAGACAGTAACGTTCTTCCATGATTCACTAGAATGAAGTGGGATCATTGGAAGAGGAAGATTTACATCTGAAAAACTTGTTTCCTCATCCTGTATCACGGACAGTGATGAGTAATGACCATGTGGTACTGGAGAATTGTCCGTTGCTTGGAAAATGGGTTGCAAATAATCCGGACGTTCATGGAATTCCGTAAGCATATTGATGTGGACGGTTTTATGCTTCCCATCAATATCGACAATATAGTCGACATCGGAAATTTTCGATATTATATCGTACGGACCTTTCCAAGAAATAAGTAATCTGTTTTCCCTACAAGGTAGTAATACAAATGCTTTGTCACCAGGACAAAGTTGTCGTAAGCATCTCTTCTTATTGGCAAATTGCCTTGCCTTCTGTTTCGCAAATTCAGAAGAAGAAGTTGCTAATTTGCATGCTTCGATAATCTTTTGTCTCAACGCGATGACATATTCGTAGGATGACTTTGTGTCATCGTCAATATTGTCAGATGTAATGAGATCGTGAAGCAACGACATAGGGCCACGCGGACGCGCGCCAAAGACGAGTTCAAAGGGAGAAAATCCTGTATGTTCATTGGGTACCTCTCTGTAAGCGAAGAGGGCCGCAGGTAAAACTCTGTCCCAGTCTTGAGGATGATCCTCAGTTATCTTCCCCAGTAAGTTTTTTAAGTGTTCTATTAAGGCGTTCGACCATACCATTAGACATTGGATGGTAGATACTACTTAAAGATCTATCTATCTGCAGAGTAGACATTACTTGAGACATGGTATCTGATATTAGTTGGGTGCCATGGTCTGACAATATCTCTCCGGGGAACCCCAGACGAGAAAATATAAGCCAAAGAGCATCTGCAATATCAGCAGTAGTAATGCTCTTCAGAGGAATAGCCTCTGGCCAACGTGTGCACATATCAACACACGTCAAGATAAACTGATGTCCTCTGGCAGACTTGATCTTAAATGGACCAATTATGTCTATGGCCATTTTTTGGAACGGCCGAATAGGAATGTCCGCCGCCTGAATGGGTGCAGCATGCCGTAGACCTTTGGATTTAACTTCCTGACATACTTTACAAGATCGACAATAAATCCGTATGTCCTTGTTTACCAATGGCCAAAAGAAAGCCGCAAGGACTCTTGACTTAGTACGGGAAAAACCCATGTGTCCAGCACACTGAGAGTCGTGAGCGTGCTGCAAAATTTTAACTCTCAAATTCTTGGGAACCAGGATTTGAGAATGACTTGACGTAATGGAGTCTTGAACCATACGTACAAGTACGCCATTCTTCTTTGTAATCCACGATTTACGACTTGTGTCTTTATTCGGATCACCTTTAGTTGCAAGAATGAAGAATTTCTTCAGAGTGGGATCATCTTCTTGCTGTTTTATAAACGAGTCACGAGAAATTACCAAGGGATTATCTTGGTTATGCACTTCATTATCTTCAGTAGATGAAGTTTGAGGCATATTAAGAGCCTGAGCTCTAGTGACTACAGCGTTAGCAATCTGCATGTTTTGCCTTTCCCACGTGGAAATTTGTTGCGGAGTGCATTCTTTGACTCCATGAATGCGACCGATGATGAGGTCAGCGATCGGATTCGGAAGAAGACATGCGTGTACATCTCCTGTAAAGAAAGGAGTAGCAATCCTAATGATAGCAGTAGAGTATTTCTCTAATGTGCCGCCAAATGTTACACATTTGACTACTTGTCCAGTGGCACGGGAAGGATCTACGAGTGACTGCCTAACACCAATTGTGGTGCATCCAGAATCAAATAGCACAGAGACTGGATTGTTATTCACTAAACCCTTATGTAAGACAAGAGAACCTCTTCCATCATGCGCGACTGATGCCGGAAGAGCAGGAAGAGGATGGCCACAGCTTAAAGTAGACACTGTGGTTGGCTCAAATAACGTTTTGCATTGGGGGCACTGAGATGCTCTCCCAAAATCAAAAGCGGCACATGCCATATTACTAGCATCATTATTATCTTTACTCTGTTTATAGGCTTCATTGGACTCTTGTTGTGCAGAGTTTGCCTGAAAATGTGGTTTATGTCTTTTGTATTGAGATCTACCTCGGTTATTATCACCTCTGTAGTTATTGTTACCTCTATTGTAACCCCTATTTGGGTTTGAGTCATAGTTCCCTTGGTTACCATTATCATATTCATTATAATGAGTATCTCTGTAATTATGATCTTGTTGACTCCAAGACGGATAACCCTGATAGTTTCTATAATTACTTCCTCTACGGAAATTCCTATAATTATGACCACCCCTGTGTCGAGAGCTATCAGCTCGTCTCCAGTTCTTTGAAGAAGAACCCTGAAATGATTGGTTACCTTGGTTTTGATAACTATTATGGTTACCTTTTTTATCAAATCTGTTTTGAGGTCCCTGAAATCTGTGTGAATAATTGGGATTGTATGGTGTTGCTGAAGCAACTGGCATACTCTCCTTAATCTTAGTGTTGCCAAAAGTCACGTCGGGGTGTGCAGTGACATATTGGGAACAATATTCTTCCATTTCTTTTAGAGATTTGGGTTTACGCTCATGTATAAATTCAAGGAAAGGTTTGTTCACACATGACATAATCTTATCTCTGAGCAACAAATCCATAAGTCCTTCATACGTTTTTTCTGTTTTGGAAAGCTCAATCCAACGATCAACTGTGAGACGTGCCTTTGCAGTGAATTCTGAGAATTCTACACCCGTCTCAGGCACCATCGTTTTAAATAAAAGGCGATAGCCTTCCTCACTTAGCTGATATTTTTTTATCAAAGCCGCCCTAATGACATCATAATTATCCTTATCTGCTTCTCCTACAAGGCATAATCTAGTCAAAGATTCACCTTTCAAGTTTTCTGATAATTGATTAGCGTATTGTGATTTATCCACATTATGTGTACGACAAGAACGTTCAAATCTATCCAGCCAGAATGTAATATCGTCACTGGACTGATTGAACGGTGGAACCTTAACCTTGTAAGTAGAAGGTTTACCATTACCACTAGATGCCTGATTAACATTACTCATACTTGTCAATCTCAATTTCTCTAACTCAAATTCATGTTCTCTTATTGCTTTTTTCTCTTCAGCATCTAATCTTTTTTGTTCAGCCTCCCTGTCTAATCTTTTTTGTTCAGCTTCCCTGTCTAATCTTTTTTGTTCAGCTTCACTGTCTAATCTTTTTTGTTCAGCAGCAGCCTCAGCTTCTCTTTCTAATCTTTTCTCTTCTGCCATAGCTCTTCTCTCTTCTGCAGCTAATGCTTTGTCATATTGAGCAACAGTCCATTGTTCTAATTGTTGACCAGTCTTATCAAGGGCTTTCCCTTGTGTAATGAAGTATTCTAATGTAGACATGATGTCTAACAATAATACTAATCACCTGAACCAATAATAATACCACAAGTTCTCAATGACTTGATTAATCAGTATACTATCCCAATATCTGTGGGTCACAAGACCTTTAATAAGGTCTTGTATAATAGTAATAATAATCAGGTACTGGTTTATACCATAATCCAAGTGCAGTGCACAGGCAATTGTGTCTTATGAAATATACCTATATAAAACATATGTCAACCAACAGAATACATAAAGTACAAATAGGACTGACAATACAAGAACGTTTGCAGAAATCAAAATAAATCAAAATAGGGAAATCAATGAAAATAATCACTGAATCTGCAAAGAATAACAACACAAATGACGTCACAATATATGAATATAAATTGAGAATAGAACTGAAAGATAGAAAAGGTTAGACCAACAAATTACAAACAAATCAAAACAAAACTAAAGAACAAAGAAATATTACAAAAATAACAATAATTACAGACTTCACAGCTAACACAAAAGCAACAGTTGTCGCAGCAAATTTTCAATCAAAAAAATTGCACCTATAGAAAACGCCCACAACGGACCCTCTATGACGTGGGATATTCTGTTGTGAGGACGCCGCCCAACCTTAAACACAACCCGCTGACATAGAAACTAACATACTATACAAACAAATAACATGTAAACATAAATATATATAAATTATGTGTATGATAGTATGTGTTGCAAAATAGGCTCAGTTTTACAGTAATGGCAAAGTTATTTTTATGAAAATAAACAAACTGCCACTTTATTCAATTAAACATTCTGGCCTTAAATATTAAAGTTCATATACAGAAAACAAGAAGATCCATCGATGAAAATAGGACTTCTTAGTTCACAAATACTGTCTTCCTGTTAATATTACAAGAATTGATCCAACTGTTCTGTGAAACTCTGTAATGTCTAATGTAAAAATGTCAACAACGCTGACCTACATACTGCATTCACTTGACAGGTCACGTGACAAAGTGTTGACAAAGAGCAAACCAATACTGCAAGTGTGTCGTATCAGCCACAGGAAACGGTCTGGTATCGGTACTCTGTTGACTTCTGAACTTCTGCGAGGTCAAACCCAGAAAGCTGGTCCACCAGTTGATAAAGTTGTTATTTATTCCCGTTAATGATATCCACCAAAAATAGACATAAGTGGATGGAAGCAGACATCATCATCATCAGTTGATAAGATCTCTATGGTGTTGTTTGCTCCACTGTAGTGTATGGAATGTCAACTTGACCTACGCAGTGGTGTGTAGACATGGATTGAGTGTATAATGTGCGAATGATAATAAGGGTTCGTGGTGTTGACAAACGTTCTTTTCTCACACTCATGTATGGCTGGAAGTCATCGACACCAACGACTGTGTACCTTTTCTAAAGTTTAATTGGACGTACACACTCGACAGCACAGATAGTGACAAATCACAGGTTGGCATAATACATCATGGTACAGTGGATAAATGGTCTTGCAATGTTACATGGGCACTCATGTAGAATAATAGTATAAAGGACTGTCAGTAGCCAAGCCCTCAGTATCGCCCATACATATATATCATCTGACTTCACTGACTGAGCACGTCAGCTTATAAACAATATTTCAGATGGCTTCTAAACCTAATCTCGTTTAGCGACGATTCTCCAACATAATGTTCAGCACATATTTTTCCATATAATAATATTGAACCGCTAATAACGGGTTCTCATGTGTAGCAGTGATCTCTGGACTAAACAAGCGATAATACGGGCATCCCTTTTCTCTTCTTGAAAGTCACTACATGGTTGGTTCCAAGATGGCTTCACTCGTGAGCTGTCACTCACGTTTGGATACAGATAATGAATCTGTCCTAAAGTTAGTCATTCATAAAACATTTCATTGCTCTGTAGATTTGATCATGAACAATTGACTGCATTCTACAGGATATAGTGCTGCTAGGAATCGAAGTCGTTTTTCATCGAGTCAAATATATTCTCTTAGACATTCAAATCGTACCTATCGAAAATGGTGGCTTCGTACGAGAGTTCATAAGAGTGTCTATTATTACCTTGGTATCAGAAATATGATTCTGCCATTCCTTGGCAATACGAATAAACACTGGGGCAAAGCATACACGATAGGTCTAGACGACTATCACTTTCCCCACAAGTACTGAGATCACTTTTTCCCCGGCGACAAGCCGACATAGAAAACACAGTCCCTATCAGGACGAAGCCAAATCACACCACACTCTAGCGACACATCCGCCGAATAGCCTTTGACCTCTCTAGAGACAACAGAACATATAGTTCGACTTAGATATGTAAAGATATACAGATATAAGACAGACGCGTCCTACTCAGACAAACAATACACATAAATTCAGGCCATAGATATTCTGAAGCAAGAACAATCTATTATTACCCAAACAACGAATAAATCGCAGTAAAATGGATTCATCCGCGGAGTTCGATCGAAAGAGCCGACACAACTTTCAAGGGAAGTAACTCAATAATGACTTTCCCTTAAGCACTATTTTGTTTACAAAATATTTGCGAACATAACAAGTATACCAATGTATAATATTGTAAGATATCAAAGACTGCACGTAACACCTCCTTATTGTCTATCTCGCTACATGAGATGACCAACCTCCTTATTGTCTATCTCGCTACATGAGATGACCAACCTCCTTATTGTCTATCTCGCTACGTGAGATGACCAACCTCCTTATTGTCTATCTCGCTACGTGAGATGACCAACCTCCTTATTGTCTATCTCGCTACATGAGATGACCAACCTCCTTATTGTCTATCTCGCTACATGAGATGACCAACCTCCTTATTGTCTATCTCGCTACATGAGATGACCAACCTCCTTATTGTCTATCTCGCTACGTGAGATGACCAACCTCCTTATTGTCTATCTCGCTACATGAGATGACCAACCTCCTTATTGTCTATCCCGCTACATGAGATGACCAACCTCCTTATTGTCTATCTCGCTACATGAGATGACCAACCTCCTTATTGTCTATCCCGCTACATGAGATGACCAACCTCCTTATTGTCTATCTCGCTACATGAGATGACCAACCTCCTTATTGTCTGTCTCGCTACATGAGATGACCAACCTCCTTATTGTCTATCTCGCTACATGAGATGACCAACCTCCTTATTGTCTATCTCGCTACATGAGATGACCAACCTCCTTATTGTCTATCTCGCTACGTGAGATGACCAACCTCCTTATTGTCTATCTCGCTACATGAGATGACCAACCTCCTTATTGTCTATCTTGCTACATGAGATGACCAACCTCCTTATTGTCTATCCCGCTACATGAGATGACCAACCTCCTTATTGTCTATCTCGCTACATGAGATGACCAACCTCCTTATTGTCTATTTCGCTACATGAGATGACCAACCTCCTTATTGTCTATCTCGCTACATGAGATGACCAACCTCCTTATTGTCTATCTTGCTACATGAGATGACCAACCTCCTTATTGTCTATCTCGCTACATGAGATGACCAACCTCCTTATTGTCTATCTCGCTACATGAGATGACCAACCTCCTTATTGTCTATCTCGCTACATGAGATGACCAACCTCCTTATTGTCTATCTCGCTACATGAGATGACCAACCTCCTTATTGTCTATCTCGCTACGTGAGATGACCAACCTCCTTATTGTCTATCTCGCTACGTGAGATGACCAACCTCCTTATTGTCTATCTCGCTACATGAGATGACCAACCTCCTTATTGTCTATCTTGCTACATGAGATGACCAACCTCCTTATTGTCTATCTCGCTACATGAGATGACCAACCTCCTTATTGTCTATCTCGCTACATGAGATGACCAACCTCCTTATTGTCTATCTCGCTACATGAGATGACCAACCTCCTTATTGTCTATCTCGCTACATGAGATGACCAACCTCCTTATTGTCTATCTCGCTACATGAGATGACCAACCTCCTTATTGTCTATCTCGCTACATGAGATGACCAACCTCCTTATTGTCTATCTCGCTACATGAGATGACTAACCTCCTTATTGTCTATCTCGCTACATGAGATGACTAACCTCCTTATTGTCTATCTCGCTACGTGAGATGACCAACCTCCTTATTGTCTATCTCGCTACGTGAGATGACCAACCTCCTTATTGTCTATCTCGCTACATGAGATGACCAACCTCCTTATTGTCTATCTCGCTACATGAGATGACTAACCTCCTTATTGTCTATCTCGCTACATGAGATGACTAACCTCCTTATTGTCTATCTCGCTACGTGAGATGACCAACCTCCTTATTGTCTATCTCGCTACATGAGATGACCAACCTCCTTATTGTCTATCTCGCTACATGAGATGACCAACCTCCTTATTGTCTATCTCTCTACATGAGATGACCAACCTCCTTATTGTCTATCTCGCTACATGAGATGACCAACCTCCTTATTGTCTATCTCGCTACGTGAGATGACCAACCTCCTTATTGTCTATCTCGCTACATGAGATGACCAACCTCCTTATTGTCTATCTCGCTACATGAGATGACTAACCTCCTTATTGTCTATCTCGCTACATGAGATGACTAACCTCCTTATTGTCTATCTCGCTACATGAGATGACCAACCTCCTTATTGTCTATCTCGCTACGTGAGATGACCAACCTCCTTATTGTCTATCTCGCTACATGAGATGACCAACCTCCTTATTGTCTATCTCGCTACGTGAGATGACCAACCTCCTTATTGTCTATCTCGCTACATGAGATGACCAACCTCCTTATTGTCTATCTCGCTACATGAGATGACTAACCTCCTTATTGTCTATCTCGCTACATGAGATGACTAACCTCCTTATTGTCTATCTCGCTACATGAGATGACCAACCTCCTTATTGTCTATCTCGCTACGTGAGATGACCAACCTCCTTATTGTCTATCTCGCTACGTGAGATGACCAACCTCCTTATTGTCTATCTCGCTACATGAGATGACCAACCTCCTTATTGTCTATCTCGCTACATGAGATGACTAACCTCCTTATTGTCTATCTCGCTACATGAGATGACCAACCTCCTTATTGTCTATCTCGCTACATGAGATGACCAACCTCCTTATTGTCTATCTCGCTACATGAGATGACCAACCTCCTTATTGTCTATCTCGCTACATGAGATGACTAACCTCCTTATTGTCTATCTCTCTATATTTGACGCAGGATGTAGCTCCTACAACTTGTATGACGTCATCATTTCTCATTCTATTTCTACTGGTAACATTATTGGCTACGATTAAGCTTTTCATTTCCCACGATGGGATTTTATTTGTTTATACATTTAAATGAGTTTTTTCTTCCTTTTCGCTACTCCCTTGGTTCTTTTGTCCCTAGCGACGACTTTCTTGGTTGTAACGTCGGTTATTTTTTTCTTCGTCCTTTGTTATAGTTAGACGTATATTATCTTATCTATTGTCATTCTCTCTCCGCCCCCCTCCCTTTTTTTGATTATTATAGTTTTACAATATTAAATGGCATAGCGGTTAAAGAGCAAACTGAAACTATAATTACTGTAAATATGCAAGCACGGAAAGTAGCGGCAATAAATAAAGTGACGATGGGGGCAATAAATACGTGTTTACAGCGCCGGCTTTCGACATGTAAGACAAACAATAAATTTTATGCTTGAAAAGCACAGTGCAGGCCGTCGTAACCATGCTAGACTAACGTGAACTGGAACAAGTGTGTTTAATTATGCTTTAAAATGAAAAGGCTTCTTGCTTACTGTGTAACAACCGTAATTAGCTATGAAATTCAGGACAGTACATTTTTAACGAAGTTAACGGTCTCAAATTGGCAGAATGGATAAAATCAAGAGCCTATGAACCCGGGCATGCGGTGGGTGTTAAACATCAAACAACACCATCGTAACAATGACCAATTTGAAGTGGATTCAGATCCAGGAAATACGAAAACATCGACGAGAAGGTGAAAGCAAGGATTTATGACACAAATGGACCCTCTTCTCTCCCCCCCACCTTTGAAGCAGCTGTTCAGCAGTCATTTTATTGGTGCCACAGTTACATTCATCAGCTGGCAACCTCGCCATGTTAAAAAATTGCTACTGAAAGCACTTCTACAAGAGTATAACAGTACTTTAATGCAAGTTTCTTGCAAGGGGACTGGCTGCAACTGTGGGTCGCCGTGCTACATACGGAGTAAAGGGGGAATAATGATGACAATGCTACCTACTATAGCACATGACTGTCAATAGTAGACTTATATAGACCTTTACGTTTATTATTGATTATTTCTTAAAATAGTAACTGTCACTGATTCCTTCTTCTTCTTCAAGTACCATGCCTTGTGGCGGAGGCGATCATGTCTGTTAACAACTTCATGTCTCCAGTATTATTTATCAGTTCTGTTGTTAACGTCTTTCCATGCCATGATGTCAAACTGTCCAGTATCTGCTGTCTTTGTCGTCCACTGTCTCTGTTTCCTTCTATCTTTCCTGTTGTTACGGTATATTCCAGCTTTCTTCTTCTCCTAAAATGCCCAAAGAAATTGGATTGCTTCTTTCTAACTTGTGAAATAAGTTTCTTTAGCACTTTGGCCTCTTTCAGGACATCCTCGTTACTCTTTTTGGCTGTCCATGGTGTTTTTAACATCTTCTGTAAAACCACATCTCTGTTGCCTCTAGTGTTTTTCCTACTTGTTTACCAATTGTTCATGACTCACTCCTATATGTCAGGATTGGTTCTATGCAACACTGAAGAACTCTCTTTCTTACTTCCTTTGACAAAGAATTGTAACATAAAATTCTCTTCATTTTATAGAATGTCATTGATAGACTTACATAACCGTTAATTATAATATATATTTGTTTTCATTCCATTGCAGAAACAAATACTGCACCCCCTAGAGACCAAGGCAGATTAACAACCCGTCAAATAAGTAACCGGATATACAAATATATGTAAATAAAACTAGGAAGTCACTGACCAGGAGTTCGTGAAACGTTCTAGTTCACTGTATCTGCCAAGATGGCAGAGCGTTTCATTAACGCAGCCAAAGATGGCTATGTGGATATCCTACGAGAAGCCAGTAAAAAGGACTTGAACACACCGGATGAAGATGGTATGACAGCAACTCTGTGGGCAGCGAATAGAGGAAACTTGGAGGCCCTCAGGCTGATTGTGGGAAGAGAGTAAGTACACATTTTGATGTTGATGAAAATACTGTTATTTTGTGAATGCTTTCATCGTAGATAAAATGGTGCCCATGAGGTTTTCAATCCTTTTTATCTTCTCTATGACTTTATCGCTCTCTCAAAATAATCATTAATGGCGACAGTTTTAGTTCTGTTTGACCTTTGTCCTATCATATTGTCTTCAAGTACCATGCCTGGTGGCGTAGATGATCATTTATCTCCACAACTTCATGTTGTCCAGTTCATTCATTCATTCATAACCCTCCACTCCCAAAGGAGCATAGGCCTTCAACAAACACTTGCCAAGTCCTCCTGTCACGTGCCAACATCTCAAGTTCTGTGTTGTCCAGTACTGTTAATAAATTATGTTGACTTCTCTCTATGCCATGCTGTCAAACTGTCCAGCATCTTATCTCTGTATCATCCTCTATCGTATCTTCCTTCAGTCTTTTTCTGGTGTTGCAATATATTCCAGCTTTTTTTCGTCTCATAACATGAGTGGATTGCTTCTTTGAATTTGTGAGCAATAATCTTCTTTTGAGCATTGGCTTCCATCAGGTTATCCTTATTGCCTTTTGTATCCGCCCATGGTATTCTTAACATTTACTTACTTACTTAGTCGTTCCTCTTCTACCGTGAGGTGCAGAGATTTGGAAGAGAGAGCGCCATACTATCGAATCGGCTGTCTTCCTCCTGGCCCAGGTTGCATTCTAGTCCTTTGTCCTGCAGAGACTGTCTAGTGTTGTACTCCCAGCGAACTCTGGATCTTTCTGGAGGTCGTATTCTTAACATTCTTTCATGAAACCACATATCTGTGGTCTCCTTGGATTTTTCCTCCTTGTAACTGTTCATGACTCACGTCCGCTGTCATCTAGTGTTGTCTTTTTACAGATAAAGAGATACTATTTCTTCGCCACTGAATGTATATCTCTTATAAGAATGTCTTTGTGACATGTCTGATCCGACATTCCTACCATACAACTTTCCTTCTCCTGTTTCCCCGAAGCAGTTTGTCTAATGACCCATTATTTTCACGACACCTTTGGCAATCACTTTTGAAATCATAATCCTCTGCGTAGCCTAGTTGGCAGAGAGGATAGTAACGATTCGATCCCGTAGCTAGGCGGTGGTATCGTTCGGAAGGTTCCCGATAAGCCTATTTTTCTGTTGTTTAGTCTGCTGCTACTTTATTTCTCACGAGTGCCTGAAACATGCCTTTGTGTATTATTTATTTATTTACTAATCTTCTGCGTATAGGTTGTAATTTAAATCCTGGGAAACAAACATACAGTGTGATTGAAAAGCCACTTCGTACGTTCACGTTTTTATATCCTGACTTGTATCAATTTGATACACATGAAACAAATGTCAAAGCAGTGAACAATAACTGCACATCTAACAAATAAGTTCTATTTATTTATTCACAAAAACAAAATACAACAAAATAAAATCTAAACATGGCCAGTAAACTGACTTTACAAGGTAAAGGATCCCGTTACACGCCCATTGAGGCATATTGGGAATATGGTGTTAGGCCCATACTTATCTTGACCATCGGCACACTAGGGGTGATGTGGTCAGCATCACGCCGGCCGCCTTAACCTTCCCAGAGTTGCTCTGGTACCCAATTCATGAGACGTTACAAGAATTAGCAAAAATTACTGCTCGTTATGAAATCAAGGATAGGGCAAGAGTTGTTATGTTAAAATAACCTGACGCTGTATGTAATAAAATGACATTTAATTGTCTTTATTTAGATTTTGTTTCGTGTAAATTAGTAGGATATGAGCAAATAAATAAGTTAAGAAAATCGGAAGTGACTTTTCTGGAGTGGGCTCGGTCTGGTACGCAAGTGTCGGTGTTGCAGGCAGGACGCACTTAACGGTAGGGAACACTGTACAGTGCCTCCTACCTCACGGTACCGGACACTGTACAGTGTAAAGAGTCATATTTCGTTTAATGTTGACAAATTTCACATCTGATTTTTAGTGATCTTCATATTTATTTTTTCATGAAGTTTCACTTATAAAAATTAGTTCAGTTTACTTAATGCTAATATACAATACAATACAAAACAATATTAATTTGTAAAATAAAATAAATAATAGCTTTGTTAACATTTAAAAAAATATATATTTCTCACTTTATTAGACGTCAATGATGGTTACATGTGCCAGTAAAACCAAGGCAATAATGCATGATTAATGCGTTTTTTCTACTTGGTAAGGCATCTGCTTGGTATAAAAAAAGAGTATTAATAAAGATTTATTGCGAATCTTATCTCAACTTGCCTGCTGGTTTGAGGCATTTATGAGTGTTAACGTGAAGCATTCACGGTAACGGCTGTTATGAAGCAACAACTCCTAGCGAAGAAGCCTGCAATCCTTTCTAATATCACGTATAACCAAATTAACATGCAGAGTATGGCAAAATCCCACAGAGGGCTGTTACGTTTAATCGCGGCTTTGTAGGGAAGTTCAAAGAAAGAAACTAGCATTGAATGACATGAGAACCATTGAACTCTAAAAAAAATTTGAATGTAAAATTTAAAGTAATTGCCAACACGTTTCAAATTGTGAGAAGAACTCTGTTCGTAATCAGAAGCAACTGAAACTTTCCTACATTATGTAAAAATAAAGTTACTTTAAAATGAAATTGGTTCTCCAGAAACAGTTTTTCATAATGAATTAATCATAATGATTGTTTTTTTTAATTTTTTTAATTTTTCTGCGCTCAGTACTGTATAAATTGCATGCATGTTTAAAAATCACTTACCAGTTCAATTAAGTGCTTGTCATAAAGCTTTCATTTCTTCACATTGTCATATATAACACAGTATGTTATCATTATAAACAAATTATTTAATGTAAAACCAGCAACGGTAGTCATGTCTCAAATTAGCTTGTAAAAATATGGTTTTTGAACACGAATAATAAAATTTAACTACAGCCACTCATGACATTTCGTCTCAGTATGATGCTTATTAATAATTAAATGAAGCTTATTTCATGTCTTTTCCTTAACGGAGACAGTCTGTTTGTATACACATTGTCCCCATCGAGGCCAGCTCCTTGACGTGGAGTTGGGGCTCAAGTACAGCCATCAGCGGCTGAAAAACCAAGACTGGCCAGGCCCTCCTACACTCGAGCAAGACCACAGTCTGCCCTAGCAAGTCAACGTGCTGAAGACGGAGGCAACCAGCCAAGAGGCACACCACAGCAATCAGGATGCCACACACACGCGCAATGGAAATATGCCTATATCTGCAAAACGTTATGGCACTCGCCCTGTGACGGACACCCAGGCAGGCGCAGTGCCGGGCCCTCTGCCTCAGAAGGGCCCAATCCCTACTACTTGGGGTCCTTCTCAATTGCCCCGTGGAGCCAGGAGGCATGAGAATAGAGCTACTGGCCAAGCAAAGAAAAGACCATTTAAAATAATGCACTGGAATGCTGAAGGCGTCAATAGTAAAAAAGACGGCTACAACAAAAAATTAGAGCTCGAAAATATCTTGAATGAAGAGCAAGTAAATGTATGTTGCTTGCAAGAAACCCACCTCAACAAGGACATAGCCTTCAAAATCAGAGGCTACCAGTGCTACCGATCTAACCGAATAGACAGGCGAAAGGGTGGAATACTGACACTCGTGAGGAATAACATCAGTGCATGTCAGCTTGAAACATATATGGAGGGGGCGGAGTACCAGATGCTTCATCTCAGGACAGAAAGTTCAGAATTCCACCTGCTCAACTACTACTGTCCGAGCGACCGCCCACTGGCACTAGATACAATCCCAGCAAAAGAAAGACTGATTGTATGCGGAGACTTCAACAGCCACTCACAGAGCTGGGGCTATGATCACATGGACAGGAGAGGTGAGGAGCTTGAAAACTGGCAGGATGACAATGGGCTTATCCTGATTAACCAGCCAATCGACTCACCAACCTTCTACTCGAGATCATGGCACACCACCTCTACACCAGACCTGGTATTTCACTCACCCGGCCTGGAGTGGAACACCACACACGTTGTAGGGAAACAACTTGGAGACAGCGACCACCGGCCAGTCTTCCTAATTGTGGGAAATGAACTTGTCAAGGAGAGCAGCACTCTCTCTAGGTGGAACTACAAGAAGGCAGACTGGACAATGTACCAGCATCGTACTAGTATACTGGCTAGAGATCTGACTGTAGACAAAGACATCAATAAGCTAGTCGATGAATTCAGCAGATGCATATTACAGGCTGCTCGTGAAACAATACATAGAGGGGCTCGTAAGCACTACAAACCATATTGGAATAGTGAACTAGAGCAGCTGCACAACGACGTGGAAACATCTCGAAAGCAGGCAGAGACCAGTCCATGCCAAGAACACCACAATAACTACCAGCAAGCTAAGGCCAAATTTCAAAGGGCGAAGTTGCAGGCCAGGCGAAAACAGAGTCCTTGAACTTCGAAAGAGATACAAGGAAACTGCGGAAGCTGGTAAAACAACTTAACGATGAAGGTACAGGGAGAAACTCAAGGATTGCTCTGTACAAAGATGGAAACATCCTCATGGAAAAACAGGCAGCTGATCACTTTGCAGACTCCTTTTCGAAGTTAGGCCAGAGAAGCAACAGGAGACTCATGAGAAACAACAATACGCAGAACGAGATGGAACCATACCTGAAGTTATGGAGGCACCAATCACATTCAGAGAACTGGAGCTTGCAATATCCAAATTGAAAATGAGAAAGTCGCCAGGAATAGATGGAGTGTCCAATGAAATGATTAAGAACTTGGGAACTGCAGAAAAAACAAAGCTGCTGCAGATCTTCAACATATGTTGGAACTCAGGCAGAGTTCCACAGACCTGGAGGGAAGCAATCATGATACCGCTCCTAAAACCAGGAAAAGACAGTTCCACTGCCTCCAGCTACAGACCAATCAGCCTTACAAGCTGTCTCTGCAAAACTATGGAACGTATCATCAACCTCAGGCTACAATGGTACCTTGAAAGTGAAAACTTTCTTGTACCACAGCAGGCGGGCTTTAGGAAGTGTTACTCTACCGAAGATCAGGCAACTTACCTTTCCCAAGAGATTGAGGATGCGTTCCAAGATAAGAAACTGGTACTAGCAGCATGGATAGATCTAAGGAAAGCATTTGACAAGGTTTGGAAAGAAGGGCTTCTGAAGAAACTGAGAAATTGTAGAGTTGTCGTGTAAAAGGAAAGAAGAATGGTAAAAGAACAGTGCGGTCACAATAGCGTACGCCTGTATTATAGAACGTCATACTAGCTAAACAAGAAAATCCCCTTTTTATGCTCCGTCTGCATAATTGTAACGCTTTCACGTTTGCTAGTAAAGCCTACTGCATCAAATACACGCGTTTCTAAAAATAAAACTAGTACTATATTTCTTGTACGACCTTGATAGAGACACTGCGTAATGACCTAGATTTAATATTCCATTAATGTCATTTTATGCACTACGTAAACTAAAAGACAGACGGGCTTAGAAGAGAGAGAGAGAGAGAGAGAGAGATGTACGGAGGAACGCATGCAATACTACCACGTCGTCTCGCGATATAAAATTAATGCCACCCCACGCGAAAGGCATGCAGGCTGGATTTTTTTCAAATAAACAGTGACAAAAAACACTACCAATACGAGGTAAGGTTTTAAAAAACATGGTTAATGCTTATTAGGAAACATGACACAATACTGTTTTACGTCTGAAATCCTGACATTAGCCTGACAGTACAGAAGACACCCCATCGTATAGAAGTGAACGGGTGGTAGAAGAAAATACATATTTTGAACGAAGCCACTTAGCTCCATTAAACTTATATATTTGGGTGCCTTAGGACTTGCTGACAAAGAATATGTTAGGTGTTAAGCAAATAGTCTAATAATTAACAAATTATAGCCAAAATACTATAGTGGTGTTGTCTGACAACACAGGATCATATTTGCTCATAATGGCGTGTTTGGACACTGCTTTAGAGGAAATGAGGCCACCACGTTAGATCCGATTTGATTGGCTAGAATAATATGTAAGGCGAAACATGATTAGTCGACTGCTAATACTATTTTTGGTTGTTAATGGAAACGATAGGAAGGGTACATTTTTTCAAATGCTTTTGTAAACATGGTCTCATTGGCTAGACCATTTAATATAGTCAATTAGGAGCGTCAGTTCAGTGCCACTTTTTGAAAATAAACTTTGTAGAAGCAAGTGCGTTGAGAACCAGCTCATATTTTTCTAATAAAAGCCTGGGACAGAGGCAGATCGGAATTGTGCCATAACTCATCGCCAGTCAACGTACTTGTTTAATATTTCCTTGAATTGTGGTAAGCTAGACATATTTGATATCTTTTTGATGAAAATTGAATGTGAATTGATAATTTATGTCTGTATGTGTGTGGTTCAGTAACAAACATGAGGCAAAGCCTAGATATTGCTCCACCATGGAAAAAAACTTGTCGGAGAGGAGTATAACTGCATGGGATTGCCAAATAGTACTATGACACCTATCTTATTGAATAGAAGGAAATAATGCTGGAATTGCAGAGGCGTTGTAACCATTAGGGAGAGGAATACTGGTGTATATTGTTACATGAGAAGCTAGCAGTTGGCCTACAGCGCTGAACTCTGTGTTTGTTATGTATTGTGCTTCAGTGTGGAAATAGATTATAAATTAGTTCTGAAGTAGGAGGTACAACCTTCTTGTTTCAGGGACCGTGGTACTAAAGTATTAAAGCAGCACCTGGTCTGAGTTTTGCTGAATCCAGAGACTGATAGCATACTCCTTGGTCAAGATATCGACCAGTGTTGTTTCTCAAGAAAACGGTGAAGCAAGCGAGCAGAGGAGTCAGTTATCCTGCCGCCCACACAGAAGTTAAGATTTCGTTGGCCAGAGCAGCTCAATCTTGTGTATACCCCCCTCTAAGATTGACTGTTCATTAAATCAAGAGGGACAGTTATTTGTTTCAAATAAAAAGAAACTGTGAACCTTTCCAATATTATTTCCACCAGAAACAAACACATGAAGTCATGATGACAAACAACAACCTAGCTTGAAAAGCCAGTATTACCTCATAGTACTACATCACAACTTACACACATATTGTAATAATAATATATGTCAATACAAAGATCCTATCTATAAATTGTGTACATACAACTTGTGATTACATTTGATTGTGATTCCTGGTTCACTTTGCAGTTGAATCAGGATATCTATTATTGAAAGGAATTAATACATATTTTAAAAGTTAACACTTGACTTATTAAGATAGTCTTATAGAGTGTTCTACGTATGTGAGTGTCACAGGTTGTAAAGTATTGTGGATTAAATTAAATTGTTTATCTGTCTGTTGGTTGTTGTGAACATACACTTCATCACTATCATAACCCTAGACATTCAACGTAGTCATCACAATATTCCAGAATAAGTCTGACTGAGGTCTAAATGTGGTAGCACAGTAAGGTCATCTGTAACACACCACACTTATTAGATACAGATACCTTCACAGCTGATCTCAGTCAGTACACTAAGTCCCCTATAAATATTTATATCATCCCACTTTACCACAAGAGTGAATGGTAAGATGTACAAATGGGTGAAAGCATACTTGCATAATAGAAGAGCCAGAGTACAACTAGATGGCCTCAAGAGTAAGAAAATTCTACTGCGTCATGGCGTCCCTCAGGGAGGGGTTCTGTCCCCCACACTCCTAGTCTACATCAACGACCTGGTTGCTGAACTACCACGTGGAATGAAAGTGGCAATGTACGCTGATGACCTGGTAATATGGTGCACAATTGAGCATGCAACAGTGGCCACCAAACTGCTACAAAGAGCTATAGATGCCTTAACCTCATGGGCAAATAGATGGTGTGTAAGCATCAACACAGACAAGTGCAGCACTACGCTCTTCACCCTCTCTCCCAAACAAAAAGCTGGTGTCATCAAGATAAATGAAGAGCTCATGAGAGAAGATAAACAACCCACCTATCTCGGAGTTACATTCGATGATAGGCTGACATGGAAGCAGCACATCAACAAGGCAGCAACAAATGCCAGGAGGAAGTTAGCCATCCTGAGAAAACTAAGTGGAACCACATGGGGAGCCAGCGGGAAAATACTTAGTGAAGTTTACCAGCAGGGCATACGACCACACCTGGAATATGGGTCAGCTGCGTGGTGTCCAGCATCAAACACCACATTACAAGAGCTAGATAAGGTACAAAACCAGGCGCTTAGGGTCATCACGGGGGTAATGAAATCAACGCCTACAGTGGAGATGGAGAAAATAGGGAGGATACAAGCACTGAGGGAACGCAGAGACACGAAAGTGCTAACACAGGCAGAAAAGTTCCTCTGTATGCCGAGCCATCCAATGAAGGACAGATTCCAAAACCTAGCAATGGGGCGACTGAAAAGAAGCAGCTTTATCCACCAGGCCAAACGATTTCGTAGACTAACCTCAGACCTGACTGAAGTTAACAGCCCCCTAAAGTCTGTGCCTGAACAAACCCCTTGGAGAGAGGAGCCTGGACTACCAGTACACATCCAGACAAAAGTGAAAGGAATATTCGACAGGGATGAACAGAACAGCGTGCAACGTAGGACAGTCACTCTCAGTTTCCTGGATGATGAATACCCATAGGACCTCTGGGTCCGAGTATACACGGATGGGTCAGAACAGAATGCAGTAAAGAATGGAGGAGCAGGAGTGTACATAGAATACCCAAACAACACTAGGGATACGGTCAGAGTACCAACGGGGAAATTCTGTAACAACTATGATGGAGAAGTCCAGGCAATCAAGGTGGCAACTGAGAAACTATTGAACACCAATCTCGGTCCACAGCCTGTAGTATTGCTGACACATGCAAGATCAGCACTCCAAGCACTTCAGTCCAGAAAATTGCCAGGTATACAAGCCCTACTTTCTGAACTGTTCAACCAGCGCAGGGTCGCCATGCAGTGGATACCGTCTCATTGTGGAATACCAGGAAACGAGAGAACAGACGGACTGGCTAAAGAAGGTGCTGCAGGCGAGCAACCGGATGTACCAGTTACGTACCATCAGAAGAAAAAGATGATCAAATCAATCAGAAAGCCACCAACACAGGATGATTACCAAACTATGAACATATCAGAACAAATTGTCATTCTGCGCCTCAGAACAGCCGCCTCCGCAGCCACATGTATACAAAATTCAAGATTGGCAATTCAGCCATGTGTACATGTGGACAGGCGACCCAGACTGCGGAGCACGTACTTCAAGATTGCCCCGAATATGATATATTGAGGCAAACCCACTTGCCGAGAGAAACAACACTGGAAGCAAAACTATACGGACCTCTGTATGAAAGGTGCCGAGTTCAATTCACGATATCGACACGCTCCAGTCTACCCAGCTGTAATTGGGTACCTGACTTTGCTCGTGCGTTAGGGAAGGACAAGGCAGCGAGGAAGGGAACTGGTCACCTCACCTCTCGATGCTGTCTCGAACACTTCACTCCACTACGGCAGTATCTGCTATGGGACCACCTTTACCTTATATTTATTATTCACTGCCAAAATTATGATCCCACTACACGCACCATACCGATACCTGTTTGGAATGAACACTGAAATAATAATTTCCCGCCATATATTTTTAGACGAAATTAGAAGTTTCATAAAATTTGTTTACACACTGTACATGAATACCATATAAAGCAAACATAAAAACATCTTTACTCTTTATCTATCCAGCATTTTTGCCCTATAAAGGAAGGAACCGTGGAAATATCTGCCTAATGGATATGATAAACGAGCGCCAAAGCCTTATCGCTCTATCTTTTCCTGTGACAGGGTGAAGAAAAGCGGGGCAGTACTTTTTGTTATTTATCTTCTGTTGTGTAACTGGCTACCGCCAGAGATGGTGGTTACAGAAGTGACTTGTAAAACCCATGTAGTTTTTGGGAGACTCGTATATGTTGATGTTTTGGCTGTGTGATCGTAGAAAATAAAGTACTCTATTTCCGATAACCTGGCGTCAAACAAACACTTCCAATTGGAGTTCAAGTAATAAGTCCATCTTCTTCCTCGTCTTAGTAAAATTCCTTTATTTAGCTGTTGTATTCTCTGGCAATTCTATGCTGGTTCATAGATTACATATCACCAGACGTGTACAAAACCAGCAATGCAAAAATCAAGAAGAATGATGTCCTGCGAGATGGTGGAACTGCCACTGCTAGCCTCGTGGTAAAAAAATAAAAGGCTTCCTTTCTAACTTGTATGGATTCTACACCAGGTTTGATGACGTCATTTCATGTACACCATGATTGAAAGGCGTCATAGGTTTGTGACGTGTTTATTTTACTAACTAGTCGCGCTCAAATACCTAGTGTTTAAATCTTGCTTAAGTATTCTTACCCTAACCCTAATAAGTGGCAGCACCCTAGTGTTAAACCGACGTAGTAGGCCTTACGGTCACATACCTACATCTTTCTTATTTTATTTTCTCCCACATTATGCTCTTTCATCCCATATTTTGCTATTTCATCGCTGTTCATGTAATCTTTTAACCACGACTGGACTTTAAACTGTAATCTTTAATGCTCGCGACTAGTATCAAAAGTGTAACGTTACAAGCTTTTGATTTACTCTTACAATTGGTGTAATTGTGCCGACCCCACATTTCCTCGTGAAACCCCAGCTTGGACTTAAGAGTAGATACACTTCGTTTGATAACTAGTCCCTGTGTAAATAATTGTCACACATACCAGCTTGGGATGTTATTATTTTGAGAGACACCAGTTGGACATCTTTTCACGGCTGAGCCGCTGTTTAAACAAAACACGGTCACCGCCACGCGCAATACAATAGACCCCGGCGACAATGGCCGCGGGACGGGCACAAGATTGTTGCCAGATAGGAAAACAGAGCAAAGGATAATGAACCGAGGGAACAAAGGGCGCCGCTAGCAGCATAGAACAAAGCTAACACGCGGGGCGATAGACAGACAGAGAGCGTTATGACAGTTGGAAGGCGGGGGACATTTTTGCATTGGCCAGCCAATTATCTAAACACCTGTTTGTCAGGCAAGCCGGCAACGAAAGTTGGTCGCGAATTGCCCAACCCACTTTTAGACTGACAGGGGACCAGAGAGATCCAAGGCATGAACAACCAGATGGCCTCTTAGCTATTGGGTAGAGGCGGAGTTTCACGTCACAGGCAAGATTTGGGAACATATGGGCGTCTTAGGAATATAATGTACCGCGCAGTTCGCTAGATATCAGTCCATTTTCAACATTGTGATGTAGAGAAAAATCCCTAACGCCTAGCCTTAATACACGTGTTTATGCCCTTGTGGATATTGTTCATTTGTTCTTTCGTCGACTATATTGCTGTTATACCCTGTTCAACCAAAGAGGTTATAATTGGGGTATATTGTGCGTTAGGTTCTTCGATTCTAGCCGGTTGTTAGTCCTGAAAATGACTGGTCCTAAAAAGGACCACTAGCTGACTGTCTTGATTCTCTTCGTTGTTTGTCTGTTCGTGTTGCCGTGGCGTGTTCCGTAGTGTATTTCATATCCTGCCTCATTATCTGGCTTGCGTGGTTTTGTGTGTTTTTGCCCTCCTCGTTTCTGTTTCTTGTGTCTTCTGTTGTTGTTGTTGTTTTGAAGAGGTGATGGGGGGAGAGCGGGCACTTAACAGCTGCCTGTTATTGCCTCTTCTCGTTCCATCTTGGTCTACTCTGTTCATCCTGAAAATTGGTTATAATTGGGGTATTTAGTGTCATTTTATTTACTAATTTTGTATTCAATTTAAATAACTATTGTCTTTTGCAGTTGCTGATTTTAATTTATATTAGTATTTGTCATTTTATTTTCTCTTTTGTATTGTTTATAGATAACTATTGTCCTTTACACTTGGTTTTAATTTGTATTAGTATTTGTTCTGTTTGAGTTGTTGCTTTTTTTAAACCTCGTTGTCTTGCCTTGTCCTATGAGTAGTTAGTGAATTTGCTAATTTATCTGTTGTTTTTTTTTTTAAATGATTTGTTAATTCTTGTTGCTTAATTTCTATTTGGTTGAATGTCTTTTCTGAAGTACTAACCTTATATGTTTTCCTTTGTTTTATGTATATATCTTTTAAGTATTGATTGGGCTTCTCCTGGAGCATCAATACTTAACACCTTTTCACCTGTAATGTCTATATTGTGATTTCTATAGTAAGTTTTTAATTCAAGCCTTTGTTTTTCGTACTTTTTACAGTGGATCAGGTAGTGGTCTATGTCATTCTCTTCCTGACATTCTTGGCAGTGTGGTTCCTCTATCATAAAGTATGCTGCACCGAGACGGAGACGCCACAGTAAATTAATATTAGACAAACATAAAGGTATGTTTTCAGGCACTCGTAAGAAATAAAGAAGTAGAACACTTGGACAACAGAAAAACAACAGACGTGAGTGGCTTACCCAGGGTTCGAACCCCGTACCTTCCGTACGACAACTCCGCCTAGCTATCAAGCGAATCACACTGACCCCACGGCCAGCTAGGCATCCCCAAAAAAGGATGCTTTACTGACTATTTATCAGTATGAAACACAAGATAACACCGGAAGTATACAGTGGGCAACTCAGCCCGCCCCTTAATGACGCAATCACTTCTGTTGTTCCCCTATTAACAGTATGTGTCAGTCCAAACAAGACAAAGACCTTGATACTGGGTCCAGTAAATAGTAGAAGACTTAAGGACAGTAGTATAGAACAGAGGGTAGGTTTCTGGTATTGTATAAACATAAATAACACATAAGGAAGGGAAACCCGAGGCCTGTAAACAGTAAATTAATATTAGACAAACATAAAGGTATGTTTTCAGGCACTCGTAAGAAATAAAGAAGTAGAACACTTGGACAACAGAAAAAAAACAACAGACGTGAGTGGCTTACCCAGGGTTCGAACCCCGTACCTTCCGTACGACAACTCCGCCTAGCTATCAAGCGAATCACACTGACCCCACGGCCAGCTAGGCATCCCCAAAAAAGGATGCTTTACTGACTATTTATCAGTATGAAACACAAGATAACACCGGAAGTATACAGTGGGCAACTCAGCCCCTTAATGACGCAATCACTTCTGTTGTTCCCCTATTAACAGTATGTGTCAGTCCAAAAAAGACAAAGACCTTGATACTGGGTCCAGTAAATAGTAGAAGACTTAAGGACAGTAGTATAGAACAGAGGGTAGGTTTCTGGTATTGTATAAACATAAATAACACATAAGGAAGGGAAACCCGAGGCCTGTAAACAGTAAATTAATATTAGACAAACATAAAGGTATGTTTTCAGGCACTCGTAAGAAATAAAGAAGTAGAACACTTGGACAACAGAAAAAAAAACAACAGACGTGAGTGGCTTACCCAGGGTTCGAACCCCGTACCTTCCGTACGACAACTCCGCCTAGCTATCAAGCGAATCACACTGACCCCACGGCCAGCTAGGCATCCCCAAAAAAGGATGCTTTACTGACTATTTATCAGTATGAAACACAAGATAACACCGGAAGTATACAGTGGGCAACTCAGCCCCTTAATGACGCAATCACTTCTGTTGTTCCCCTATTAACAGTATGTGTCAGTCCAAACAAGACAAAGACCTTGATACTGGGTCCAGTAAATAGTAGAAGACTTAAGGACAGTAGTATAGAACAGAGGGTAGGTTTCTGGTATTGTATAAACATAAATAACACATAAGGAAGGAAAACCCGAGGCCTGTAAACAGTAAATTAATATTAGACAAACATAAAGGTATGTTTTCAGGCACTCGTAAGAAATAAAGAAGTAGAACACTTGGACAACAGAAAAACAACAGACGTGAGTGGCTTACCCAGGGTTCGAACCCCGTACCTTCCGTACGACAACTCCGCCTAGCTATCAAGCGAATCACAATGACTCCACGGCCAGCTAGGCATCCCCAAAAAAGGATGCTTTACTGACTATTTATCAGTATGAAACACAAGATAACACCGGAAGTATACAGTGGGCAACTCAGCCCCTTAATGACGCAATCACTTCTGTTGTTCCCCTATTAACAGTATGTGTCAGTCCAAACAAGACAAAGACCTTGATACTGGGTCCAGTAAATAGTAGAAGACTTAAGGACAGTAGTATAGAACAGAGGGTAGGTTTCTGGTATTGTATAAACATAAATAACACATAAGGTGATAAATAGTCAGTAAAGCATCCTTTTTTGGGGATGCCTAGCTGGCCGTGGGGTCAGTGTGATTCGCTTGATAGCTAGGCGGAGTTGTCGTACGGAAGGTACGGGGTTCGAACCCTGGGTAAGCCACTCACGTCTGTTGTTTTTCTGTTGTCCAAGTGTTCTACTTCTTTATTTCTTACGAGTGCCTGAAAACATACCTTTATGTTTGTCTAATATTAATTTACTGTTTACAGGCCTCGGGTTTCCCTTCCTTATGTGTTATTTACGGAGACGCCACAGCTTTTTGTTCGATGGTATCTTTAATTCTTCTCTGACCGGGCACGTCTTCCTATTGGTTATTTCAGCAGTGTGAACGCGTGTCTGCCTTTTCTACTGTTCTTCCATGTTGTCTTCCATTCCTCGTTTATAGTTAGTTCACTTGGCTCTTGATCTCCGACCTTCCCAGTCCTGCTCTTATATTGTTTTTCTTGTGTCTTCCTTTTCTCCTGTATCTGATATAGCGCTTTTTCTATTATTGTTTGGAGTAGCATTTCTAGCGTTTCCTCGATGATTTCTTCGTCTGATTGGTCGTTCGTTTTAGTTTCTCGTGGGTTGTTGTAATTTCCTCAATGGTTATTCTTTCTGCTTCTATTCTTTTGAGTAATTGTGCGTTTTCTTCTTTCAGTTCTGTCAGCTTCTTGACATTTGTTTCTGTTGTTGCTGGATTCTTTTCATGTTTTCCATCAGATTTCAAATCTCTGCATATCTATCACATCGTTTCCATTGTCAGTTTGATCTTCGGGAGTCTGCCTGCTTTTATTCTCGACCTAGAGTTTCTGTTTCATTTCTCTAACTTCCGCTGTCAGCTGATGCAGCTGTCTTCTATCTATCGTGCGCTGTTTGTCTGCAACATCCGCAGCCACTCTGTGTTTTGCCTCTTTGAAAGGGATGTTTTTGGATACAGCTTCCTTCAGGATGCTCTTAGTTTCCTGAAACACAGGGCAGCCTCTGTACCTTGCCCCGTGGTTTATGTAGCAGTTTGCACAGGTACGGTTTGCATTTATGGCCTTGTAATTAAGATCCTCCATCGCCTTGGGACAGTCGCGATATGGGTGGCTCCCCGCACAATACCAGGAAACAGTATCTCTTCTGCACGTTTTCTTTGTGTGGGGTAAACTGCTGGCAGTTGGAGCACTGCATGACCGGAGGGATATATGCTTCTGTCCTTTTTTATGTAGTTTGGAACGTCAGTCTCTCAGGTCTTGTCGATCCTTCAATCGTTACTACAGTCAGATTTGTATCTTCTTGTACCAGGTTTTTAGCCTTTGGACCTGTGTGATTTTGACATCTGTTTTTTCGGTTTGTAGGAAGCTGTGAACCTCGCTTGCGGCCCATCTGGTATCAACCTCTCTTATGGCCAACTTCTTTGTTGTCTTGGATGTTTCCACCACTACTTTTATCTGGTGGGGCAGCTGGACTTCTTTTGGACCGGACTCCAGTTCGATCATTAGCGAAGTGGTTGTTTCAGTGTTGTTGAGGGAAAGACGACTCCCGTTTTGTGTCTCCCTAATTTAGCGATGCCTCTCCTGCAAGTTATTACCTCGAGGATACCGATCACTTTATCGTCGGGTAGGGCCCTGAGTGAGGCCTCACCTCCAGACATCTGGGTAATCTTAACGATCCTCTCCTGTATCGTATCTGTGTTGTTTGTCTTGTTAGTCTTTGTCCTTTGTTCCCTTCTCCGGTCTTGGTTAGAACAAAAATCATGTTCCTGTTCGTTGTTAGATTGAGCCTTTTCTTGTGCCAGAGCTTTTGAGTTGTTATCAGTTGCTGTTTGGTCCGGACTAGGTCTAGTCGTTTGCGTCTCGGGGTTTTTGCGTAGTGCGTCTATAATTCTCTCCGCGATATCTTCTGTGTCTAACTCGTTCAGTTCTGGTGTTATTGTCCTCTCATCAGCAGCAAGCTGGGAGGTGACGTCTTGCTTTTCTGCCCTTCTGTCTTCCTGTTGTGCTTGTACCTATCATTGTTGAAGAGCTGTCCCTTCCACCTCCTTCTTAGTGTTTGAAGATGGGTCGGCTGTTTTCTCCGGGTGGCTGTTTATGGTTTTGTTATTCTCATCGTTGTTGTTCAGCGCTGGTGGGCTGGTGTATACTTTCCTCTTCTTGGCGCTTGGTTTATTTCGGACAATTGTGACTATATTGTGATCGGTGGTGGTATCCCGAAGGTCTGTGTGAAGACAGCTGGTATCGAATGTGACAAGAAACGCTCGGTTATCGGGACAGAGAGGCGGAGTTTCACGTCACAGGCAAGATTTGGGAACATATGGGCGTCTTAGAAATATAATGTACCGCGCTAGATATCAGTCCAGTTTTCAACATTGTGGTGTAGACAAAAATCCCTAAAGCGTAGCCTTAATACACGTGTTTATTCCTGTGTGGATATTGAATTCATATGTGGCATTCATAGTGATCTTACAGGAGTTTGCGAAGGGGAACAGGTTAATGTATTTTTTGAAAGCTGTTAATAAATTTTCTTAGTTTTAGTAAGATCACTTTCGCCATTAGCATCATAGCTACATGTGAGGAAGACAGTTTTCCAACGAATCCTTCCTATAAATGATTAATTAAATCAGAAGATTTCCTCTAAGATGAAAGAAGGTGATTGATAGTCCTACTACGCCTTTATCTGAATTGTTACATTATCCTTACAGACTTACATGTGCACACACTCCCAGGCACAATATATTTAACACTTATCATATCATGTCATACATAATTACTATAGAATTGAAATCATCCTTAGTAAGGAGTAGTATAAATGAAAGTCAACCAGTGATATTAAGTGTGAAAACTTACGAAGACTTTTGTGTGTCTTCAGTCCATCAGAATTCCGAGTCTACGTGCTACGTGTCTGACGTCTAACCAAAGAAAAGCTATCAAAGCGGAAATTTGGAAAGCAGAATTCGCCATAGAACATCCTTCATTCCTCAATTAAAAAAGGATATTTCTCGCCCACGATTAAGACGGTGGACGCAGCATTTTTCGTGAATTTATATCACATACGCACAAATTAAATACATATTTAAATCAAGTTCAAATCACTCGAAAGCTTACTACGTGAGTCAAGCTAAAGCTCACAAGTTGATTCTCATAGTTATATCAAGTTCAGCTTCATCGAAAGCTTACTACATGAGTCAAACTAAAGCTCAGATGTTGATTCTCATAGTTATATCAAGTTCAGCTCCATCGAAAGCTTACCATCTGAAGTCAAGCTAAAGAGCTCAAAAGTTGATTCTCATGTTTATACCAAATGCAACACACTCTAAAACGCACTCTATGAAGCATACTCCATAGTCACAAGTTGAGTCGGATATACAGATATCCAGTGCAGCTTACCCCAAAGTATATTTCATGAATCACGATTACATACGCAAGTTAATGAGTCTACATATCAAGAACATTTCGTGAAGATATCCAGTCTGGCCAGTACCATTCGGAAATTATACAACAGCCATTTTTTTCTGTGACAACTGTCATCTGTTTGTCAAGGCTACAGAGATATTGTCAAACATTGAAGGACTGTATATCGTCAATGTTCTCGGTACCACAAAAGTTTTCATCAGAACGTCCTCGACTCAGAGATACCCCACTCGACATAACTTATTACAACTTGAGACATTCTGTGCATACATGTGAATCATCCTACCCGGGTGAAGTATTTAGAGACACATTTACTGTGTAGATTATTCACTATTTGGTTACACGTATCATATCACATCATCATCATTTCGCTTTACACAAGTTCATTCTTCTATTTAATTCACTACAATATTAATATCTCATCTGTGTGTTTTTGTGTGAATCATCTTTTACCATCATCACATTCTTATCACTACTAACCCTATATGTGTGGATGTTTAATTAAAAAACCCCATAATCGTTTGATCATTATCTATTTCGATAATGTATCGCTCGTGCTGTCGGTGTTAAATAGTTACATATAGGTAACTCTCTACACTCAGATGAGGTTAGGGGCCTTTTCTGTTACGGGATCTAAGGGCAGATGCTAAGGTCGTGGGGAAACAGAACTCTTTCCATAATTCACTAGAAAACACTGTCCAGTGGAAAGCATTCGCATTTTCTTCTTCTTGTCCTTATCTCGGATAGGTCTCTATTCTTTCTTAACGAGCCAATTTATTGGAGACCTTCTACCTAATATCCCATAGGCTATTCCCGGCGAAAACTACTGTCGTAGTTGCCCCAATATACACCATACGACAATGGATTATACGTAATAACTACAACGCAGTGCTATATACCTATTTTTTTTATTTCAGGTAAGAATTACTGTACAGTGCTTCGTGCCTGAGTTAAGTGCCTGTTACCTAGGCAGGAATCACTTGTCCTGTGTTCCCTACTTACGGTAGCATGCACTGTACAGTGCGTGTTGCCGGTTCAGTGCTTCCTGCCTCCTACACTGGCTCCGCTAGCGGAGAAGAAGCTCGAACTCGATCGCTTGGAGAAAGTAAAAGTCGTTTGCTGCAGGGCAACAGCTTGACCTCTTTACCCAAGCTCCCAACCTCGTGCCCACAGAGAAATCGTTTCGGGGGCGCGTTCCTATAGTCAGTAATGACCGAAAGGGAAACGAGTACTACTAGTATAGATTTACAGAAGTTTTCATCACTATACCATTATTTCATTTGATAGCGAAATAGTCATCATTTGCAAATACTTAAGTAACAATAATTTCTATTTTCATTTAATGAAACAAAATTGTATGCAAAAGAGATGGATGAAGCAAAGAAGAGAACGGGCAGAAAAATAGAACACGCAAAAGATACGGAACAAAATCAGTTAAAGTTTTGCGAACACTACCACCACATATACTGTCATGACAGACTTCAGGTTGATATTCTGGTTAACTTGGTTCAGGCACTAATACTAACTATACAGCATCGGCAGGCAGTCCAGGAGCTATGGGCATCTACTTTAGAACTTCGAGCTTTCTGAAGATCTACTGAGCGGCAGCGCAGTGGTTAGTGCACTGGCTTCCTAGCTCGGTGGTCCATGGTTCGATCCCCAGTTGAGGCCGGATTTTTTAGACCGCAAATGGCTCCGGGGTCGACCCAGCACCCTTAATTTGCCGATGTCAAGAAAATATGGTGTAACGTGTAACTTCTATCTGTTTGCTTTGGTTTTTAAGGATTATTTTCATTGCACACGGACAACGCCATCACTGTTCCGATCTCCTCCCTTGGATCACACAAGGATGATCTCAGCGCAGTGCACGAACTCCGTAGCACCGGCGAGAATCCCAGTGTGTGTTTATATAATGTATAGGAATTACACATTCTATAAATATTTTTTGTGGTGGGTAGGTTTCCTAATTTTTAAATTTTGCCAGAGCAGCGGCCTGATAAGCCTACACTTTACGATTTCCAACTGCCGTGGGATTTTTAACGTGCGCAACTTGCACACGGGACCTCCTATGTTTTCGCTCTTATACAAGAAGGCTGGGCATCCGATCTCACTTACCCATGAGACGGGGGGGGGGGGGGGGGGGGGGGGTGACGTAGTAAGGACCACTGGTTCTGAAAAATATATTTCAATAAATTATAATCCCACAACTGGGATCCGAACCCGGTACCTCTTGAATACGAGGCGGACGCCATACCTCTGAGGCCCCCCTCCCCCCCTGTAACTTCTATTTATGCCGGACGATCTACTTACTGCTTTTCCATTATCAGAACTGCGAACAATTCCAACTACATGATATTTTACCGAAAATTAACTTGAAAGAAAAGATCGCGTTCCCATCCCATACATTTCGCAATTAAAGTGCTATAGTTAGCTAACGCACGAGATTTCACTGTTAATGAGGGCACATTAACTGTAATTGCGGGTATTAGGCACTTGTAAATGCAGACGGACGGGAAAAGTCCGAAATTTCTGAAGCGTTAAAATTCGTTCTGTTTTCCTCTCCCAGTCACTTACATCAAATCTTTACACGTGGTCTACCTGTAGATAGAGATCTACTTTACGCCGACCCCTGCAGTACAATATCAAAACCGCAGTAAAACAGTTTCTCAATCCATGAAAGCTACTTGCTATTTCGGAGTTAGTATATCGTAATACTCGGGCACAGCATAAGCGCTACAGTAGGCAACACGTACCTTCCAGATTATTGCGTAATCTTCGTTAAATCCGAGGGCGTTTCAACTGTGAATAAAAGGTTTTGTTGTGGACAGAAAGAGACGTTATTTGAACTCTGTCTGTCAAAAGACAGCACGTAGTTAGTTGTCAAACCAGGTGTGGCAGCACAAACGAGATTAAAAACAAGGGGGCATTGTCAGGGCGAATAACTTAGATTTGCGTATTAAAATATTGACGCATTCTTCTTCGTGACTTCCACAAATGGACGTTTCTACGTTCGTCAAGTTTCTTCATCTGTCATTCATCTATTATTTTATTTACTATATCCTTTTTTCTAGATGTTTTACCGTGTTTCCACAAAGCGTCTGTTATTATTTACGTATATGAAGAAGAATTTGACAGATCACACTGTGAAAATGTACGGAACATCATATCAACAAAATTAATGGCATGTCAAAGAAAGTGAACTTATTCAGCGGATGTCATGGAAAATGAAAGACAATAGTACAGAGTCTAATGTTTTTAATGTCGCATCAGGTTACGTCAGGGCTGCATATTCTCACTTATTCTTTACCTAATCGCGACTAACTTTAATACCAAAAAAAAAAAAAAAAAAATGCCACTGAAAAACAACGGTGCACAACTTTGACTTTGCCGCTGATGTGTGCATCTCAAATCAGATAAGATACCACAAGCAGGGTGTAACCAACAAAATGAAGAAGAAATAGCTAGGTCTACAGAACAATAAGAAATTTAAAAGTGATGAATGCATGCAGCAAACACAAAGAAACTATCTGGGGGGGGGGGGGGGGGGGGGGGGGGGGGGGGTGAGAGAGACTTCAAAGGAGTTAGTTACTTAGAAAGCAAATTGTAGGCAGATTGTTTATGGAAATCAAGCAGACATTTGGACAACAAACGTGACTATGAATAAATTAACTATTGTATTCAGATCCAGTATCTACAGGGTGTCTCTAAAGTCCTTGTGCAACTGTAAACTTTTGTAATTTTGGATGTCCTCAGAAAAGACCCCGATGCCATCACAAGAACAGCTATGCTTTGGACCCCTGAAGGAAAACGAAAGAGAGGCCGACCAAAAATAACCTGGCGGAGGACTGTGGAGGCTGAGATGTAAAGAATGAACCAGAGTTGGGGCACTGTACGAAGGATGGCCACCGACCGAGCAAAGTGGAATCAATTTGTTGTTGCCCTACAAGACGCCACTAGGCGTGATGGCCACTGACTGCTTTGACGGTCGGCGGCTAAGGATCAAAGAAGAAGAGAAGAAGACATGACAGAAGCACACTGTAAACGGCATTTAAAAACATAATTTATCAAGTTGTAACTCCATACAGTTCAAATGTGTAAGGCATCAACATACTGCCATCTTTCGTAACATATCATTCAGTCCGATTTTCCAACACTAAGTTAACTTATTCTTGTACTGTCGCCATTTTCAGTCAGTTACAGGATCTTACAAAAAAGCAATTCACAATTGATAGCACTACAATTTTATAAAATGCATGATTTATGCTTTTATGTGCTGTATGTGCTTCTGTCACGTGTACATCGGAAGTTCTTAAAGTTTAACGTTGTACAAGGACTTTAGGGACAACCTGTATAGTCTGTCATGAAACTAAAAATCTGTATTAAATCAGCATAGAATAGTTCTCATAGCACTAGCACAAACAAGGAGAACGGACAAGAAGACATGAAGCACTTCCAAAGGATTTGAAAGCAAGGCTGTAAGAAGAATAACACTGAAAAACAGGATAAGACCTACAGACACCCAGCATGTGGCGTTATTATATCAGCGGTACAGTATAACAAATTAAGGTCGACAAAGAACAATTTTCTGCATTGCTTGTAACGTAATTTCGTTATAACAGGTCTAGTATCAGGCCTCATCTCATATAGGAGGCCGTGATTAGACATGTGACCATAGTTTCGAGACGTTTAGACTACGCCCTTGTTATAACCTCAAGTGGGGCTAGACATGAGCTCCTAGTTTAGTCTCTGGCCCCTATTAAACACGAGACCAAGGTTTAAACTAGCCTTTATTTTAAGCTGAAATGTAGAGAGATTAACATGAGATCTTAGTTTAGTCTGGCCCCTATTAAACACGAGACCAGAGTTTAAACTAGCCCCGATTTTAGGTGCAGATCTAGAGAGGTTAGACATGAGCTCCTAGTTTAGTCTGTGGCCCCTATTAAACACGAGACAGGGCTTAGTTTAAACTAGCCTTTATTTTAAGCTCAGATGTAGAGAGATTAGACATATATCTTAGTTTAGTCTGACCCTATTAAACACGAGAGTTTAAACTAGCCCCTGTTTTAGGCTCATATGTAGAGAGATTAGACATGAGCTCCCAGTTTAGTTTCTGGTCCCTATAAACACGAGATTAGAGTATAAACTAGCCCCTGTTTTAGGCGCAGATCTAGATAGGTTAGACATGAGCTCTTAGTTTCGACTTTAGCCTCCGTTTTAGGCTCTGGCGTCAGGGCTGACTCTTGGGCTGTGCGAGCAGAGTGGTAGCGCCGGGCGCCGATTTGGAAGAAGTGCCGAAATGTATTAAACATAATAAAAACATCAAAATTTGCTAAAAATGCACGTTAAATTATTATTTACTTATATGAACGTCGGCGCCACTGTCGTGGAATATTCTAATCCACATATATAAATTATCAAGTAAATATAAAGCCTAACAAATAAATCTAATAAAGAAAAGAGCAATGGTAAAATAACAGTGCTGTCACAATGACAGTACTCGAAATCCCCCTTGTTTTCTGCTTCGTCTGCAAATTGTAACGCTTTCACGTTGATAGTAAAAGCCTACTGTATTATTACCCGCTTTCTTCAATGAAACGTGTGCTGTATTTCTAAGAAAAACATTGAGAGGCAGACTGCGTAATGACCTAAATTAATCCTAACATTAATTATATTACGTTACCAAAACGAACGAACAGATGGACTCAAATAGAAAGAGAGAGGGGCGAATAAAATCAGGAACGCATGCAAAATTAAACACGCGTCTCGCTATTAATGCCACCCCCAACAAGCGTAACGCGATACACAATTACTACTATCACGCGTGTAGGCCACATGCACTAACTTTTTCGGACGGACAGTGATAAATTCACTACCCTTCCCAGAGTTAGGTTTTAAAATCACGAAAAACGCTTATTAGAAAAGATAACATTATATGGGTTTACGTTTGAAAACATTACAGTACCCAGACAGCACATCTTCGAAACAGGAGGTAGAAGAAATTGCATATTTTGAACGCAGCCACTTAGCTCTATTAAATATATATATTTGGGTTCCTTAGGGTTTGCTGACAAAGAATATGTACAACGTTATGCAAATAGTCTAGGAATTGACAAGTTATAGCCAAAATAAAATGATGGTGCTGTCAGACAACACCCAAAATCAGAATCGCTCAGTGGTAGATTTTTTTACACCACCATTGTACGGGAAATGGGCCACAAGTTACATTTGAACTGATTGGCTGGAATGATATGTAAGGCTAAACGCGATTAGTCGGGCTATAAATACTATCTTTGGTTGTTAGGGGAGACGTAGGAAGTTAAAATTTTTTCAAATACTTGTCGAAACGTGGCTCCATTGGCTAGACTCGTTGATATACTCACTTAGGAGCGTTAGTTCGAGACCACTAGTCAAATAAGCTTGATAAAGCAACAGTGCGTTGAAGCCAGCTCATATTTTTGCTAAATAAAAGCCTGGAACATAAGCAGATGGGAATTTGTGCCAGTAGTTGTGCCAGAATTCATTGCTAATCAACGTATCTGTGTTTGTTTCCATGAATTGTGGTAAGCTTGAAACATTCAGTATCTTTTAATGAAAATTGAATGTGAATTGTTAATTTATGCCTGTATATATGTGTAGTTCAGTAGCAAACCTGATGTAAAGCCTATAATGCTCCAGCCTGAACAGAAGGTGTCGGAGGAAAGTAAAACTGCATGGAATGGCCAAACAGTACACTGACACCTAGATTATTGATTAGACAGAAATAATGCTGGAAGTGCAGAGGCGTAGTAACCATTAAGGAGGTAAATACTGGTATAAAGTATTTCAGATGAAGCTGACAGTTGGCCTAACGCTCTGAACTCAATGTTTGTGATGTATTGTGCTCAGTGTAAAAAGAGAGTATAAATTAGTTATGAAGTAGAAGGTACATCCTTCTTGTTTTCAGGGACCGTGGTCTTGATGGTATTGAGCAGCACCTGGTCAGAGCTTTGCTGAATCCAGAGTCGGACAGCATACTCCTTGGTCCATTTAGCTATCAGTGAGGTGTCTCCAGAGCCGAGGGGAGAATCGAGCAGAGGAGTCTGTTCCTGCCGCCATCACGCCAGATAAGCTGATGTGGCCAGCTGAGCTCAAAATTATGTACCCCCAGCTTAAAATGACCTTGTAAAAATAAAATTAAGAGGGGAATTAAATTGTGTTAATATCAGGAACTGAGAACATCTCCAATAATAGTTCCCATAAAGACAAACTATTGAAGTCATGATGACAAATACCAACAGAGCTTGAACAAAACAAAACCAGTATTACCTCATATTACTACTACACAACTGACACACATAGGATACTTTTAATAATATATGTCATTACAATATTCATATTGATAAATTCTGTACATATAACTTGTAATTAAAATTGATTGTGAAAGTTATCAGTGACTTCTTTAAGATATCCTTGTAGAGTGTTTTATGTATGTGAGTGTCACAGTGTTGTCAAGTGTAGTGGAATAAATTAAATTGTTTATCTGTCTGTTGTTGTTTTGACTTACACTTCATCATACACATACCCTAGACATATAACGTAGTCATCACACTATTCCAGAATAATTCTGACTGAGATATATATATATATATGTGGCAGCAAGTAAGGTTATCTATAATACACTACTCTCATTAGATATAGATACCTTCACAGCTGATCTCAGTCAGTACACTAAGTCCCCCTATAAATATTTATAACATCCCACTTCACCACATATATTGGGGTCTCGCTCTTGGGATTTTGAATCTTTCCCTATTAAAAAATATTGGGGGTAATTCACTTCAGGGAATATAAGAATTAAAAGGTATCCTTGGGTGGAATTAAATAAGGTTGAGCTCACGGTGCCTGTGTTGTCCATTAGATATATAGTTAGAAATTGAATTGTTGGTTAGCCATTGTATAAACTTACCTGATAGACAATGGCGGACCTGGCCAAGTTTCGATCTGCTGCTGTTCAGACTGCAAAAGAGTTAGGATTAGATGGGCAAGTTATGGTTGCCTATGTCACTACGGAATGTGACAAATTTATTGAACGCGAAGAAAGAAGGTTTGAAGCCGAAAGAAAGTTAGAGGCTGAAAGGGAAATTAAGAAGTTACAATTTGAGGCTGAGGCTGAGACTAAGAGGTTGCAGATTGAGGCTGGGCTAAGAAATTGGAAGCAGAAAGAGAAGACAAAAGATTGGCTGCAGAAATGGCGAAGTTAGAAATTTGAAGAGAAAGCTGAGAAAAAGAGTTAGGCTGCAGAGGAAAGAGAAGGAATTTAGATGCAGATTGAAATAGGATTGACAAGAGGTCTGATGAACGCTGAGTTACGACTCAGCATGAATTTGAGTTCAAGAGCTCCTGAAAATTTGTGCCAGTTAGGCTTGCGATAGCTCTGAAAACTGAGAAAGAGCCCTCAACCTCAGCTATGATTGCAGGCTGCTGAGATCATTTTGGATGAGATGAGCGATGAAGCTGAGCCAAAATAGGTATGAACTATTAGCTACCAAGAAAGGAACATGATGGTTGTGAGAAGAAAGGACGAGCAGAAAAGTTATCTCAGGACTTCGTAAGGGAAGCATGAGTTTTTGCGACTAAGGGAGTTTGAGTTTCAGGAACCATTATGACTATGAAAAGGCTGCCATGTTAGCCCTGGGACCTGCACTCTGATGCCACTGCTAGCCCAGGGAGCCTCAACCTCAGGAATTTTCATAACCTATCACCAGTTCTTTGCATCCGATGTTGAGAAAATACGAATTGATAGGAAAGCTACCTAAATCTTGGTAAAACCCTATTAGCTAGGAAAACGTATGGGTTAGAGAGAGAAAGGTGGAGCTTAAAGTTATCTCAAGGACTTCGTGGGGCAGCTTATGAAGTTTTTGCAAAAATGAGCAGAGGTGATCAGGAAAATTATGACATGCTAAAGCAGGCTCTTTTGTTAAGGTATGAAAAGAATGCAGAATTTTATAGGAAAAAATTTAGGAATGCTAAACTACTGTCAGGTGAAACCTATCACCAGTTCTCTGCACGATAGAGACATACTTGGAGAAATGGACTTCTCTGGGGAAAACCCAAGATCTTAAGGAAATGGTCCTTATAGAGCAATTAAGAGGTCCATGGCTCCAGACCTGAGAAAGTTTCTCATGGAACAAGGTGCAGAGAGGCTGGGTGAGTTGCTAAATGTTGCTGAAAGGTATCAAGCAGCTCAAGCAGAGGTAACAGGTAATAAAAAGAAACAAGTGGATAACTTTAGGGCACCACAGAACTTTAATAAATTTGATCCTAAGGATCAAAATAAAGGTAAGCACCAATTTGATAGACCACGGTATGAAAATAAAAATAAATTCCCACAATTCGATGAAAGGAAATATGATGAAAGAAAATCTTTCAACCAAGGAAAAAGGTGGTGTAAAAAATTGTCAGATGGACAATCATGACACTGACCGTTGCAGAAGGAAACCTGTGTATATGGCAACCCTTCAGGTCAGGTCGACCTCAAGACAGGAGGAGGATATTATGGTGGATACCACTCCAGAAGAGATGAGGAAGGCACAGGCTGGGGATAAAACACTCAAGCCTTGTTTCAGAAAATTGTCAACTTGTCATACAACTCCAGGCAAGGGAGATTTTTACATGAAAAACAAGTTGATGTATAGGAAGGACTGGAGCTAGATCCAAAGGTCAGGGACAGCTGGTACTTCCTAAAAGATATAGGGCAGACTTAATAAGGAGCCTACATGTGAAACCAGATGGGGACCATGAGAAGATAGGTACCATCATTCAAAAGGTGGCTCACAATTATTATTGGCCCAAAGCAAGATGGGACATTGAGAATTTTGTAGAAAGGTGTAGCATAGCACATGAGGGGACACCCACAAGTGGGAACATGGATCAGGACCTGGACACGCCACGGGGCAAAATTAGGCCTGATAATAGAAAGAAATATAGATTTGATAAAAAGGACCAAATGGAATGGGAAGCCCCTTTTCACGGACAAGCTTCACTTAACTGTTTTACAATGGCCACTATGCGGAGAGTGCAAAAAGATGTCTTACCCCAGGATAAGCCGAAAATCCCTCAATCGGACTTAAACCAACTGGAGGAAGAGGATGTAGAGAGGAAATCTCTCATCAAGAATTTTAAGTGGGGAGAAAGCCCCAAAAGAAAAATTGGTAGCGGTCGTTTTGTGAATGATAATTCTGGGAGGAAAAAAATCATCACTATAAAGCTTCGAGTGGAAGAGACCATACCGGTGCATGGACAAATAGGTCCACACAATTAAAGGTCCACATGTAGCTTTGTTAAGGACGTGGACTGATGAAAAGGCAGAGGAAAACATTACATCTTCATACCAATATGTGAATGAGCTGACCACTCGTTTAAAAACTGGCTGGAAACTTGCCAATGAAAATTTGAAACAAGCCAGGAAGAAACATGCTGCCTATTATAACAGGAAGGCGAAAGACAGAAAATTTGGCTGTGGGAGAGAAAGTACTGCTTCTTTTGCCCGGGAGTCAGAATAAGTTAAGAATGGGATGGCAGGGGCCATAGACAGGTTGAGAGAAGGTATCTAGAACAAATTATAAGATAGATAAGAAGGGGAAAGAAAAAATCTATCATGTGAATCTCCTGAAGAAATATTTGGAAAGAGAACATCAGGAAGAGACACACTTGTTGACCTTGTCCATCGCCATGGAGATGAAAAAGGAACCACTTTCATCATTTGAATATCCATTACACCCCTGTGAGACAGCAGCACAGGTGAAAATCAGTACACATTTAACGAAAACTCGGAAAGAGAGAGTGCAACAGGTTCTAAATAATCATGCAGAGGTGTTAACAGACCGACCAGGGCATACAAACCTATTGGAATATGATATGAAACTGATAGACCCCACACCTGTCTGTATGAAACCATATTCGATTCCGTTTGCTAAGGAGAAAGCTTTGAAGGAAGAGATAGACTATCTGTTGAAGGAAGGAATTATTTCGCACAGTGAATCTTCGTATAGTTCCGGTGTTGTACTCTTAAGGAAGCCCTCTGGAGAACATAGACTCTGTATAGATTACAGGAGACTGAATGCTATTACAGAAGGACAGGTGGATCCATTGCCGGATACAAATCAGCTGTTTGCCAGACTAAATAAAGCTAAATATTTCTCAAAAGTGGATCTGAGTAAAGGATACTTTCAGATTCCAGTAAAGCCTGAGGTTAGACCATACCTAGCTTTTAGTACCTCAGAAGGACACTATGAGTTTAATAGATTGCCATTTGGATTGAAGAATGCGCCTAGTGTCTTCTCTAGAATGATGAGAAAAACCCCTATTGGACCTTTGAATAACCAAGTTTCAAATTTCATGGATGAAATCCTGAAGCAAACCTAGATTTGGAAATTTTGAGGAACACATTGACTTTGAATCAATGGGGAGTGTTTTTATTTTAGGGGGGGGCAATTCTTTAACAGTAGGGCTAATTCTGAAATTTATTATACCAAGTAACCTGCGAGAATGTTCATTGGGACGGAGTAAAATCAGGATTGAATTCATTACACATTTGGGGAACTTTCAAAATTTAAACTTTATGGAAAAATGAGAAAGTGCCCAAAAAAATGTTTATGCAGAATACAGTGTAGAAAAACAGAAAACATTTTAGCACACTGGAACGGAAAAAAGCCTTTTCTGTAGTCTACAAGAATAAAAACCTATTAGTAATCTGAGCTTATAAAAGGGATTATATTCCCAGTTCCTTACACTCTTTACTATGAAAAACAGCTGGAATTCGATTCCTTTGAATCTAGTGAGATAAATTTAAGCTAGACTACACCGGTTTTGGGAACCTTAGTTTTGGAATTAAAGCAAATTTGTCCTAAAACCACCATATAGTTCTTTAGATGCTTGGAATTATGGGCGTAAGGAAAACCCTTTGGAGAATGTTCTGGGAATAAAATTCCCCCATGTATGAATCTGAATAACAAAAACAGAAGATCAGGATGTGATCCTTTGATACCTAAAAAAATCAGCTTTCATGCCAGAAAATAAAGCTACCAATTTTCTCAAAGTTGATAAAGTAAGATCCCCTGAATAGCAACAGAAAATCCAGTAAAACCTGAGGTTTAGGAGCCATACTTCCCCTTTGAGTACCTCAAAGGGACGCTCACTATGGAGTTTTCTTCAATTTTAATTTTGGGATTTAGTAGAAGGCCATCTGATGTGTTAAACAAAAAATTGATGGTAAATTAAGAAAGAAACTGAATAAGTAACCCATGTATAACAAATGCGTTATGGGATGATATCCTTGATAAAAAGAAACATTTGGGAAACATTGGACTCTTGGGGCATGCTGTTTAATCAAGAATTAGGGAGGCAAATTTAACAGCCCGACCAACCAAATGTTGCGTTGGATGTAAAGAATTGGAATTTTTGGGACACACAGTTTATCAGGGAAACATGACCCCTGACCCAAAGAATTTAGAGAAACTACAAAAGGAGACCACAAACCAAGAAGGACGTGAGATCCTTTGTCTCATTATGTGGTTTCTACCAGAAGTATATCAAAAACTTTAATTCCATATGTGCACCGTTAACTGCTTTGACACGTAAAGGACATCCAGATCGCATTACATGGACACCACAATGTGAAATGACTTACCAAGAATTGAAGGAAAAGCTCACAAGTAAACCCATTTTGAAATTACCTGACTTAAGTCAAGAATTCATAGTAAGGACGGATGCAAGTAATATTGGGTTAGGTGCAACTCTACTACAGAAATCAGATGCATTGGATGGGGAATTAAGCCCAGTGGCATATGCTAGCAGAAAGTTGAATAAAGCTGAAATCAATTACTCAACTAGCGAAAAAGAATGTCTTGCAGTAATATGGGCAATAAAGAAATTCAATATTTATCTGTATGGGAAGGCCTTTAAGTTGCAAACAGACCACAAACCTTTATCGTTTCTAGCACAGGCTAGGCATGAGAACTCCAGGTTACTCCGATGGTCTTTACTTTTGGCTCCATATAATTTTAGCATTGAGTATATATCTGGAAAAACAAATTTGGGAGCGGATTTTTTAAGCCGCCATCCGTGTGATGAGAATCACCGTAAACCCCAGAAATAATAATAAATTTCTCTATGTGTATATAGAATAAAGGACTAACATATAATGTCTGTTTTAAGAGGGGAGATGTCGTGGAATATTCTAATCCACATATATAAATTATCAAGTAAATATAAAGCCTAACAAATAAATCTAATAAAGAAAAGAGCAATGGTAAAATAACAGTGCTGTCACAATGACAGTACTCGAAATCCCCCTTGTTTTCTGCTTCGTCTGCAAATTGTAACGCTTTCACGTTGATAGTAAAAGCCTACTGTATTATTACCCGCTTTCTTCAATGAAACGTGTGCTGTATTTCTAAGAAAAAACATTGAGAGGCAGACTGCGTAATGACCTAAATTAATCCTAACATTAATTATATTACGTTACCAAAACGAACGAACAGATGGACTCAAATAGAAAGAGAGAGGGGGGCGAATAAAATCAGGAACGCATGCAAAATTAAACACGCGTCTCGCTATTAATGCCACCCCCAACAAGCGTAACGCGATACACAATTACTACTATCACGCGTGTAAGGCCACATGCACTAACTTTTTTCGGACGGACAGTGATAAATTCACTACCCTTCCCAGAGTTAGGTTTTAAAATCACGAAAAACGCTTATTAGAAAAGATAACATTATATGGGTTTACGTTTGAAAACATTACAGTACCCAGACAGCACATCTTCGAAACAGGAGGTAGAAGAAATTGCATATTTTGAACGCAGCCACTTAGCTCTATTAAATATATATATTTGGGTTCCTTAGGGTTTGCTGACAAAGAATATGTACAACGTTATGCAAATAGTCTAGGAATTGACAAGTTATAGCCAAAATAAAATGATGGTGCTGTCAGACAACACCCAAAATCAGAATCGCTCAGTGGTAGATTTTTTTTACACCACCATTGTACGGGAAATGGGCCACAAGTTACATTTGAACTGATTGGCTGGAATGATATGTAAGGCTAAACGCGATTAGTCGGGCTATAAATACTATCTTTGGTTGTTAGGGGAGACGTAGGAAGTTAAAATTTTTTCAAATACTTGTCGAAACGTGGCTCCATTGGCTAGACTCGTTGATATACTCACTTAGGAGCGTTAGTTCGAGACCACTAGTCAAATAAGCTTGATAAAGCAACAGTGCGTTGAAGCCAGCTCATATTTTTGCTAAATAAAAGCCTGGAACATAAGCAGATGGGAATTTGTGCCAGTAGTTGTGCCAGAATTCATTGCTAATCAACGTATCTGTGTTTGTTTCCATGAATTGTGGTAAGCTTGAAACATTCAGTATCTTTTAATGAAAATTGAATGTGAATTGTTAATTTATGCCTGTATATATGTGTAGTTCAGTAGCAAACCTGATGTAAAGCCTATAATGCTCCAGCCTGAACAGAAGGTGTCGGAGGAAAGTAAAACTGCATGGAATGGCCAAACAGTACACTGACACCTAGATTATTGATTAGACAGAAATAATGCTGGAAGTGCAGAGGCGTAGTAACCATTAAGGAGGTAAATACTGGTATAAAGTATTTCAGATGAAGCTGACAGTTGGCCTAACGCTCTGAACTCAATGTTTGTGATGTATTGTGCTCAGTGTAAAAAGAGAGTATAAATTAGTTATGAAGTAGAAGGTACATCCTTCTTGTTTTCAGGGACCGTGGTCTTGATGGTATTGAGCAGCACCTGGTCAGAGCTTTGCTGAATCCAGAGTCGGACAGCATACTCCTTGGTCCATTTAGCTATCAGTGAGGTGTCTCCAGAGCCGGGGGAGAATCGAGCAGAGGAGTCTGTTCCTGCCGCCATCACGCCAGATAAGCTGATGTGGCCAGCTGAGCTCAAAATTATGTACCCCCAGCTTAAAATGACCTTGTAAAAATAAAATTAAGAGGGGAATTAAATTGTGTTAATATCAGGAACTGAGAACATCTCCAATAATAGTTCCCATAAAGACAAACTATTGAAGTCATGATGACAAATACCAACAGAGCTTGAACAAAACAAAACCAGTATTACCTCATATTACTACTACACAACTGACACACATAGGATACCTTTAATAATATATGTCATTACAATATTCATATTGATAAATTCTGTACATATAACTTGTAAGTAAAATTGATTGTGATTCCTGGTTCCCTTTGTATTTGAATCAGGACACATATTCATTCATGACAGCAATGAATACATATTGTTATTTGAAAAGTTATCAGTGACTTCTTTAAGATATCCTTGTAGAGTGTTTTATGTATGTGAGTGTCACAGTGTTGTCAAGTGTAGTGGAATAAATTAAATTGTTTATCTGTCTGTTGTTGTTTTGACTTACACTTCATCATACACATACCCTAGACATATAACGTAGTCATCACACTATTCCAGAATAATTCTGACTGAGATATATATATATATGTGGCAGCAAGTAAGGTTATCTATAATACACTACTCTCATTAGATATAGATACCTTCACAGCTGATCTCAGTCAGTACACTAAGTCCCCCTATAAATATTTATAACATCCCACTTCACCACAGCCACCCACGAGGCCTTACACCACCTAGAAAAATCCCTGGGCCAGATTTGTCTGGCGTAGAAGATTAGACACGTGACCCAAGTTTTGACCCTGGTTCATATTATAGTTTCGGGTGTGGAGAGGTTTTGCATAAGAAAAGAGTTTCTTTAAAAAAAAAAATTCAAATAGGAGTTTTGCCTCTATCCGTATAACGGGCTGCATCCAACCTAGACACATGGTCCGTTGGTTATATTTGCGTGTCTAATTTAAAAAGTCCTTGCGGACTGGTATAAAGGTAAAAAAAAGTTAATGGCAGTCCCATGACAGATACTGTCGTAGGAGAGTGGAAGTGTGAGAGACTTCAACTTACTAGGTCCAGCATAGAGAGGTGAGGTTACCAGTTCTCTTCTTCGCTGCCTTTTCCTTCCTTGACTCTGGTCAGGTACCCATTTACAGCTGGGTAGACTGGAGCGTGTCGGTACCGTGATTCGAACCCAGCATCTTTGCCGCTAGAGACTAGAGCTTTGGACTGGTATAGCGGTAGTAAATCCTGGTTGAAATTATGGCCCCTGTTTAGCCTTGGCGTGGAGAGGTTGGACAAGTGACTCGAGATTAGACCCTGGTCCATGATTTTTACCCTCGGGAATGGGGAGGTTAGATATAAAGATCATTATGTTGAATAGACTCTGGCTACTGTTCTTAGGCTGTGGTGAGGAGAGGGAAAAAACGAATTATCATTTGGAGTTTTCAACTCTTTCCCCTGCTGTGTTTGGGGGGGGGAGTTCCAGTGCTTTCTTGCAAACCCAAAGGACTTTCACAAATCAACATTGATGATGACTATGCTGGAATAAACCGTTGGATCTCCTGGCCTGGTTTATTCTTTGAATCCATGTTGTGTAAATATGTACGTCATTCCATCCTGTGATAAGTGTCAAAACATCAACTGTCAGGGTTTCACAACAACGACATTGCTTTCACGCAAGCCCAGAGGACTTTCCCAAATCAACATTGATCACATATACCAGACCCACTACTTGGCGGAGTGATGCTGTGCCACGGGTGGATGAACCTCTACCTTAGAGGGGATCGACACGTTTAGGTGTTGCTTTTGCTCAATATTATTTTTACCCACAGAAGAGTTACATCAGCTTCTATTCCTGTCATTTCCTGTATCTTCTTCTCTTTATGTTCTTTTTTTTCTTCCGTTATATAAACATTATGAGTAGAATTAATTTGATTCGTTACCATTTAGCCCCCCCCCCCCCCCCCCCCCCCCCCTAAGGAACATAGACTTTCAAATAATTCACGTCTAGTCTTTCTATCCTGTTTGTACGCCAGGGCCGTCTTAACAGCATTGTAGGCCCTGGGCAAATAAATGCACTGTGCCCCTACCAGCCCTACCCACCCACGGGAAAAAATGTAAACGATCAATAAAATTAAACCTATAGATTTATAATTTGATGGTACTTTCAACAAAAATGTCGTCAACTTACCCACGTCATGTTTGATTTGAATCCCAGGCCTTTCCAGCGAGAGATCGAGTAATTATCCATTCTGCCAAGAGATGTCTTATGAACAATATGGCAGCATCCCAGCATGGGGCCCCTAGAAAACTTGGGGCTCCTGGGCACTGCACAGTGTTGTACGCCCAAGGTCATCTTTATCCGTCTCATTTCTGTCTTCAGTTCTATTCTCCGTGTATTTTTGTTCATCTCCGTCTGCCTCTTTTAACCTGCGGGTTCCAGAACTTGGATTGTCCTGTAATGCTATCAACAGATTTCACCAATATGTGTCGTCTTTTCATCTCTTATAAATAGATTATTTTATATTTTAACAACAAAAAGAGCAATATCGCAAAAAACATTCCAAATGTGTTGAAGAATGTAACAGTTTATTCAATGGAAGAAAGTAAAAGCATTCCTTCAGTGGTGTACTAAGGAGAGAGGGTGCGAGGGGGGGGGGGGGGGTGCTGATAGCCGGGAAGGGGGGGGGGGCACTATAATGAGTTCGGAGCCGCGGTAGCATAGTGGTTAGTGCACTGGCTTCCTAGCGCAGTGGTCTATGGTTCGATCCCCAGATGAGGCGGGAATTTTTTAGGCCACTGTAGCAAACCCCTTGTCGGTGTTGTAATGATGAAGGTGTGTTGCATAGTTAGGGTATCTCCAGTGTTGCAAGGATATACTGTACTCGTAATAATGAAGACTGGACGAATGTTGGAAAATGGTCAACTCGACCGACGCAGTGTTGTGTATCTAGGTCACCTTGCTCGCCAAGTGTTGAGGCGCTAGCAAAGGCAATGTTTATCTGGAGTGAGAGTGCAAGGTACGCGAATGGATGGAATGTTCTGTGAGTTGACAAGTAGACTGGACACTCACTCACTCATAGCTGGAAGTCAATGACATAGACTACTGTTGACGTTTTCTTATAATTTAATGGGACGCACACTCCGACAACACAGTTACAGTCACTGGAACAGGTTGGCACAAAAATCATCGTATACTTGAAAAATGGGTGACAACATCAAATGGACATTCATGTAGCAGGTGAATACAATAGAACGATAGTAGGCAAGCATTCAATATTCTGGTTGTCTATCGTCTCATGCCTTAACTGATTAATCGCATCAGTTAATGTGAATACATAATCATCAACAATGGTTCACTGTCAGAACCTTCTTCTAGCTAAGTCTTTCAAGCCGTAAATTCAGCCGACTCTCATGACGACAATCTTAAATAGACAAGGAGTGGACTTCAATATCATATAGGTCTGGGTATCGCCATCAGGTAATAAGGCAATCCCGTTCTCTGATCGGTAATCCGAATAGACCGAAAGTGGGATCCAAAATGGCGCTAGTTCCAGTGAGCGTCGCTCACTCTGAAGATGTCTTAAACGTAAGTGAAGGCTCCGTTCATTACTCAAATAATATATTGGGCTTTCCATATCCCATGATAAATGTTGCATATGTCCAATGCATAGTGCTGCTAGTAGAAGAGTCGTCTAAGCACAATCAAGCAAATACACCGGCAGACAGTATAACGTCTGCATATAGTTAGGCCTAAGGCAAGTTCAGTAAATGTTTCTGCTTTACCTTAAGTCCAGAAAAACACTAGCAAATAGCACACGCCATCCCTTGGCGTCAAGAATAACTGTTGGGGGAATTACGGACATTATAGTCATACTGAGAAAACTTCTCCTTCCCCAAGGATCAACCACCATGACAAAATCTTCGGACTTTTCTTCGTCCGAGCAAAAATACAGTTCGCCATCACGGAAACCCCTCGTCGACACCAAATCGACGCATGCGCAGAAATGCCTCTGACCCCAGAGTTCAGCTAAAAAAATAGGCCGACATAGAAATTACAAAGATACAAAGATATAAGACCGAATCACCTTAAATAGTCAAGGAATAAATATAAACTCGGGCCATAAACATTCTAAGCAAGACCAATCTGTTTCTGGCCATACCAGAAGCAAATTGACGTAAATCCAGTATTCATACGCCAGGTTGAGACACAAGAGAACCCATATAACCGAATCTAACATCGACCAATCAGGGTTCTGTCTCGTAAATTATCAAAAAAGTATTTTGATTCTCAAATAAATACTTTTCATCAGACAAATAGATATTACTTTACATTTGTATGCTTACCAACAGTAATCTGTGCGTCACAGACTACCACACAAAAGAATCTGTGCGCAACAGACTACCACACCCCCCGGAAAAAAAATGAAAATCATTTTTTTTTCATCTGAGAGCAACATACAATAGGCTCACAACGCACAAATAATGCGCAGATGAGAAATATCAGCAATTTATCACGCCAAATTGAGGCAAAGTCGAAATATAGATCGACAGGTGAGAATATATCTCAACATCTCAGAGAAAGTATTTCTCTAAGTATAAACATTTCCAGGGAGGTGTCACCAACGCATACTACAATACTGGCAATGACACAATGCATACAATAATTTCAATCACAATTTCATATTAAGTACCATAAGTTCATGATTGACAAAAGAAAAATCATCAAAGGACTAGCGGTGAATAAAAATTAGTGAACCGCTAAATGTTTATACAATCACTATATCATATATTACAAATGTGTACATATTTTGATATAGAAAAAAAACTTTTGTAAAGTTAGACATATTAGGAAGTCCAAGATTTAACAGTTAGGTGGAATCATGTGGGCATCTAGACAAAATGTCTGCCATCACATTTTCTGAGCCACGGATAGCTCGCACCGAGAAATGAAAAGGTTGAAGAGCAATGGCGTATCGAGTTGATCTCGAGCTCTTCAAGTTTTTACTTTGAATAGCTGTAAGAGCCTTCTGGTCAGTTTCCACTATGAAATGCGCGCCAAGAAGGAATCTTTGAAGTTTGAGAATTGACCAAACCATCGCCAAAAGTTCACGGTCTAAAACCGAGTAATTCCTTTCTGCCGCATTAAGTTTTCGTGAGATATACATTACAGGATGCAGAGTTTCAGAGTACTCTTGCATTAGTGCCGCTCCAATCCCAGTGGATGAAGCGTCACTACGAAGGACAAATGTCTTATCTGTAGTAGGTAACACTAAAATAGGTGGAGTTGAAAACAAAGTTTTAATCTTATCCAAAGAGGATTGGCATTCCTGAGACCAGTGGACCATATTAGGAGACCCTTTCTTTAGTAACGAAGAAAGAGGTGCCATGATAGAGGATAGATTCTGAATAAATCGTCCATAAAATTGTATAAGACCTAATAGACTTCTCACTTGCTTTTTAGTCTTAGGAATAGAGATGTTAAGTATTTTACTGGTATTATGGTCCTCTGTCTTTAGGAAACCATGACCGACACGGTGACCTAGGAAAGAAATTTCGCTAAAACCAATACAGGCTTTAGAGGGTTTCGCTGTCAACTTATGCTCGCGTAAGGTAGACAGTAATTCACCCAACCCCAAATAGTGATCTTCCCAAGTATCACTGAAAAGACATATGACGTCCAAGTACGCAATGACACCTGAACGATGAGATAGGATTCGACGCATCATGCGTACGAATGTAGCTGGGGCGTTCATAAGGCCGAAAGGCATGAAATTCCATTGAAACAAACCCTTAGGTGTAGAAAAAGCAGTAAGAGGTTTTTCGTGTTCAGCTAAAGGAACTTGCCAATATCCCTTAGACAAATCAAGTTTAGTGAAGAAATGGGATTTAGAAAGCCTAGTAAGTAGCTCTTCTAATAAAGGCATAGGTTCAGCATCGAACTTCGTAACTTGATTCAGTTTGCGATAATCAACGCAAAGACGTATGTTATTGTCTTTTTTCCGAACAATAACCATCGGCGAAGAATATGCAGAACTGGATGGTTCGACTATTTTTAATTCTATCATCTCATCCAACTCTTTCTCGACCTGTGCTTGAAAATGTATAGGGATAGGATAAGGTCTGACCCTAATAGGATTATGGTCAGTTAGAATAATGTCATGTTCAATGACATGGGTATGTCCAGGAATGTCTGTAAGGACATCCTGAAATCTTTGTAACATTGACGAGACTTGTCGCTGTTCTGCCATAGATAAATTAGGAAAAACAGTAACGTTTTTCCATGATTCACTAGAATGAAGTGGAATCACTGGAAGAGGGAGATTTACATCCGAGAAACTTGTTTCCTCATCCTGTATTACTGACAGGGATGAGTACTGTCCATGTGGGACTGGAGAATCGTCCGTTGCCTGGAAAATAGGCTGCAAATAATCCGGACGTTCATGAAATTCCGTAAGCATGTTGATGTGGAAGGTTTTATGCTTCCCATCAATATCGACAATATAGTCAACATCGGAAATTTTCGAGATTATATCGAACGGACCTTTCCATGAGATAAGAAGTCTGTTTTCCCTACAAGGTAGCAAAACATATGCTTTGTCCCCAGGACAAAGTTGTCGTAAGGTTCTCTTCTTATTGGCAAATTGCCTTGCCTTCTGTTTGGCAAATTCAGAAGAAGAAGTTGCTAATCTGCATACTTCGATAATCTTGTGTCTAAGCGCGATGACATATTCGTAAGAAGATTTTGTGTCATCATCAATATTATCAGCGGTTATAAGATCATGAAGCAAAGACACAGGGCCGCGCGGTCGCGCGCCGAAGACAAGTTCAAAGGGAGAAAATCCTGTATGTTCATTGGGAACCTCTCTGTACGCAAAGAGGACCGCGGGCAAAACCCTATCCCAATCTTGAGGATGATCCTCAGTTATCTTCCCTAGTAAGTTTTTGAGTGTTCTGTTTAGACGTTCCACCATCCCATTAGACATGGGGTGATAGATACTACTCAATGATCTATCTATCTGTAGAGTAGACATTACTTGAGACATGGTATCCGATATTAGTTGGGTGCCATGGTCTGATAATATTTCTCCGGGGAATCCCAGACGAGAAAATATGATCCAAAGAGCGTCTGCAATATCGGCAGTGGAAATGCTCTTCAGAGGAATAGCCTCTGGCCAACGTGTGCACATGTCAACACACGTTAAGATAAACTGATGTCCTCTGGCAGATTTGATCTTAAACGGACCAATAATGTCTATTGCCATTTTCTGAAACGGTCGAATAGGAATATCTGCAGCCTGAATAGGTGCAGCATGGCGTGGACCTTTGGATTTGACTTCTTGACATACCTTACAAGATCGGCAATAAATCCGTATGTCTTTGTTTACGAAAGGCCAAAAGAAAGCCGCAAGAACTCTTGACTTAGTACGGGAAAAACCCATATGTCCAGCACACTGAGAGTCATGAGCGTACTGCAAAACTTTAACCCTCATATTCTTGGGTACAAGAATCTGAGAATGCATGGACTTAGTAGAGTCTTGGACCATACGCACAAGTACGCCATTCTTCATTGTAATCCAAGATTTTCGATTTGTATCTTTATTTGGATCACCTTTTGTTGCAAGAGTGAAGAATTTCTTTAGAGTGGGATCATCTTCTTGCTGTTTTATAAATGAGTCACGAGAAATTACCAAGGAATCATCTTGGTTATGCACTTCAGCATCTTCAGTAGATGAAGTTTGAGGCATATTGAGAGCTTGTGCTCTTTTGACTACTGCATTAGCAGTTTGGATATTTTGATTTTCCCAAGCAGCAATTTGTTGCGGAGTGCATTCTTTGACTCCGTGAATACGACCGATGATGAGATCAGCGATCGGATTCGGCAGAAGACATGCGTGCACATCTCCCGTAAAGAAAGGAGTAGCAATATTGATGATAGCCGTAGAGTACTTCTCTAAGGTGCCGCCAAATGTTACACATTTGACTACTTTGCTTGTGGCACGGGAAGGATCTACGAGTGACTGCCTAACACCAATGGTGGTGCATCCAGAATCAAAAAGAATTGAGACTGGGCTATCATTTACTAGACCTTTATGTAAGACAAGAGATCCTCTTCCATCATGCGTGACTGACGCAGGAAGAGCCGGGAGAGGGTGACCACAACTTAAAGTAGACACCGTAGTTGGTTCGAATAATGTTTTGCATTGGGGGCATTGAGATGCTCTCCCAAAATCAAAAGCAGAACATGCCATATTATTAGAGTTTTTATTCTCATTAGTCTGGTTACAGGCTTCATGGGACTCTTGCTGTGTAGAGTTTGCCTGATAATGTGATTTATGTCCTCTGTATTGAGATCTACCTCGATTATTATTGCCTCTCCAATTATTATTGTTTCCTCTATTGTAACCCCTATTTGGGTTTGAGTCATAGTTCTCATGGTTACAATTATTATGTTCATTATAATGAGTATCTTATGTAGAATTAAAGAACCCCTCCCGTCATGCGCCACAGCAGCAGGAAGAGCGGGAAGTGGGTGACCACAACTCAAAGTAGTTATGGTACCCGGTTCGAATAAAGTACTGCATTGGGGGCATTTGTTTGCTCTCTCAAAGTCAAAAGCAGAACCAGTGACAGCGTCAAAGTTTTTACTATCAACAACATGATTACAGGCTCCCTCAGTTTCCTGTTGTACAGCATTAGCCTGCTGATATCTCTTTTTTTGTGTTGAGATCTACCCCGACTATTATTACCTCTGAAGTTATCAGAGTTATTATTATCTCTGCAGTTATTATTGTCTCTATTGTAATTGTTATCCTGGTTCGAATTCCAGTTTCCACGATTACTATCATGTTCACATTGATGCGAACATCTATTTGTTTGGTTTTGAGGTCTTCGGCAGGAATAACCTCTATTACCATATCCTCTTTTGAAATGCCTATAATTATTAGGGTGATAGTAACGACCACTATCAGGTTGTCTCCAATTCTTCGAAGAAGAATCACCATGAAATTGATTTCCATGATTTTGACAGAAATTACCGCTACTCTTTCTATCAAAATTTTGTTGGAATCTACGAGCAAAGTTTTGGCCATACGGAGCTGCCGAAGCAACTGGTAAACCTTCTTTCACCTTAGAGTTACCCATGGTTATGTGTGGGTGCGCAGTTACGTATTGGCAACAGAAATCTTCCATTTCTTTTATTGTTTTAGGTTTACGTTCATGAAGGAAAGCAAGGAAAGACTCATTGACAGACGACATGACTTTGTCTCTAAGTATTAAGTCCATAAGTCCTTCATAAGTTTTTTCCGTCTTAGATAGTTCAACCCATCGTGAGAAAGTAATGCGTATTCTTGCAATAAACTCGGAGAATTCAACTCCATTTTCAGGTAACATGTTTTTAAATTGTAGACGATAGCCGTCTTCGTTAAGCTGATATTTCTTTAACAAAGCGGCCCTGACAACCTCATAATTGTTCTTGTCAGGTTCATCCACCATATTTAATATACTTAGAGCTTTACCTGTCAGTATCCCTGATAACTGATAAACATATTTTGCTTTGTCTATGTTATGAGCTGTACATGCTTGTTCAAATCTGTCCAGATAGAACATTATGTCATCACTGGAAGGACTAAATGTTGGTAACTTAATCTTAAAAGTATCATTATTAGCCTTACCAGAAGATGAACCCTTGTTTGAATCATTACCATTACTCATGCTCGTCAATTTCAATTTTTCCAACTCTAAAGCTAAGACCTTTTCTTCATGTTCCATTTTTGCTTTCTCTTTCCTCTCATCAGACTCTCTCTGTAATCTTCTTTCCTCAGCCTGAGCCTCTTTTTGAAGTCTTTCATTTTCAGCTTCTTTTTCAAGTCTTTTATTTTCAGCCTCTTTTTCAAGTCTTTTATTTTCAGCCTCTTTTTCAAGTCTTTTATTCTCAGCCTCTTTTTCAAGTCTTTTATTTTCAGCCTCTAGCTGTAGCTGGAGTTTTCTCTCCTCAGCTTCTGATTCCCTTTTTTGTTTTTCCATTTCCATTTGGAATCTTTTTTCATCCACCTGCATCTGCAGTTTCTTTTGTTCAGCTTCCATTGCTTTATCATATCGAGCAGTTGCAAGTTCTTCTAACTTATCACCAGTCTTCCCAAGCAATTTACCCTGCTCAATAAAGTGCTCAAATGTAGACATGTTGTCTAACATATGAGTCCAAAACCTGAAATAATTAACTAATTTATTTCAAACCTAAGTGTAACAAGTCTTAATTAAGCACTTGTATATTCACATCACATTATATTATCCCAGTCTCTGTGGGAAACAAGTCTCCAATCAAAGAACTTGTATATGAAATATCAGCACTCAATTCTTGATCATAAGTGCACTTCTCATTCAATAGTGCACGACACTATTCATCATTCATTTATCATCAGTGTAGTAGTAACAGTGCATTAGCATAGCCCATTAACTAATTACTATAACTGTAAACAATGACTATGTAAACACATGCAGAATGTAAACATTGAAAATGTAAACAATACAAACAATGTAAACAATAACAATGTAAACAATAACAAAGATCAGCAACAATACAAAAACGTTCGCAGAAATCAACTAAAAATAAAGCAGAAATTAATGAAATATCACAAAAAATGTGACGATATCTGCGATAGAATTAAACAAAATACATGACACCACAGTGTATAAACAAAAATGTTGTATGAAACTAAATTATAGACAAGAGTAGGCTAACAAATACAAACAAATCAAAACAAAACTAAAGAATGCGAAATAATAACGAAAACAATATTAAAACATGTCATCACAGCTAACATAAATAGCAACAGAAGTCGCTTAGCAAATTCCAGTATCGGAAATTTGCAAACCCTACAGAAAACGCTCACAATAGACGACCTCTATGACGTGGCATAATCTAACGGAGACACCACCCAACCGAGAACCCGCTGAAATATAAACATATAAATATACAAATAACATATAGACATATAACATATAGAATGAGATGATACACAGAAGACTCAGCAGAAGTATAAGGGCACAGTTTACATACAAACAGGCCACTTAACTTATAGGCTTCCAATCGTAGAACAGCAGAAAAAACGGATGTCAATCAACGTCCTAAAGAGCGAAGCTCCAACGATGATGGCACATCTGAACTGCTTCCACTGCTAACACGATGGTACAAGAGCTTCTGAAATACTGTGTGTTGAGTTGTTTCGGCACTTGACCTTCTAATCCAAAAGTAAGTTGATGGAAATCGGTACTTGGCCTTCTTCAGAAAACAACCCGTTTCAACCGGCACTTGACCTTCACAAAAACGACAGCACTGGAACCTTGACAGCAGCAACTTGCTTGACTTGCGTAAAAGATAACAGCAGTCCGAGTTATCCGGCAACATGTAACAACGCCGGGTACTGTCAAATTCTTGTTTCCGTCAAAAAGTTGAAATTTTGACTTTTACCGGGCAACGCCGAGTACTTTGAAAATTTTGAAGATGTTGACTGTATTGAAGAATGTTAATTTCTTGAAGGATGCTGATGAATTCTTGTTGAAAATGAAGTGGGTAAGGGACCCCGTGTTTGCTGGTACCAGAATCAAACCAGCTTATGGCCACCAAATGATGCGTGATGCCATATGATGATGGATGGTATCCGCATGTCTGGTTTTGTGTAGTGTGCAGATGTGTTCAGTCAAAACAATGTTCATACAAAAATAACAGGGCAATCCACATAGGACGTCAGTAAACTCACGACGTATAAAGTCAATGATTCTTGAAACAGCCGTTGACGTTTTTCTTCATTATTTATTGTGGACGCCACAGTGACAAAATGGTTACGCGAATATGTAGGCACATCAAACAGTCATTATCACAGCAACATTCAATACAGCAATAGACGGTAGACAGCATTACAATGATGAGTCAGATGCATGTTATATTTCATAGTGCTGTAAATGTAGTCAGGTGAAAAACTCCATCCTTTTCTATAACAGCCAGGAGATAACCAGATGTATGAGATCAGTTCACTCTCCTTAGTTTGACTTCAGCAAGACAGACACGTCTGCCGAAGTATAAATAATGTCCTCAAAAATATCCTCTAGATAATAAAGGTTTTCCAAACCTAGTTCATTTAACAAAGTAGCAAGTAATGGTCCTTGGGACATGCATCAACCGATGCAGTACAATACAGCGACATGTGAGCTGGGAAAACATCTCGTGACGACGACTTTCGAAGACAGGCTATGAATCGAAATCGCTCACGACCCAAAATCGATAGAGTTAATGAAAAAGTCAATTTACCTTGCTTTCATGAAATACACAGAAATATCACGCCTCCCGACATGTGGGAAACACTAGAGGTATTATCTCGAATAAACGAAATATCCATTAAGAGGCCTACACATCCCTGACAGAACAAAAAATAGCGGAGATCCCCTCTTCAACGAGGCATCTCTTTCGCCATTCAAATCGCTCACTCCACTAGTGGTGGGCGGAAACCGATCGACCAAAAAACAAGACCAGTCATGCGCAGTCCAGCGCAAAAAGACCACAGCTCAAAACTTAACTGCATTCAATACCAACGCGGGAAGACAAATGCTTACCGAGAAAAGTGACTATAAATTTCAAGCAGTTGTTGCCCTTGCGTTATAAAATAGATATTGTAATAAAACGATGTTGCGAGAATTTATCACGCAATTGTGACGGATTTTATTTAATCTTTCAGGACGTCGTAACGTTTTCCCGCAAAATCATTTCTGTATGATCTGCAGTGACATTAATGGTACTTGTCCATTGTCACAAAAAGAGAAAGGTGATTGCAGTAAAACTTGTAGTTCAGTTTCACTGTAACCACCGTTTTCATTTAGCGCTGTTAGTTCAAAATATGATACAAAAAGTTATGAAACTGCTTCAAAGAATCACCATAACTTTGTTGTGTTTGTGAATAACCGTATGCAAAACTGCGCACAATCATTCCTGTTAATGTCGTTGTTGTGACACCCTGACAGTTGACGTTTGACACTTCTCACAGGATGGACTGACATACAGATTTACACAACATGGATTCAAGGAATAAACCCGACCAGGTCGATCCAAAGGTTTATTCCATTTAATAAGTTACAACAGGGCGAACTGTAAAAAGGTAAAGGAACCCGTTACACGCCCATTGAGACATATTGGGAATATGGTGTTAGCCCCATATTATCTTGACCTTCGGCAAACGAGGGGTGATGTTATCGGCATCACGCCGGCCGCCTTAACCTTCCCAGAGTTGCTCTGGTACCCATTTGGGGCTGGGTCGACCCAGGAGCCGTTTGTGGCTGTTGCGCACAAATTCTTTTGTGTGGTAGTCTGTGACGCACAGATTACTGTTGGTAAGCATACAAATGTAAAGTAATATCTATTTGTCTGATGAAAAGTATTTATTTGAGAATCAAAATACTTTCTTGATAATTTACGGGACAGAACCCTGATTGGTCGATGTTAGATTCGGTTATATGGGTTATATGGGTTCTCTTGTGTCTCAACCTGGCGTATGAATACTAGATTTACGTCAGTTTGCTTCTGGTATGGCCAGAAACAGATTGGTCTTGCTTAGAATGTTTATGGCCCGAGTTTATATTTATTCCTTGACTATTTAAGGTGATTCGGTCTTATATCTTTGTATCTTTGTAATGTCTATGTCGGCCTATTTTTTGAGCTGAACTCTGGGATCAGAGGCATTTCTGCGCATGCGTCGATTTGGTGTCGACGAGGGGTTTCCGTGATGGCGAACTGTATTTTTGCTCGGACGAAGAAAAGTCCGAAGATTTTGTCATGGTGGTTGATCCTTGGGGAAGGAGAAGTTTTCTCAGTATGACTATAATGTCCGTAATTTCCCCCAACAGTTATTCTTGACGCCAAGGGATGGCGTGTGCTATTTGCTAGTGTTTTTCTGGACTTAAGGTAAAGCAGAAACATTTACTGAACTTGCCTTAGGCCTAACTATATGCAGACGTTATACTGTCTGCCGGTGTATTTGCTTGATTGTGCTTAGACGACTCTTCTACTAGCAGCACTATGCATTGGACATATGCAACATTTATCATGGGATATGGAAAGCCCAATATATTATTTGAGTAATGAACGGAGCCTTCACTTACGTTTAAGACATCTTCAGAGTGACCGACGCTCACTGGAACTAGCGCCACTTTGGATCTCACTTTCGGTCTATTCGGATTACCGATCAGAGAACAGGATTGCCTTATTACCTGATGGCGATACCCAGACCTATATGATATTGAAGTCCACTCCTTGTCTATTTAAGATTGTCGTCATGACAGTCGGCTGAATTTACGGCTTGAAAGACTTAGCTAGAAGAAGGTTCTGACAGTGAACCATTGTTGATGATTATGTATTCACATTAACTGATGCGATTAATCAGTTAAGGCATGAGACGATAGACAACCAGAATATTGAATGCTTGCCTACTATCGTTCTATTGTATTCACCTGCTACATGAATGTCCATTTGATGTTGTCACCCATTTTTCAAGTATACGATGATTTTTGTGCCAACCTGTTCCAGTGACTGTAACTGTGTTGTCGGAGTGTGCGTCCCATTAAATTATAAGAAAACGTCAACAGTAGTCTATGTCATTGACTTCCAGCTATGAGTGAGTGAGTGTCCAGTCTACTTGTCAACTCACAGAACATTCCATCCATTCGTGTACCTTGCACTCTCACTCCAGATAAACATTGCCTTTGCTAGCGCCTCAACACTTGGCGAGCAAGGTGACCTAGATACACAACACTGCGTCGGTCGAGTTGACCATTTTCCAACATTCGTCCAGTCTTCATTATTACGAGTATATCCTTGCAACACTGGAGATACCCTAACTATGCAACACACCTTCATCATTACAACACCGACAAGGGGTTTGCTACACTGGTGGCCAGATTTCTGGATCTAACCTTCGCAGTGGACAAGATTTAGAAGTCAACTACTGATTGTTGCTTGATGCCTGATACGACACACCAGCAGTACAAGTCTACAATACGTCAGCATTGTTTTTCACGTGACCTATCAAGCGTATACAGTAACTAGGTCAGCGCTTGTCGAACAGACATTGTTGATATTGTACAGACATCATTACACAGCAGGTTTGGATCGAATATTTAAATGTGTTAGCAAAAAGTACAGTGCAGCCGAATTGAGAAGTCCTACTTATTATAGCGATAGGAAATATCAACGGTGGATCTTCATGCACTGCTCATTGTTGAACATTGTAATAGTTAAGGCCAGGATAAATTATTAATTAATTGTCAGTACTATTGTGTGATAATAACTGAGCCTTGTTCACAACACATTACATTCCATTAGATGATATAAATATATTTATGTTTAAATGTTTACATGTAATATTGTTGTGTATTTGTCTGCGGGTTCGGTTGGGTAGGTGACTATTATAAGAGATACCACGTCATAGAGGTCTTATAATAGCGTTCAGTAGGAGCAATTTTCTTAATTGAAAATTTGCATGCAACATTTGTTGCTATTTTTGTTAGTTGTGATGACCTGTACAATCATGGTTTTTGTAATGTTTTTTCTGTTTTTCAGTTTTGTTTTGATTTGTTTGTATTCGTAGGTCTCCTCTTTCCTTTTATTTAGTTCTATACAACTTTATATTTATACACTGTGACGTCATTTGTGTTGTTTATTTCCTCGCAGTTGTCATCACAGGTTCTGTGATAATTTTCTTCAGTTTCTATTTATCTTATTTGATTTCTGCGAATGTTTTCGTATTGTCTTTCTTATTTGTCCTTTGTTTATGTTGTTGGTTGACATATGCTATATAAGGTATATTTGATTATACACTATGTGCAGTGCACTTGTGGTATAGAATAAACTGATAGTTTATTATTAGCATTATTATTATTATACAAGTGAGTATACAAGACCTTACTAAAGGCTTGTCTCCCACAGAAATTGGGATAAATTGTGAGCTAATTATTCAAGTTTATTAAAACTTGCGTTCATTGACTTTTTCAGGTAACTAATCACATATTGTTAAACATTATGGCGACTTTAGACTTCTTTATTGAGCAAGGGAAAGCCCTTAAATTACCTCCTGAGGAGTTGAGAGTTTTTGCTACGACTGAATATGCCAAGGCATTGAAGTCGGAAGAAAAAAAAATGAAAGCAGAAGCTGAACAAAGGAAAGCAGAAGCTGAACAAAAGAAAATAGAGGCTGAGAATACAAGATTGCAGATGCAGGCAGATGAAAGGAAATTCATGTTGCAAATGAAAAAAGAAAAAAGAGAGACTGAGGAGAAAAGATTAGAAAAACAAGCTGAGGAGAAAAGATTAGAAAGAGAAGCTGAGGCTGAAGAAAAAAGATTACAAAGAGAAGCTGAACAGAAAAGATTAGACAGAGAATCAGAAGAAAGAAAGATTCAAATGCAGCTAAACAAAGAGGCGGAGGAGAGAAAAGCAAAAATGGAACATGAGGAAAAACTCTTAGCATTTGAGTTAGAAAAATTAAAATTGACAAATATGAGTAATCAGTCATCTGATAGTAATGGTAAACCTTTTATTTATAAGGTCAAACTACCAGCATTTAATCCGTCCAGTGACGATATAACATTTTGGCTGGATAGGTTTGAACGTTCTTGTCGAACTCATAATGTGGATAGATCACAATATGCTAATCAGTTGTCAGAGATACTGAGAAGTGACTCTCTGACTAGTTTAAGCTTGGTAGAAGAGGCTGACCAGGATAATTATGATGTTATCAGAGCAGCCTTATTAAAAAAATATCAGTTGACAGAGGAAGGTTACCGTCTTTTGTTTAAGACAATGGTACCTGAAACAGGGGTAGAATTCTCAGAATTCATTGCAAAGGCACGTCTTACATTTACACGTTGGATTGAGCTGTCCAAAACAGAAAAGACATATGAAGCCCTTATGGACTTGTTGCTCAGAGACAAGATTATGTCATGTGTAAATAAACCATTCCTTGAATTCCTACATGAGCGTAAACCCAAAACTCTAAAACAAATGGAAGAATATTGTACCCAATACGTCACTGCACACCCTGACGTAACTATTAGCAGCGCTAAGGTTAAAGAAAGTATGCCAGTTGCTTCAGCAACACCATACAATCCTAATTACTCACACAAATTTCAAGGACCACAAAACAAGTTTGATAAAAAGGGTAACCATAATAATTATCAAAAACAAGGTAATCAATCATTTCAAGATACTTCTTCGAGGAACTGGAGACGAGGCGACAGCCCTCGATACAGGGGTTGCCACAATTATAGAAATTTCCGCAGAGGAAGTCATTATAGGAACTATCCAAGTTATCCGTCATGGAGACAACAAGACCATAATTACAGAGATACTCATTATAATGAACATAATAATTGTAACCATGAGAACTATGACTCAAACCCAAATAGGGGTTACAATAGAGGAAACAATAATAATTGGAGAGGCAATAATAATCGAGGTAGATCTCAATACAGAGGACATAAATCACATTATCAGGCAAACTCTACACAGCAAGAGTCCCATGAAGCCTGTAACCAGACTAATGAGAATAAAAACTCTAATAATATGGCATGTTCTGCTTTTGATTTTGGGAGAGCATCTCAATGCCCCCAATGCAAAACATTATTCGAACCAACTACGGTGTCTACTTTAAGTTGTGGTCACCCTCTCCCGGCTCTTCCTGCGTCAGTCACGCATGATGGAAGAGGATCTCTTGTCTTACATAAAGGTCTAGTAAATGATAGCCCAGTCTCAATTCTTTTTGATTCTGGATGCACCACCATTGGTGTTAGGCAGTCACTCGTAGATCCTTCCCGTGCCACAAGCAAAGTAGTCAAATGTGTAACATTTGGCGGCACCTTAGAGAAGTACTCTACGGCTATCATCAATATTGCTACTCCTTTCTTTACGGGAGATGTGCACGCATGTCTTCTGCCGAATCCGATCGCTGATCTCATCATCGGTCGTATTCACGGAGTCAAAGAATGCACTCCGCAACAAATTGCTGCTTGGGAAAATCAAAATATCCAAACTGCTAATGCAGTAGTCAAAAGAGCACAAGCTCTCAATATGCCTCAAACTTCATCTACTGAAGATGCTGAAGTGCATAACCAAGATGATTCCTTGGTAATTTCTCGTGACTCATTTATAAAACAGCAAGAAGATGACCCCACTCTAAAGAAATTCTTCACTCTTGCAACAAAAGGTGATCCAAATAAAGATACAAATCGAAAATCTTGGATTACAATGAAGAATGGCGTACTTGTGCGTATGGTCCAAGACTCTACTAAGTCCATGCATTCTCAGATTCTTGTACCCAAGAATATGAGGGTTAAAGTTTTGCAGTACGCTCATGACTCTCAGTGTGCTGGACATATGGGTTTTTCCCGTACTAAGTCAAGAGTTCTTGCGGCTTTCTTTTGGCCTTTCGTAAACAAAGACATACGGATTTATTGCCGATCTTGTAAGGTATGTCAAGAAGTCAAATCCAAAGGTATATGTGATCAATGTTGATTTGGGAAAGTCCTCTGGGCTTGCGTGAAAGCAATGTCGTTGTTGTGAAACCCTGACAGTTGATGTTTTGACACTTATCACAGGATGGAATGACGTACATATTTACACAACATGGATTCAAAGAATAAACCAGGCCAGGAGATCCAACGGTTTATTCCAGCATAGTCATCATCAATGTTGATTTGTGAAAGTCCTTTGGGTTTGCAAGAAAGCACTGGAACTCCCCCCCAAACACAGCAGGGGAAAGAGTTGAAAACTCCAAATGATAATTCGTTTTTTCCCTCTCCTCACCACAGCCTAAGAACAGTAGCCAGAGTCTATTCAACATAATGATCTTGTTAATGATACTCCGGTCTCACTACTTTTCGATTCCGGATGCACCACTATTGGTGTTAGACAATCGCTTGTAGATCCATCTTGTGCTACAGGAAGGGTTATTAAATGTGTCACATTTGGCGGCACTCTAGAAAAATATCCTACTGCTGTAATTCGCATTGCCACTCCTTTCTTTACTGGAGATGTGCATGCTTGTCTCTTACCTAATCCTATTGCGGACCTTATTATTGGTCGTATTCACGGAGTTAGGGAGTGTACCCCACAGCAGATTGCTGCTTGGGAAGATAATAACATGCAAGCTACAAATGCAGTAGTTACAAGAGCACAAGCTCTACAAACACCCGAAACTTCACTGAATAGTGATAATGAAGTTGATAGCCAAGATAGTCACTTAGTAATCACTCGTGACTCTTTCATAAAATTGCAAGAAGAAGATCCTTCTTTAAAAAAATTCTTCGTTCTTGCGAAGAAAGGTGATCCGAATCAGGATACAAATAGAAAATCTTGGATTGCAATGAGAAACGGCGTACTTGTACGTATGGTACAAGATTCGACTACGTCGGCACATTCGCAAATTCTTGTTCCCAAGAGCATGAGAGTGCAAATATTACAACATGCTCATGACTCGCAATGTGCTGGACATATGGGTTTTTCCCGTACGAAGTCGAGAGTCCTTGCGGCTTTCTTTTGGCCTTTTGTCAATAAGGACATTCGTATTTACTGCCGATCATGCAAGGTATGTCAGGAGGTCAAATCTAGAGGACCACGACATGCTGCGCCTATCCAGGCTGCTGACATTCCTATTCGGCCGTTTCAGAAAATGGCCATAGATATTATTGGCCCTTTTAAGGTCAAGTCGGCCAGAGGACATCAGTTTATCCTTACATGTGTCGATATGTGCACACGTTGGCCAGAGGCTATTCCTCTTAAGAGCATATCTACTACAGATATCGCAGATGCTCTTTGGTTGATATTTTCTCGCTTGGGGTTCCCCAGAGAAATATTGTCAGACCATGGCACTCAACTCATATCTGACACTATGTCACAGGTAATGTCTACCTTACATATTGAACGATCTCTCAGTAGTATCTACCATCCTATGTCTAATGGGTTAGTTGAGCGTCTGAATAGAACGCTCAAGACTTTGCTTGGTAAGATAACTGAAGATCATCCTCAAGATTGGGACAGGGTTTTACCCGCGGCTCTCTTTGCCTATAGAGAAGTCCCTAATGAACACACAGGATTTTCTCCCTTCGAACTTGTCTTTGGCGCGCGTCCACGCGGCCCTATGTCTTTATTACACGATCTCATCACTGCCGATGATATTAGCGATGAAACTCAATCCTCATATGAGTATGTCATTGCTCTTAGACAAAAGATCATTGAGGCATGTAAGCTAGCAACTGCTTCATCAGAAATTGCTAAAGAGAAGGCAAGGCAGTTTGCTAACAAGAATAGATGTCTACGACAACTTTGTCCAGGTGACAAAGCATTCGTCCTACTCCCCAGTAGGGAAAATAGACTTCTTATTGCATGGAAAGGTCCGTATGCAATAGTCTCTCGGATTTCCGATGTTGACTATGTGGTCGATATTGATGGAAAGCATAAAACTTTCCACATAAACATGCTTTCGGAATTTCACGAACGTCCGGACTATTTGCTGCCTATTTTCCAGGCAACGGATGATGCTCCTGCACCTCACGGTCATTATTCATCCCTGTCTGTCATACAGGATGAGGAAGCTACCTTCTCTGATGTCAACCTTCCCCTTCCAGTGGTTCCATTACATTCCACGGAATCTTGGAAAAACGTTTCTGTTTCTCCTAATCTTTCTGGTGACGAACATCGACAAGTCTCGTCGATGTTACAAACATTTCAGGATGTTCTCACTGACATTCCTGGACACACAGATGTCATAGAACATGACATAATTCTTACCGACAATAATCCAATTAGGGTTAGGCCGTATCCTATTCCTATACACTTTCAGTCGCAAGTGGAAAAGGAATTGGATGAAATGATTCAATTAAATATAATTGAACCATCGACTTCACCATATTCTTCTTCCATGGTTATTGTCCGGAAGAAGGATAAGAACATACGAATTTGCGTTGATTATCGCAAATTGAATCAGGTCACAAAGTTCGATGCTGAACCGATGCCTTTGTTAGAAGATCTACTGATTAGACTTTCTAATTCTAGATTCTTCACTAAACTTGACTTGTCTAAAGGTTATTGGCAAGTGCCTTTAGCAGAGCATGCCAAACCTCTTACTGCTTTTTCTACACCTAGGGGTCTATTTCAATGGAATGTTATGCCTTTTGGTCTCATGAACGCCCCTGCCACTTTCGTTCGCATGATGCGTCGAATTCTGTCACATCGTTCGGATGTCATCGCATACTTAGATGACATCTGTCTCTTCAGTGATACCTGGGAAGATCACTATTTAGGGTTATATGACTTACTGTCCACTCTACGTGAGAATAATTTGACAGCAAAACCTTCTAAAGCTTTTGTTGGTTTTGGTGAAATCTCTTTCCTGGGTCATCGTGTTGGTCATGGTCTCTTGAAGACAGAAGACCACAATACTTCCAAAATACTGAACATCTCTGTTCCTAAAACGAAGAAACAAGTTAGGAGTCTCTTAGGTTTAATTCAATTTTATGGGAGATTTATTCCAAATTTATCTTCGATCATGGCACCTCTCTCAACATTGTTGAAGAAAGGTTCGCCTAATCTGGTCCGTTGGTCTGAAGAATGCCAATCTTCACTAGACCAAATCAAGAATATATTTTCTTCTCCTCCCATCTTAAGATTACCTACTCTTGATAGGACTTTTGTTCTTCGGAGTGATGCTTCATCCACTGGGATTGGAGCAGCACTGATGCAAGAATATGCAAATACTCTGCATCCTGTTATGTACATTTCTAGAAAACTAAATGCGGCAGAGAGGAACTACTCGGTTTTAGACCGTGAGTTGTTAGCGATGGTTTGGTCAATTCTAAAGCTACAAAGATTCCTCCTGGGCGCACATTTCATTCTAGAGACTGATCAGAAAGCTCTTACAGCTATTCAGACTAAGAATTTGAAGAGTTCGAGATCCACTCGATATGCTATAGCTCTTCAACCTTTTCACTTCACGGTACGAGCTATCCGTGGTGCGGATAATGTGATGGCTGACATTTTGTCTAGATGCCCACATGACTCCAACTAATACTTCTGTCCTATATTTCCATATATTACAGAGTCATAACACACCTATATTTCTACAATAGATTAGCACATCTGTACTTACTTTATATGTACACACTATCGTGCTTTGTTGTCATCTTCTTCTGTTCGTTTTTTAAGATGATAGAGGAGGACTGAGTAGTTAATATAAGGGCCGTTAGTTTACTAAACAGCCACAATTATTAATAATGTATTGTACCTTATGAAGCATATTAGTTATTAATTAGCATTATATTGCTTGTACTTTCTCAGAATGTCATTGTTGAGCTGAGGACTTACCTTACTAGTATCAAGCATGACGAGTTCTAGATTGTGTACTTACCCTCGGAATACCAGAGCATATGTCCTGGATCGTCATGTAGTTTAACTTTACTATGTACTTATGTCATTACATGTCAAAGAATGTACTATTTAAATTTTCCTATCAGATTTGTACATCCATTTTTAAAGACAATATTAGAGTATGCTGTTTAATGATGATTATAGTAACTTGCATACGTATATTGTGTTTACATGCTAACGTGATGTGTGTTGGTGACACCTCCCCGATGTGAATATTTTTTGAGACATATTTATTTTTCTGTTGAGGTATATCCTCACCAGACACTCTATATTTAGCCTCATGTTAGGCAATTTAATTAATTATCAGCGCATAATTCGTGCGTTTTGAGCCGCTTATCGCATGCTCTTTGATATTTAAAAAAAAAATATGTTCCACATTTTTTTTTATCGGGAGGAGGTGGTGATATGTTGCGTGATAAATTCTCGCAACATCGTTTTATTTCAATATCTATTTTATAACGCAAGGGCAACAACTGCTTGTAATTTATAGTCACTTTTCTCGGTAAGCATTTGTCTTCTCGCGTTGGTATCGAATGCAGTTAAGTTTTGAGCTGTGGTCATTTTTGCGCTGGACTGCGCATGACTTGTCTTGTTTTTTGGTCGATCGGTTTCCGCCCACCACTAGTGGAGTGAGCGATTTGGAATGGCGAAAGAGATGCCTCGTTGAAGAGGGGATCTCCGCTATTTTTTGTTCTGTCAGGGATGTGTAGTCCTCTTAATGGATATTTCGTTTATTCGAGATAATACCTCTAGTGTTTCCCACATGTCGGGAGGCGTGATATTTCTGTGTATTTCCTGAAAGCAAGGTAAATTGACTTTTCATTAACTCTATCGATTTTGGGTCGTGAGCGATTTCGATTCATAGCCTGTCTTCGAAAGTCGTCGTCACGAGATGTTTTCCCAGCTCACATGTCGCTGTATTGTACTGCATCGGTTGATGCATGTCCCAAGGACCATTACTTGCTACTTTGTTAAATGAACTAGGTTTGGAAAACCTTTATTATCTAGAGGATATTTTTGAGGACATTATTTATACTTCGGCAGACGTGTCTGTCTTGCTGAAGTCAAACTAAGGAGAGTGAACTGATCTCATACATCTGGTTATCTCCTGGCTGTTATAGAAAAGGATGGAGTTTTTCACCTGACTACATTTACAGCACTATGAAATATAACATGCATCTGACTCATCATTGTAATGCTGTCTACCGTCTATTGCTGTATTGAATGTTGCTGTGATAATGACTGTTTGATGTGCCTACATATTCGCGTAACCATTTTGTCACTGTGGCGTCCACAATAAATAATGAAGAAAAACGTCAACGGCTGTTTCAAGAATCATTGACTTTATACGTCGTGAGTTTACTGACGTCCTATGTGGATTGCCCTGTTATTTTTGTATGAACATTGTTTGACTGAACACATCTGCACACTACACAAAACCAGACATGCGGATACCATCCATCATCATATGGCATCACGCATCAGTCACATTATCTTGAAAGAAGAGCACATGCGAAGTAAAATTATTGCAAAGAACAGAAACAGCTGTCCATCCATATGGGGCATTTCTAAAAATGAGAGGGGAAAAAAAACAATTTAGAGTACAGTACTTGATAGTGAGAGAACAGAGATAGATTAGAGTAAAGTACTTGGTAGTGAGAGAACAGACACAAATTAGAGTAAATACTTGAAAGTGACAGAACAGAGACAAATTACAGTCAAATACGTAACACTGAAAGAAAAGAGACAAATTAGAGTCCGGTACACTATTTAACAATGAGAGAAGAGATAGAGAAATTAAACTATAATACTTAACAATGAGAGAAGAGATAGACAAATTAGACTTTAATACTTAACAATGACAGGAAAGATACAAATTAGAGTACAGCGCTTGCCTGTGGAAGAAAAGACACAAGTTAGAGTCCATTATTTAACAGTTAGAGAAAACAGACGTATTAGATCTCAGTACTTTACAGTCAGAGAGAGAAAAGACGTGAGGGCTAAGTGCTTCAGTCTGTATAAATGACATGGGAATTGATGACAGCTGGTAGAACTCAATGTTGGAAAGGAATATTATTCCCGACGAGTTTGGACGCAGCAGTAGAACCTCACATATCCTGCACGTGTACAAGAACAACTATAGATAAATATGAGACTCTATTTGAGAACAGTTTGATGCAGTAGCAAAAACACAATAGTTCTGCAAGTTCTAAATACGCACTTTTAATAATTTACTGTCCGACTGGCTAAGCGGATAGAGCGCTTTCCTCTCTTGGTGAAGTTACCAAGTTTCAGGATCAAAACCCGGTATCGTCATGCTCCAGTCTACCAGGCTGTTAATGCTTACCTAACTCTGCTCCTGAATTAACAGGTAAAGGTAGTCTCATATCAGATATTGCCGTAGGGAAGGGAATTGTTACAGAGTTCACTATACTAGGACCAGCATCGAGAGGTGGGGTGACCAGTTCCCTTCCTCACTGCCTTTTCCTTCCCTAACTCAAGAGCAAAGTCAGATACCCATTTACAGCTGGGTAGACTGAAGCGTGATGATACCGTGAATCGAACCCGGCACCATAGCCGCGGAAGACCAGTGCTCTAACAAGGTCAAAGACAGCGAGGAAGGGAACTGGTCAGTACTGGTCACCCCCACCTGATAAAAAAGCTGGACTTAATGTGACGTAGTCTCTAACACTTCACTGCCTTACAGCAATATCTGCCATGGAACAATCTTTACCTTATACTACAAATCTAAAACTTTGATGGTTTTTTAAGCCAATAAGTGTTGACATGGCCAGGAATGTCATCGGATCGGTAGAGACAAACACAACTATTCAGGTTTTGACTTCCAATAGAAATGTGGCTGTAGGGACAAAATGTGGCGAGGACCAGGCTTTGTACATTGTCCTACCTCGTGACTGTCCAAGGAACATCACGCTCTTGTGTGTCAAACGCAAACTTAAAGAAGCATTTCACAGTTAGCATGCGTTTTCAGCAGTAGTCTAAGCTGCTTTTAATGTACACACTAAATAGGAAGTAAACAAGCCCCTCTCCTCGATCACAGTTGAAAGTAGCCAAGAAAAACCCCATTCTCTAAATTCCCGATGCCATTTTTGGACATGCTTTGAGACGTTAGACCATTTTTTGCGAAATTCTTCACAAAACACAAGATGGCGTAACTAGGTCACTGACTCTATGACGAAAATAGATCTTTATCTCACAAAAAAGATTGTGTCCGAAACAAGAAGATAAATCGTGGTATTTTTATTTTAAGATAAACCGCATTGAGATTAAAAGAACTAGGAAGATAAAGAACACATTAAACGAGAAGATTTCAAAAAGGTATTACAGCTCACGAGAGCTCCCTGGAAAAAACGACAGGGCCTTGATTTAAGAAGACATGCTAGGCTTTAAGGCGATGTGACCAAAAAAGACCCTTGGACAAACTGTATTGCAATCTCTGGAGAGCTTTACCATTTCTCCTTTCTTCTATCTCATGCATTCAGTCTCTTAAGAGTTCATTCATTACCCTTTAGCTTCCTAAGGAGTATAGGACGTCAACAAACTTATGCCAAGTCTTCCTGTCCCGTGCCATCATCTTAAGGTCTTCGCATGGTGTCAAGATGTAATGTTGAGAAGTCGCTGTGGTTGTATGCTCCTGGGGGAGCGAGGTTTATTGGGTACGTTGTTGTAGCAAACGTGAAGAAAAGTTCTGTAAGTCTGGCTTAATGTTTATGAGTTGCATGTGATGTTTGCACTAGCAGCTGAACTCTGATTGTTATGACATGAGACTAAAGAAGAAGTTATTATTGGCTAGAGTCAGCCTGAGGTATGGAAGGTTAAAAGGTTAAGACGTTTGAGGAAGGGGGGTTGACAGTTGTTGTTGAAGGGAACGGACGTGTCCCGTTGTTGCTCTTGTGTGGAAGAGCTTGTGTCTGTTGTGTAAATTTTGGTGTTGCAAAGATCGATTTTCTGATCTTGGAAGTTGTCGTAGTGCCAGAAGTGATGTTAGTATTACTTTAGTACTGGTAGGTTGTCGAGATAGACTAGTAGTTTCTTGTGACCTTTAAGCACTTCTTAGTTGTGATTACATTATGCCGAGTTTGACACAGTCTTTAAGTTCACTGATTTATTGCTATGTACAGTGTGGAAACCATCATAGCTGGTAGACGCTGGAGCTGGTTTGGCCATGTCCTCAGAAGAGACCCCGATGCCATCACAAGAACAGCTATGCTATGGACCCCTGAAGGAAAACGAAAGAGAGGCCGACCAAAAACAACTTGGCGGAGGACTGTGGAGGCTGAGATGCAAAGAATGAACCAGAGTTGGGGCACTGTACGAAGGATGGCCACCGACCGAGCAAAGTGGAATCAATTTGTTGTTGCCCTACAAGACGCCACTAGGCGTGATGGCCACTGACTGCTTTGACGGTCGGCGGCTAAGGGTCAAAGAAGAAGAAGAAGACAGTGTGGAAACTTGTCCTCTTGACAACGTTGCCATTGTTGTTGTTTTAGGTTAGTGGTAACAGCGATAGTGTCGCTGTTGTCAAGGACAAAGGTGTGCGTGTAATCACCTTTAGTCTCCCCACACATGGCTTCTCCATTCATTTCGTGTATGTCACCAATTCTATTCTCCATGTACCTCTACCGCTTTTACCCAGAGAATTCCAGAACAAGGATTCCCTTGTAATACTATCAGTAAGTTTCCATAATGTGTGTCCTAACCATCGCCAGCGTCTTCTTCTCATCTCCTGTTACACTGGTACTTGCCTGGTTCGTGTCATCAGTTCCACATTAGTGATCAGAGTACAGATTGTCCCCGACTACGACGACCCTGTCTTAAGTCGAGAAGGTCGTAAGTCGAAAATCACTATATACTACGTGGATCCTAAGAATATTTTAATAGTTAAAAAACCTGAATGCTAAAATACATGTACATAGGTATTTTTTAAATATTTTTAAAACTTAGTTTTCTCTTTCTTTATAGCGAAATAATACAATGTACAAATACAATTCATGTACTACGCAGTAAGGTAAAGGTAGTCCCATAACACACACTGCCCTAGAGGAGTGAAGTGTTAGAGACTTATAGTGTTCGTGGCTGTGTAAATTGCCTGTTAAGTGACACTAATGAAAGTGACACCGAATTAGCTCAACATCGTACACACGTTCAGTTTAAAAAGTATAAAATGAAAATTACTGGTACATTCAATAGATGGTAGCAAGTGAAAATGCATTACTTGTAATCAGCAGAATGCGAGAGAAAAAAGGCTGAGAAGAAGATGCCCTATCTATCCCATCAGAATTATTGGCAACGTAATACATAGTATCTTCCTGGGCTGTTTGTTACTGGTGATATATCCAGCCCATATCTCTATGACGCACTTCAAGTTAACTATTAAAGTTAGATAACTCCAGATTCTTTCGTCATGAGATCTCAAGAGTTGTTTCAAGTGTTGATAATGCAATTAAGATTGTATTTCCACGAAATGTCTGGGTTTTAGTTTCATCGTAGATTGTGTGACGAGAATCTGAAACTGCGTACACTGTTTCCACAGAAATATGTGAATGGGGGCGTAATACAGTGTACATGACCTCTGAGCCTGTGGTGGAAATAGCATGAATGTAGACAATTATACCATGAAGGTGGACACGTATAACATCATTGAAGCTAGGTATAGCATGAAAGTATGCAGACATAACATGAATATAGACAGATAAAACATGGATACTTGCATAGGTGGGGATTAAACAGCGTGCATGACGCCATAAACTGTGACGTTGTGATGGGTATAATATGAATATAAGCAGGTATTGTACGTTGGTGCTGCATGGATGTATGTAAGTAAAGCATGGATGCACACAGGTATAGCAGGGTAGTCAAATATAGCATGGTAGACGGGTATAGCACGATAGACACGCATAGTATGGATGCTCACCGGTATAGCATGGTAGATATGTATAGCTAGGATGTAGAAAGGTATATTTTGAATTTAGGCACCCTAGCGTGGTTATAGACACGTGTAGCATAGACAAGGACAGATTTAGCATGTACGAGGATTGTTGTACCGTGGATGTGTAAAGAGGCTTTTGATACGATGTTGGGTATAGCACGTATTCAGGCTGAAGTTGTGAAGTGGGATAGAATATAGTAGAGACTGACAAAAGCTCCGATAATGGAAATTAGACTGTTACATCTGAACTGCTCAGCTTCTTTCTCCACATCGAAGGTCGGCCGCAATGGATCTCCTCTGGCTTCTTTCTCTTCTCTTGATGGTGCACTATTATAAACATTGCCCTGTCCATCTCTTGATGTTATCTTCTCACTTATAGAGTATCATCCTCTTTTACGTTTGCCATCAACTTTTCCTTCAATTGAGGTTTTCAACAAGGTCTTTTAATACGTTCAAAATATTTTTTCTGTCTGATTTGATCTAATTCATTATTGTCACGGATTACCTCCCATGCTTTGCAGTAGTGGTCCAACAGTGGCCAAAACTCAAGAGTATCTTATATGGGCCTTCAAAGGTGTCTACCTTCACACAAGATTACTCTTGGCAGAGTTGTAGATAGAAGGGTAAAGACACTTTATTCCCCAGGGAGTATTCATAAGATATTTCCGAAGTCAAGAACAATGCAGCATTGGCTGAGCAATTGTTAATTTATTATCGGCCCGCCGCCTTTTATGAAGATGTAAGCAATTGTTATAGCCCGTACAAGCCCCCAGCTGGTGTAAATCCAGCGAAATTCCGTTTTATAAGAATTAGCTCTATAAATGTAAATATCTGTCTAAATGTAGATGTATTAAAGAGTCTTGCTCATACGTATGCTTTCACACTTATAATAACGGAATCAACTATGATTGTTATGTTTTAAAATAACATGTGACACATTTAATAATCAGTTAGTTTTAACAGGTTAAAATAAATAGAATGATGGCGAATTTTAGATGAAAATAACATTTCTCGTCATCGAGATTTGGTTTGGGGATTTAAATTTAATATTAAACTTTAATGTTAATGTCCGTTTGCTGGTGCCTTTTACAAGCACTTAGCTGGTATGAGTGAGTCCTGCAGCCTGGGTTTCGTCAATCCTTCTGTGATGATGATACTTCACAGTCTGACAGCTTTGTTCTACCAACCGTCTGATAGCTTAGTACCACGATCTTTTAGAAAAAAATAAAAACAAATGCCTCTGCTAAGTACATTTGTGGGCTGCAAATTAACAGGCGCATTGTCTCGCTGTCCACCCGCCAATATTATTCTCTCGGAATAATTATTCTTGAGTATACACAGCGTAACTCAGGGAAGAGGATTACAAATCACCCATATTCTTCTGGGTATTAAACTGGGAAAATATGTGTTTGGACAGCGTGAACAATGATTTGTGCCTGAACTAGCATTAACGAGTTACATATATCTTACAAAATGATATGCAACACTTGAGGCACATGTGATGTAATCATCACTCATCAATGCCCCAGTCGGAGTCTGGGGTCACCTCTGCTGTCGTTTTTCTATACGACTAGCAAGAAGAAATCACCAGCGTTTGCTATAGTGGTTTATAAATATACTATTTTCGCATGTTGAGGTTGTCAGCCTCATATATAACCACTAAGCAAGAATACATGTCAAATTCACATTTGTAAAATAAATGTTTACACTTACCCCAAAGTAACTTTTGGGAACACAATCTCCTCGCACAGTTTAGAATGGACACAGCACTTTATTAGATGCTTCGAATCACTTGGTCTGGAAATTGTATAATTCCTCTTATGACGGGTGATCCGCGAATCACTTGGTGTGGGAAATGTTAGTAGTCCTCTTATGACGGGTGTTCTGCGAATCACTTGGCCTGGGAAACTTTAGTAATCCTCTTATGACAGGTGTTCTGCGAATCACTTGGCCTGGGAAACTTTAGTAATCCTCTTATGACGGGTGATCTGACTCCTTAGGTATCCAGACTTCGTATTTAAAAAAAATGCTGGTTTACTTTTAAGTTTTAAAGTTGCCCAAATACTTCTGATCTGTCACTTATAATATAGGAATTCTTAGTCCGATCCTTCTCTCTCTGGCTTCTGTGAGTTGCTAGTTTGACGTTGCGCTGCAGTCTGATTTGTGACTCCAATTTCGCTATATTATATCTCTCATTCTAAGTTCGAATCCCAGATTGTTCTTCCTACGAATTTTCCATTGAGAACCATTGTCAATTCCAGCTTCTCAAATCAATCCAATCGAAAGCTGTGAACTATGTGGGTAGGGGTGTTTAATTTAATTCTCCCCCGCGTGTTTTAAAATATTACATTTTAAAATTCCATCGCGTGACCTTTTTCAATATGTCGTAATGCTTCCGCCAACTCACAAACAAATCTGTGAACTTACTAGATGTCCAGAAGCTACCTTCCGATATTGTCTCCCCCAGACAGATTATCTGCAATATTGATACCGAGAGGGCACAGATGAAACGATTATCTAATTATCACCGATATTTTCGCCCGTCCCTCAAGCGGCTTCCTTAGATAGCAATCTGGCTTCCTATGCGTGTTCGTGCGATACCACGTTTCACAAACAACTGACGCCTCTTTCAAAGGTTGGCTAGACTGACTTACGTAATAACCGTATTACCGCTGACTGGTCTAATTATCCTGCTGGTATTGTTACGATTCCCCTAACGGAACGTAAACAAGTCTGGGTGAGGCGGACAAGCAAAAAGAATGAAGATGCATATAATATGCCAAATAATAGGACGATGGAGAGAAAAATGAAGAAAAGAAGTGATACTGCCGGAGTGAAAGAGAGAGAGAGAGAGAGAGAGAGAGAGAGAGAGAAAGAGAGAGAGGGGGGCACAAAGGAACATGCACAAACCGTTTTGTCACAATTAATTCTCTTTTCATTCCCAGCTGTTCTGTGATTTCTTTACTTGTTTTCTTTTCTTCCACTGAGATTCGCCCCATTCTTCTATAACTCCACATCTCATGGATCTCCATTCTTGTTTCTAACTGCTTGCTCATTGTTCATGTTTCTGCACTATACAGAAATGAAGTGTAGATGTAACAAAGTGTGACAGGTAGGCCTATTCCTACTACTTTAGCGTGAATAGCGCTACTATTGAGTAGAATATTGTATAACAAACTAGCTAGCTACTTTAGCACTAGTATTAAACAAATGACGTCATCAAATCTGGTGTGGGAAAATTAAAACGGCTAGGACCGGAAGGAAAAAAGAAAGGGGAGTGAAGTCGGGGCTGGTTTGGTTTGAGGACGAAGCGAGAAGGTTGATATACTGGTGTTGTTAAGATTCGTAGCTAGAAAGTTTAAGTTAGTCAGCGATAATTCCTTGGATGTTGGTACCTAGAGACATACATAGTGTATTAAATAGTTTACAGTAAACTTAATAATGTGTTGAATAGTTTGTTTGGACAGAGAGATCGAAAGAACAGGTAACCTTCTGACAGGTCAAAATTTGGGTCACTGAACACAGGCATGCTTCCCCGTCCTCCAGTCGAAGTAAGTGGGTCATGTGTAGGCATACGATCTCTGAACTAGCACAAATGAATAGACAGCTCTGCCATGTATCAGAATAACTTAATGGAGTACATGAGATATCAGAAAAACAGTAGTACTGCCTGCATTGAATAAGAATAAACTGGGCTACAAGCCGTGTGTCAGAGAAAAACAGGGTGCCTGTAGTAAATAAGAAAAGTATATGGTGTTCCCTCCATTAAAGGTCTCCATCATATTATGAGCTGCAAGAAAAACCTGGGTTAAATATATCATCTAAGAAACACCATCTCTTGCGTAAGCGAGTCTAGAAATTAGATGACGTGGCCATAAGTACAGTCAACCTAAGAGAGTACTGTCCTGTAACACTAAGAGAGTATTTTGGTGCACTGACCAACTCATACCGGTGGAGACTTTCTTTTGTAATTTAGCAGAGTATTCTAAAAGTCACCCCACAGATCTCCCACCACTGAGTGACATACCTGAGCAACTTACCATTGTTTATTTTGTGAAGTATCCAGTGCATCCCGTTGAGGACTTCGTTTCTGAAGATCTAGTCCTGTTCCATCTATTGAAGGCATTTCTTTATAATGGCTTCTCCACAACAAATGAAACAACAGATAATACAGTTGCAGCAACAGAAGCAGCAATTACAACAGCTGTCCCAACAACAAGCCATTAACCAGCCGTTACCGGAATCTCTCGACTTTTCAGTACATGCATTACAGGAGATAACCTCTACCCTTCATACGGTAAACCAGTCAGCCAATTTCCAACATATTCGTTCGCTGGTTACACCATTCTCTGTGGAACCTTCCAAGTTCCGCCAATGGCTGATAGACATAGAGAAATTTGCGTCTCTTATTTCGGCAGCATCCGATGAAGACCGCAAACGCATTGCATTTTTGTCGTCTGAATCTTTGGTAACAGACTTTCTCAGACGTCGCTCCAAGACCTATCCTGGGGAAACCTTTGATTCCTTGAAGAAAGAACTTGCTCGTAGATATTCTTCCATAATCGATTCACAACACGCTTGGACATTACTTAGGCGCATTCGGCAAGATCGAAATGAGTCAGTCCAATTTTTTGCTGATCGTTTGCTCAATCTTTCAGAGGATGCTTTCCTGGATGAATCGGTTCCTTCAGCCGATATGGACAAGCACCTTGTCGGTGTTTTTGTAGATGGACTTGTTTCAGACTCGTTAAAGTTGCATCTGATACGTAAAGATCCCAAGTCTGTTAATGAGGCCATCCAGCTGGCTGTCACTGAGGATAATGTCAAGCGTCGATTTCATCAACGACTTGGTAGGGATCCACATCTAGACGTGTCTCGTGATGAGGAACCTATGGACGTTTCGCACCTCTGCCGTTCCTGGCATCGTTCTGCAGGTCAACCACAACACTTTGATCTTCCATCAGGGCCTTCTTATCACCAACAGCACTTCTCAACTCCACATCAGTCAAGCCAACGTCATTCAAGTCGACCACAACACCAAGGGTCTCAAATACATAATGTGTCCACACTGACTTGTTTTAAATGTACTAGACCAGGCCATATTGCTCGTGATTACCCCCAACGCAAGTCACATTATTACCAACAAAATTTCAGGTCCGGACATTGGAACACCTTGAACAGGAGAAGAAATAGAATGACAATAAGAAATTTTATTGCAGAAATAAGACAAACAAAGATATGGGAGGTAGACTATAGTGGATGTAGAAACGAACGAAGCTGTGTCATGACAACAAAAGGATGTTGGAAGGCCCATATACACCCAATAAGATCGGGAACTTCTTTTTCTTCCTCTTCTTCATCACTCCCTGATGACTCTTCCCTTTCATCTCATCTTGATGATCCACCCTCCCCTCCTCCTCCTTCCGCCGCGATTGATCGTCAACGTCAATTTCGTGATTCTTCTACTTCGGAAGATGTTCCTATCCCTGAAGTTCTTCATCGTCTTCGGTCTCGTGATGTTTATCGGGCTTCGCTTCCTCCCTTCACCTCTGGGCCTCCCGCTGACTATCACTTGCCTCCCTCTACCTCTGTCCTCTCAGATGCTATTCTTCCTCCCTCTACTACAGCTACATCTACACATTCCTTGGTGCCTCCTGCTTTTCCGCTCTCGGCCCATCCCTCTGTGCCTTCCGGTTTTTGCCCTCCATTGGATTATGACTTAGAGTCCGCCACGGCCTGTATCGCCAGCGCTAACGCTGAAGACAGTCTTTTCTCTCCTGTTCGCCATCCTTTCAAGAGGCATCTGTCTGATATCTCTGATGATTCTCCTCCCCACCCCAAGTGGTTTCGTTTGCCACAAGAACATGTCCGCCCTTTATTTACTCGTTCCAGGCTCCGTGTACGCCAGCCTCTTAGTCCATCGCGACTGACTCAGTTGTTTCCTTCTACTCTGCGTAAGCCTTCCAAACTCTCAAAACAACATCGTTCCCGTAGTCCGGTTCGAACCCCTACAGTTAGTTGTCATCCTCCTTCACGTACCTTTCCCCGTCCTCTAGTCCGTCCTCCAGTCCGTCCTCCACCCCGTCCTCCACCCCATTCCCCTCTCCGCTCCATTCCTAGTCCTTCCCGTCCTGTTCCATCCCCTCATGTCGTCCACACTGTCTCATCTCCTTATCAACCTCAATGTTACGATCCACGATTATCGTCCCAACAGGTCGCGAAAATTGAAATGCTTAAGATTTTATCCAGTCGTTCATCCCTTGACTTTACAGTTTATAGTCAGAAGTTGCTTCTCGTGCCTACCATGTTGAAGCCGCCATGTTTTTTTGTTTTTCTATTTTTTTTTTAATTTAATGATTGAATAAAGCATTGTTTGTTAATTTTCATCATCTCGCTAATGTCGGTGTTAACCTAATGACTTGTCTTTTATGCTTACTCCTTATGTGCTTACATTTAATCATGCCCGCCCTACATAGTCTATCTTGTGTCTGCTCAATCATGATAGATGCCCATTGCTCATGTCTAATTTTTTTTCTTTCACTCACTCCTTTCTTGTTTAGAAGTCTCTTTCTGTCTACCATCCTTCCCTCCTTATCATTCACTATTTCTTTGCTCACCCTCCTACTTTATTCCCCTGTGCTTACTAACCCTGTGCTTTAGCCCTTGATTACAAAACCCTGCCATTGGAGTGTGTAGTCCTACATTTTGCAATATACTAGCTGCGTTTAGCCAGACACATCATTTACGAGCGTTTAGCTTACTTAAACTGATACTTCCTGACTTTGTTGTTCCCTTTGATGAATTTTTTTTAAACTCATGTTATCGTTTTCTAATCATTTTCGAGTTTATAATTAAAATGTATAGTTAATTGTTAGCACTTATGTTTGTATTAAAGCAGTGCTTCTTCATTTATTCATTCCATACCTACGATGTTGTCCTTGATCACCCGCATTATGCCCAGTTCATTAAGGCTCTAGTAGGCCGTATTTTTTTCTTGAGCATGTGTGCGTTAGCACGGCAGTTATGTTACTGATGTACCCGGTAATTATTTTCATATCAAGTGTTTGAGATGTAAGCCATTTTAAGCGCATATATATGCGTTATGATTGTTAATGCCATTCATTATATTTTAAGGGTGTCATTTTTTTTTCTCTGGTTTTAGTTTTTTTTTCTCGGGTTTTAGTTTTTTTCTAGGATGAAAATGTCTCCCCCAGGGATACATTTTGGTAGCCCCGGGTGTATGTGACAGGTAGGCCGATTCCTACTACTTTAGCGTGAATAGCGCTACTATTGAGTAGAATATTGTATAACAAACTAGCTAGCTACTTTAGCACTAGTATTAAACAAATGACGTCATCAAATCTGGTGTGGGAAAATTAAAACGGCTAGGACCGGAAGGAAAAAAGAAAGGGGAGTGAAGTCGGGGCTGGTTTGGTTTGAGGACGAAGCGAGAAGGTTGTTATATTGGTGATGTTAAGATTCGTAGCTAGAAAGTTTAAGTTAGTCAGCGATAATTCCTTGGATGTTGGTACCTAGAGACATACATAGTGTATTAAATAGTTTACAGTAAACTTAATAATGTGTTGAATAGTTTGTATGGACAGAGAGATCGAAAGAACAGGTAACCTTCTGACAGGTCAAAATTTGGGTCACTGAACACAGGCATGCTTCCCCGTCCTCCAGTCAAAGTAAGTGAGTCATGTGTAGGCATACGATCTCTGAACTAGCACAAATGAATAGACAGCTCTGCCATGTATCAGAATAACTTAATGGAGTACATGAGATATCAGAAAAACAGTAGTACTGCCTGCATTGAATAAGAATAAACTGGGCTACAAGCCGTGTGTCAGAGAAAAACAGGGTGCCTGTAGTAAATAAGAAAAGTATATGGTGTTCCCTCCATTAAAGGTCTCCATCATATATGAGCTGCAAGAAAAACCTGGGTTAAATATATCATCTAAGAAACACCATCTCTTGCGTAAGCGAGTCTAGAAATTAGATGACGTGGCCATAAGTACAGTCAACCTAAGAGAGTACTGTCCTGTAACACTAAGAGAGTATTTTGGTGCACTGACCAACTCATACCGGTGGAGACTTTCTTTTGTAATTTAGCAGAGTATTCTAAAAGTCACCCCACAGATCTCCCCACCACTGAGTGACATACCTGAGCAACTTACCATTGTTTATTTTGTGAAGTATCCAGTGCATCCCGTTGAGGACTTCGTTTCTGAAGATCTAGTCCTGTTCCATCTATTGAAGGCATTTCTTTATAATGGCTTCTCCACAACAAATGAAACAACAGATAATACAGTTGCAGCAACAGAAGCAGCAATTACAACAGCTGTCCCAACAACAAGCCATTAACCAGCCGTTACCGGAATCTCTCGACTTTTCAGTACATGCATTACAGGAGATAACCTCTACCCTTCATACGGTAAACCAGTCAGCCAATTTCCAACATATTCGTTCGCTGGTTACACCATTCTCTGTGGAACCTTCCAAGTTCCGCCAATGGCTGATAGACATAGAGAAATTTGCGTCTCTTATTTCGGCAGCATCCGATGAAGACCGCAAACTGTCATGAAATATTCTAATCCACATATATAAATTATTAGGTAAATATGAAGCCTAACAAATAAAATTAATAAAGAGAAGAGCAATGGTAAAATGACAGTGCTGTCACAAAGAATGTACTCGAAATCCCCCTTGTTTTCTGCTTCGTCTGCAAATTGTAACGCTTTCACGTTGATAGTAAAGCTTACTGTATTATTACCCGCCTTCTTCAATGAAACGTGTGCTGTATTTCTTGGAAAAAACATTGAATGGCCCTGCGTAATGACCTAAATTAATCCTAACATTAATTATACTGCGTTACCAAAACGAACGAACAGATGGAACTAAAGGATAAAAAGAGAAGGGAGAGGCAGGAAGCCGAACACTAAACACGCTTCGCGCGATACGCAAATGCTGCCATCACGCGTGTAAGTCTACATGCACTAATTTTTTTTCAGACGGACAGTGATAAAATACACTACCCTTTCCCAGAGTTAGGTTTATAAATCATAACAGACTCTTATTAGAAAAGATAACAATAGATGGGTTTACGTTTGAACACATAACAGTACCCAGACAGCACATCTTCGAAACAGGAGGTAGAAGAAATTGCATATTTTGAACGCAGCCACGTAGCTCCTTTAAATTAGTATTTTTGGGTTCCTTAGGGCTTGCTGACAAATAATATGTAAAACGTTACGCAAATAGTCCAGGAATTAATAAATTATACCCAAAATAAAATATTGGGGGTGCCTGACAGCATAAAATCATTTCTGCTCATAAGATTTTTTTTTAACGTGTTTGAAAAAAATTTACGTTACAGAAATAGCCTACCATGTAAACTCCAAATTGATTGGAGCGCAACAAATGAAAGCCTAACCACGATTGGTCGGGCTATAAATACTATCTTGGTTGTTAGGGGAGACGGGAAAAGATAACATTTTTTCAAACACTTGTCGAAACGTGGCTCATTGGCCAGTCTCGCTGATATACACACTTGGGAGCGTTAGTTCGAGACCACTGGTTTAAAATAGCTTGATAAAGCATCAGTGCGTTGAAGCCAGCATATATTTGGCTCAATAAAAGCCTGGAACATAGGCAGATGGAAGTTTGTGCCAGTTTGTGCCAGAATTCATTGCTAATCAACGTATCTGTGTTATTCGTATGAATTGTGGGACAGTGGTCTTGATGGTACTGAGCAGCATCTGGTCAGAGATTTGCTGAATCCAGAGTCGGACAGCATACTCCTTGGTCTTTTTAGCTATCAGTGAGGTGTCTCCTGAGCCCAGAGGAGAATTCGAGCAGAGGAGTCCTTTCCTGCCGCCATCACTCAAGATAAGCAGAGTTGGCCAGCTGAGCTCAACATTATGTCCCCTCATCTTGAAATAACTTTATAAAATTAACATTTAGAGGGGAATTTACTTGTCTTAAAATCAGGAACTGTGTACATCTCCAATACTAGTCCCTAAAGACAAACTATTGAAGTCATGATGACAAATACCAACAGAGCTTGAACAAAACAAAACCAGTATTACCTCATTTTACTACTACACAACTGACACACATAGAACATTTGTAATAATATATGTCACTACAATATTCATATTAAATACATTCTGTACATAACTTGTAATTTAAATTGATTGTGATTCCTGGTTCCCTTGTAGTTGAATCAGGACACATATTCATTCATGCCAGTAATGAATACATATTGTTATTTGAAAAGTTACGAGTGACTTCTTTAAGATATTCTCATAGAGTGTTATATGTATGTGAGTGTCACAGTGTTGTTAAGAGTAGTGGATTAAATTAAATTGTTTATCTGTCTGTTGTTGTGACTTACACTTCACCATACACATACCCTAGACACATAACGTAGCATCACACTATTCCAGAATAATTCTGACTGAGATATATAGATATGTGGTAGCAAGTAAGGTTATCTATAATACACTACTCTTAATAGATATAGATACCTTCACAGCTGATCTCAGTCAGTACACTAAGTTCCCTATAAATATTTATAACATCCCACTTCACCACATATATTGGGGTCTCGCTCTTGGGATTTTGAATCTTTAACTATTAAAAATATTGGGGGTAATTCACTTCAGGGAATATAAGAATTAAAAGGTATCCTTGGGTGGAATTAAATAAGGTTGAGCTCACGGTGCCTGTGTTGTCCATTAGAGATTGAATTGTTGGTTAGACATTGTATAAATTTACATGATAGACAATGGCGGACCTGGCCAAATTTCGATCTGCTGCGGTTCAGACTGCAAAAGAGTTAGGATTAGATGGGCAAGTTATGGTTGCCTATGTCACTACGGAATGTGACAAATTTATTGAACGCGAAGAAAGAAGGTTTGAAGCCGAAAGAAGGTTAGAGGCTGAAAGGGAAATTAAGAAGTTACAGTTTGAGGCTGAGGCTGAGACTAAGAGGTTGCAAGCTGAGGCTGAGACTAAGAGGTTGCAGATTGAGGCTGACAAAGAGGCTAAGAAATTGGAAGCAGAAGAGAAGAAATTAGCTGCAGAAGAGGAAAGAAGACAGGCTGCAGAAAGGGAAGAGAGGAAATTAGCTGCAGAAAGGGAAGCAGAAGATAAAAGATTACAAAGGGAACATGAGTTACGACTAAGGGAGTTTGAGTTTCAAGGCCATGCTCCTGAAAATGGTGCCAGTCCCTTTGCCTCTGATGCTACGGTTACTCAAGGAGCCTCAACCTCAGCTATGAATTTTCATTTAGATCATTTTGTTGAGAAAGACGATGATATTGAGAGCTATATAAATAGGTATGAACTATTAGCTACCACGTATGGGTTAGAGAGAGAAAGGTGGAGCTTAAAGTTATCTCAGGGACTTCGTGGGGCAGCTTATGAAGTTTTTGCAAAAATGAGCAGAGGTGATCAGGAAAATTATGACATGCTAAAGCAGGCTCTTTTGTTAAGGTATGAAAAGAATGCAGAGTTTTACAGGAAAAAATTTAGGAATGCTAAACTACTGTCAGGTGAAACCTATCACCAGTTCTCTGCACGAATAGAGACATACTTGGAGAAATGGACTTCTCTGGGGAAAACCCAAGATCTTAAGGAAATGGTCCTTATAGAGCAACTAAGAGAGTCCATGGCTCCAGACCTGAGAAAGTTTCTCATGGAACAAGGTGCAGAGAGGCTGGGTGAGTTGCTAAATGTTGCTGAAAGGTATCAAGCAGCTCAAGCAGAGGTAACAGGTAATAAAAAGAAACAGGTGGATAACTTTAGGGCACCACAGAACTTTAATAAATTTGATCCTAGGGATCAAAATAAAGGTAAGCACCAATTTGATAGGCCACGGTATGAAAATAAAAATAAATTCCCACAATTCGATGAAAGGAAATATGATGAAAGAAAATCTTTCAACCAAGGAAAAAGGTGGTGTAAGAATTGTCAGATGGACAATCATGACACTGACCGTTGCAGAAGGAAACCTGTGTATATGGCAACCCTTCAGGTCAGGTCGACCTCAAGACAGGAGGAGGATATTATGTTAGATACCACTCCAGAAGAGATGAGGAAGGCACAGGCTGGGGATAAAACACTCAAGCCTTGTTTCAGAAAATTGTCAACTTGTCATACAACTCCAGGCAAGGGAGATTTTTACATGAAAAACAAGTTGATGTATAGGAAGACTGGAGCTAGATCCCATGGTCACGGACAGCTGGTTCTTCCAAAGAGATATAGGACAGAATTAATAAGGAGCCTACATGTGAAACCAGATGGGGACCATGAGAAAATAGGTACCATCATTCAAAAGGTGGCTCACAATTATTATTGGCCTAAAGCAAGATGGGACATTGAGAATTTTGTAGAAAGGTGTAGCATAGCACATGAGGGAACACCCACAAGTGGGAACATGGATCAGGACCTGGACACGCCACGGGGCAAAATTAGGCCTGATAATAAAAAGAAATATAGATTTGATAAAGTGGACCAAATGGAATGGGAAGCCCCTTTTCACGGACAAGCTTCACTTAACTGTTTTACAATGGCCACTATGCGGAGAGTGCAAAAAGATGTCTTACCCCAGGATAAGCCGAAAATCCCTCAATCGGACTTAAACAAACTGGAGGAAGAGGATGTAGAGAGGAAATCTCTCATCAAGAATTTTAAGTGGGGAGAAAGCCCCAAAAGAAAAATTGGTAGCGGTCGTTTTGTGAATGATAATTCTGGGAGGAAAAATCATCACTATAAAGCTTCGAGTGGAAGAGACCATACCGGTGCATGGACAAATAGGTCCACACAATTAAAGGTCCATATGTAGCTTTGTTAAGAACGTGGACTGATGAAAAGGCAGAGGAAAACATTACATCTTCATACCAATATGTGAATGAGCTGACCACTCGGTTAAAAACTGGCTGGAAACTTGCCAATGAAAATTTGAAACAAGCCAGGAAGAAACATGCTGCCTATTATAACAGGAAGGCGAAAGACAGAAATTTGGCTGTGGGAGAGAAAGTACTGCTTCTTTTGCCCGGGAGTCAGAATAAGTTACAAATTGGATGGCAGGGTCCATATACAGTTCTAGAGAAGGTGTCTAGAACAAATTATAAGATAGATAAGAAGGGGAAAGAAAAAATCTATCATGTGAATCTCCTGAAGAAATATTTGGAAAGAGAACATCAGGAAGAGACACACTTGTTGACCTTGTCCATCGCCATGGAGATGAAAAAGGAACCACTTTCATCATTTGAATATCCATTACACCCCTGTGAGACAGCAGCACAGGTGAAAATCAGTACACATTTAACGAAAACTCAGAAAGAGAGAGTGCAACAGGTTCTAAATAATCATGCAGAGGTGTTAACAGACCGACCAGGGCATACAAACCTATTGGAATATGATATGAAACTCATAGACTCCACACCTGTCTGTATGAAACCATATTCGATTCCGTTTGCTAAGGAAAAAGCTTTGAAGGAAGAGATAGACTATCTATTGAAGGAAGGAATTATTTCGCACAGTGAGTCTTCGTATAGTTCCGGTGTTGTACTCTTAAGGAAGCCCTCTGGAGAACATAGACTCTGTATAGATTACAGGAGACTGAATGCTATTACAGAAGGACAGGTGGATCCATTGCCGGATACAAATCAGCTGTTTGCCAGACTAAATAAAGCTAAATATTTCTCAAAAGTGGATCTGAGTAAAGGATACTATCAGATTCCAGTAAAGCCTGAGGTTAGACCATACCTAGCTTTTAGTACCTCAGAAGGACACTATGAGTTTAATAGATTGCCATTTGGATTGAAGAATGCGCCTAGTGTCTTCTCTAGAATGATGAGAAAATTATTGGATCCTCTGAATAATCCCTGTATAACAAATTTTATGGATGATATCCTTATAGCAACAGAAACATTTGAGGAACACATTGACTCTCTGAACATGCTGTTTGATCGACTTAGGGAGGCAAATTTAACAGCCCGACCAACCAAATGTTGCGTTGGATGTAAAGAATTGGAATTTTTGGGACACACAGTTTATCAGGGAAACATGACCCCTGACCCAAAGAATTTAGAGAAACTACAGAAAGCCCCGAGACCAAAACCAAGAAGGACGTGAGATCCTTTGTCTCATTATGTGGTTTCTACCAGAAGTATATCAAAAACTTTAATTCCATATGTGCACCGTTAACTGAATTGACACGTAAAGGACTTCCAGATCGCATTACATGGACACCACAATGTGAAATGACTTACCAAGAATTGAAGGAAAAGCTCACAAGTAAACCCATTTTGAAATTACCTGACTTAAGTCAAGAATTCATAGTAAGGACGGATGCAAGTAATATTGGGTTAGGTGCAACTTTACTACAGAAATCAGATGCATTGGATGGGGAATTAAGCCCAGTGGCATATGCTAGCAGAAAGTTGAATAAAGCTGAAATCAACTACTCAACTAGCGAAAAAGAATGTCTTGCAGTAATATGGGCAATAAAGAAATTCAATATTTATCTATATGGGAAGGCATTTAAGTTGCAAACTGACCACAAACCTTTATCGTTTTTAGCACAGGCTAAGCATGAGAACTCTAGGTTACTCCGATGGTCTTTGCTTCTGGCTCCATATAATTTTAGCATTGAATATATATCTGGAAAAACCAATCTGGGAGCGGATTTTTTAAGCCGCCATCCGTGTGATGAGAATCACCGTAAACCCCAGAAATAATAATAAATTTCTCTATGTGTATATAGAATAAAGGACTGACATATAATGTCTGTTTTAAGAGAGGAGGTGTCATGAAATATTCTAATCCACATATATAAATTATTAGGTAAATATGAAGCCTAACAAATAAAATTAATAAAGAGAAGAGCAATGGTAAAATAACAGTGCTGTCACAAAGAATGTACTCGAAATCCCCCTTGTTTTCTGCTTCGTCTGCAAATTGTAACGCTTTCACGTTGATAGTAAAAGCTTACTGTATTATTACCCGCTTTCTTCAATGAAACGTGTGCTGTATTTCTTGGAAAAACATTGAGAGGCAGACTGCGTAATGACCTAAATTAATCCTAACATTAATTATACTGCGTTACCAAAACGAACGAACAGATGGACAAAAGGATAAAAAGAGAAGGGAGAGGCAGAAAGCCGAACACTAAACACGCTTCGCGCGATATACAAATGCTGCCATCACGCGTGTAAGACTACATGCACTAATTTTTTTTTCAGACGGACAGTGATAAAATACATTACCCATCCCAGAGTTAGGTTTATAAATCCTGAAAAACTCTTATTAGAAAAGATAACAATAGATGGGTTTACGTTTGAACACATAACAGTACCCAGACAGCACATCTTCGAAACAGGAGGTAGAAGAAATTGCATATTTTGAACGCAGCCACGTAGCTCCTTTAAATTAGTATTTTTGGGTTCCTTAGGGCTTGCTGACAAATAATATGTAAAACGTTACGCAAATAGTCCAGGAATTAATAAATTATACCCAAAATAAAATATTGGGGGTGCCTGACAGCATAAAATCATTTCTGCTCATAAGATTTTTTTTTAACGTGTTTGAAAAAAATTTACGTTACAGAAATAGCCTACCATGTAAACTCCAAATTGATTGGAGCGCAACAAATGAAAGCCTAACCACGAATGGTCGGGCTATAAATACTATCTTGGTTGTTAGGGGAGACGGGAAAAGATAACATTTTTTCAAACACTTGTCGAAACGTGGCTCATTGGCCAGTCTCGCTGATATACACACTTGGGAGCGTTAGTTCGAGACCACTTGTTTAAAATAGCTTGATAAAGCATCAGTGCGTTGAAGCCAGCATATATTTGGCTCAATAAAAGCCTGGAACATAGGCAGATGGAAGTTTGTGCCAGTTTGTGCCAGAATTCATTGCTAATCAACGTATCTGTGTTATTCGTATGAATTGTGGGACAGTGGTCTTGATGGTACTGAGCAGCATCTGGTCAGAGATTTGCTGAATCCAGAGTCGGACAGCATACTCCTTGGTCTTTTTAGCTATCAGTGAGGTGTCTCCTGAGCCCAGAGGAGAATTCGAGCAGAGGAGTCCTTTCCTGCCGCCATCACTCAAGATAAGCAGAGTTGGCCAGCTGAGCTCAACATTATGTCCCCTCATCTTGAAATAACTTTATAAAATTAACATTTAGAGGGGAATTTACTTGTCTTAAAATCAGGAACTGTGTACATCTCCAATACTAGTCCCTAAAGACAAACTATTGAAGTCATGATGACAAATACCAACAGAGCTTGAACAAAACAAAACCAGTATTACCTCATTTTACTACTACACAACTGACACACATAGAACATTTGTAATAATATATGTCACTACAATATTCATATTAAATACATTCTGTACATAACTTGTAATTTAAATTGATTGTGATTCCTGGTTCCCTTGTAGTTGAATCAGGACACATATTCATTCATGCCAGTAATGAATACATATTGTTATTTGAAAGTTACAGTGACTTCTTTAAGATATTCTCATAGAGTGTTATATGTATGTGAGTGTCACAGTGTTGTCAAGAGTAGTGGATTAAATTAAATTGTTTATCTGTCTGTTGTTGTGACTTACACTTCACCATACACATACCCTAGACACATAACGTAGCATCACACTATTCCAGAATAATTCTGACTGAGATATATAGATATGTGGTAGCAAGTAAGGTTATCTATAATACACTACTCTTAATAGATATAGATACCTTCACAGCTGATCTCAGTCAGTACACTAAGTTCCCTATAAGTATTTATAACATCCCACTTCACCACACAAACGCATTGCATTTTTGTCGTCTGAATCTTTGGTAACAGACTTTCTCAGACGTCGCTCCAAGACCTATCCTGGGGAAACCTTTGATTCCTTGAAGAAAGAACTTGCTCGTAGATATTCTTCCATAATCGATTCACAACACGCTTGGACATTACTTAGGCGCATTCGGCAAGATCGAAATGAGTCAGTCCAATTTTTTGCTGATCGTTTGCTCAATCTTTCAGAGGATGCTTTCCTGGATGAATCGGTTCCTTCAGCCGATATGGACAAGCACCTTGTCGGTGTTTTTGTAGATGGACTTGTTTCAGACTCGTTAAAGTTGCATCTGATACGTAAAGATCCCAAGTCTGTTAATGAGGCCATCCAGCTGGCTGTCACTGAGGATAATGTCAAGCGTCGATTTCATCAACGACTTGGTAGGGATCCACATCTAGACGTGTCTCGTGATGAGGAACCTATGGACGTTTCGCACCTCTGCCGTTCCTGGCATCGTTCTGCAGGTCAACCACAACACTTTGATCTTCCATCAGGGCCTTCTTATCACCAACAGCACTTCTCAACTCCACATCAGTCAAGCCAACGTCATTCAAGTCGACCACAACACCAAGGGTCTCAAATACATAATGTGTCCACACTGACTTGTTTTAAATGTACTAGACCAGGCCATATTGCTCGTGATTACCCCCAACGCAAGTCACATTATTACCAACAAAATTTCAGGTCCGGACATTGGAACACCTTGAACAGGAGAAGAAATAGAATGACAATAAGAAATTTTATTGCAGAAATAAGACAAACAAAGATATGGGAGGTAGACTATAGTGGATGTAGAAACGAACGAAGCTGTGTCATGACAACAAAAGGATGTTGGAAGGCCCATATACACCCAATAAGATCGGGAACTTCTTTTTCTTCCTCTTCTTCATCACTCCCTGATGACTCTTCCCTTTCATCTCATCTTGATGATCCACCCTCCCCTCCTCCTCCTTCCGCCGCGATTGATCGTCAACGTCAATTTCGTGATTCTTCTACTTCGGAAGATGTTCCTATCCCTGAAGTTCTTCATCGTCTTCGGTCTCGTGATGTTTATCGGGCTTCGCTTCCTCCCTTCACCTCTGGGCCTCCCGCTGACTATCACTTGCCTCCCTCTACCTCTGTCCTCTCAGATGCTATTCTTCCTCCCTCTACTACAGCTACATCTACACATTCCTTGGTGCCTCCTGCTTTTCCGCTCTCGGCCCATCCCTCTGTGCCTTCCGGTTTTTGCCCTCCATTGGATTATGACTTAGAGTCCGCCACGGCCTGTATCGCCAGCGCTAACGCTGAAGACAGTCTTTTCTCTCCTGTTCGCCATCCTTTCAAGAGGCATCTGTCTAATATCTCTGATGATTCTCCTCCCCACCCCAAGTGGTTTCGTTTGCCACAAGAACATGTCCGCCCTTTATTTACTCGTTCCAGGCTCCGTGTACGCCAGCCTCTTAGTCCATCGCGACTGACTCAGTTGTTTCCTTCTACTCTGCGTAAGCCTTCCAAACTCTCAAAACAACATCGTTCCCGTAGTCCGGTTCGAACCCCTACAGTTAGTTGTCATCCTCCTTCACGTACCTTTCCCCGTCCTCTAGTCCGTCCTCCAGTCCGTCCTCCACCCCGTCCTCCACCCCATTCCCCTCTCCGCTCCATTCCTAGTCCTTCCCGTCCTGTTCCATCCCCTCATGTCGTCCACACTGTCTCATCTCCTTATCAACCTCAATGTTACGATCCACGATTATCGTCCCAACAGGTCGCGAAAATTGAAATGCTTAAGATTTTATCCAGTCGTTCATCCCTTGACTTTACAGTTTATAGTCAGAAGTTGCTTCTCGTGCCTACCATGTTGAAGCCGCCATGTTTTTTTGTTTTTCTATTTTTTTTTTAATTTAATGATTGAATAAAGCATTGTTTGTTAATTTTCATCATCTCGCTAATGTCGGTGTTAACCTAATGACTTGTCTTTTATGCTTACTCCTTATGTGCTTACATTTAATCATGCCCGCCCTACATAGTCTATCTTGTGTCTGCTCAATCATGATAGATGCCCATTGCTCATGTCTAATTTTTTTTCTTTCACTCACTCCTTTCTTGTTTAGAAGTCTCTTTCTGTCTACCATCCTTCCCTCCTTATCATTCACTATTTCTTTGCTCACCCTCCTACTTTATTCACCCTGTGCTTTAGCCCTTGATTACAAAACCCTGCCATTGGAGTGTGTAGTCCTACATTTTGCAATATACTAGCTGCGTTTAGCCAGACACATCATTTACGAGCGTTTAGCTTACTTAAACTGATACTTCCTGACTTTGTTGTTCCCTTTGATGAATTTTTTTTAAACTCATGTTATCGTTTTCTAATCATTTTCGAGTTTATAATTAAAATGTATAGTTAATTGTTAGCACTTATGTTTGTATTAAAGCAGTGCTTCTTCATTTATTCATTCCATACCTACGATGTTGTCCTTGATCACCCGCATTATGCCCAGTTCATTAAGGCTCTAGTAGGCCGTATTTTTTTCTTGAGCATGTGTGCGTTAGCACGGCAGTTATGTTACTGATGTACCCGGTAATTATTTTCATATCAAGTGTTTGAGATGTAAGCCATTTTAAGCGCATATATATGCGTTATGATTGTTAATGCCATTCATTATATTTTAAGGGTGTCATTTTTTTTTCTCTGGTTTTAGTTTTTTTTTCTCGGGTTTTAGTTTTTTTCTAGGATGAAAATGTCTCCCCCAGGGATACATTTTGGTAGCCCCGGGATGTATGTGACAGGTAGGCCTATTCCTACTACTTTAGCGTGAATAGCGCTACTATTGAGTAGAATATTGTATAACAAACTAGCTAGCTACTTTAGCACTAGTATTAAACAAATGACGTCATCAAATCTGGTGTGGGAAAATTAAAACGGCTAGGACCGGAAGGAAAAAAGAAAGGGGAGTGAAGTCGGGGCTGGTTTGGTTTGAGGACGAAGCGAGAAGGTTGTTATACTGGTGATGTTAAGATTCGTAGCTAGAAAGTTTAAGTTAGTCAGCGATAATTCCTTGGATGTTGGTACCTAGAGACATACATAGTGTATTAAATAGTTTACAGTAAACTTAATAATGTGTTGAATAGTTTGTATGGACAGAGAGATCGAAAGAACAGGTAACCTTCTGACAGGTCAAAATTTGGGTCACTGAACACAGGCATGCTTCCCCGTCCTCCAGTCGAAGTAAGTGGGTCATGTGTAGGCATACGATCTCTGAACTAGCACAAATGAATAGACAGCTCTGCCATGTATCAGAATAACTTAATGGAGTACATGAGATATCAGAAAAACAGTAGTACTGCCTGCATTGAATAAGAATAAACTGGGCTACAAGCCGTGTGTCAGAGAAAAACAGGGTGCCTGTAGTAAATAAGAAAAGTATATGGTGTTCCCTCCATTAAAGGTCTCCATCATATATGAGCTGCAAGAAAAACCTGGGTTAAATATATCATCTAAGAAACACCATCTCTTGCGTAAGCGAGTCTATAAATTAGATGACGTGGCCATAAGTACAGTCAACCTAAGAGAGTACTGTCCTGTCACAAAAGTAAGAGACCGAGAGCAACATTTAAAAAAAGGAAAAAGAACAAAAACTTAAATTTGAAAAAATTAATACAGCAAACGTCATTTACTGCTGAAACACCTGTTTATGAATTAACACGTCTGTGTGAATTAAGTCTGTATTACTTGTTTACTACTACATTTATATTTATGAATTAAAACACGAGCTTATGTGTGGATTAAACTTACGCTAAGTTGTAAGCATATCATTGCAAGGTGCACCTTAACATACACACGTGGCGTTATTAATCAGCAGTTAGTATGAAAATAAGGGAATAGGTACTCTATTAACTTTTTAAGAGAAAAATGAACAGGTGCAAATTAATAGAGTAATATAGAAAATTACTATACAAGTACATCGTATTTAAAAAATAACCTTCACCGTAACTTATACAGAGAGGGGATGGAAATGAGGGGGGGGGGGGAATAACCTCACTGGTTTCTCTTGACGGAATTATAAGATGTAGACCAGCAGCAAGCGACAATGGAGTTGTTGCGATCTACTTTAGTTACACTGAACACTCTAAAGTTTTTAGGTTTCAGAAAATTTTGAATGAGTGCAGCCTTATAGGTAGCTTTTATCTCTGCCTGAAAATCTTCTTCCTGTAATTCTTTTAACAGGGCGGTGAAAAACTCAGACTAAATGATCGAATGTTAACTTAACTTGAAAGAAAAGATCACATTCGCATCTGATACAGTTCACGACATAAATGCAAAACATTCATTGAAGCTTCGAATCTGCAGAAGTTTGGTGTGGATCTACTGTCCTGGTCATGCAGTGGCACGCGGTAATGAGAGGGCTGACAGACTAACATCAAAGGCACCCACAGCTGGGACACTGGTTATGGATAAGGGAGAGATACTGAGAACAGTTAATGATCACCTGTTAGAGAATTACACTGCAATAGATGAATCATCAAGGTTAAGACTGTTGGAATTTGGCATCAAATGTAAGGCTAGCAGAGATCGGCGTATGAGAGGATGCATCCGTAGCGTATAAAACCAGCGAGCCACAGGAACAGTTAGCATCCACGCTCTTCGTCATATACTGAGGAAGACATAGCACCTATGGGTTTGCCCGGAGTACAGTGATGTCGATTCTGTTCAACAGTAACAATAACAGTTCACGATTAAAGTGAATCTTTGTAAGCTAACTCGTGAATTTTCCCTTTGAATGTGGAACAAGTACCTCTAGTCCAGGGGGGTCATCATCATCATCTGATTACGCTTTAGGCTCCTTACAAGAGCATGTAGCCGCCATTGTATCTGGTCCCTTTGCAGGAAGCCTGTACCAAGCTTTCACATGCTCCTACAGCGGTGATTTCTGTGGTCATTTCTTTTACATGATGAGGTTACCAGCCCCATGCAGAACGTCGTGTTAGTTGCCTTGTACGACATGCTTGAGGGATCAGAAGTTCTATTCTTTCTTGGTCTCTTTAGAAGACCCTTACCCCCTCGGAACTACATGGGACAACCCTGGGATACTCCATTTAATTGCCGGAGGGAGAGGTTAAAAAAAAGGTAAAGGTAGTCCTATTTCAGAGCTGGGGTGACTAGTTCACCTTTTCGCTCCCTTTTCCTTCCCTAACTCAAGAGCAGAGTCAGGTACCTGATTACAGCTGGGTAGACGACCGTGATGCAACCACGTTTCGATACCTGAACCCTATTACTGTGCCGCGAAAGGAAAGCGCTCTAACTACTTAGCCCATATGACGCTGAAAACGTCCGATCAGGGCTCGGCCAAGGTAGAACCCAATCTATCAGCGATTATAAGAAAGACTACACAACCAGTAAACACCACAAATAAACACATACTGGACAAAACAAAAGAACACTCGAATCTACATTCCAGCTAGTAATCCTTTTAAAGGCTAATCCTTACATGGCTAGACCGAGGCTGCCCTGGATTTCAGGAAACGAAGAACATACTGAAGGAAGCTGTGTGCAAAAACATCTCCTTCAGGGAGGCAAGACGCAGAGCAACTTCAGATGACACGAACAGACAGAAAAAAAATAGATAGAAGACAACTGTATCAGCAGACCGTGGATGTCAAGGAAATAAAACTAAAACTCCAGGTCGAGAGTAGAAGCAGGCAAACCACCGAGGACCAAACAAGTGATAATATGATAGATTTACAGAGCGTTAGAAGTATGATGGAGGAGACGAAAAGAATCAGCAGCAAATAGAAACAGATATTAAGAAGCTGACAGAGCTGAAAGAGGAAAACGAAGAAGTCCTCAAGAGAATAGAAACAGAAAGACTGACCATTGAGGAAACTGTATATGAAAACAAACAAGAAACTAAGAAAAACGACCAACCCAACGAAAATGTTGTTCGCTGAAATTCTAGAAAGGTTACTCCCGGCAATAATAGAAAAAGCACTATATCAGTTCCAGGAGAAAACGACGACACACACAACAGAACCGAGGAGGTTAAAAACACAAAACCCACCAAGCCAGCTAGTAGTCCTTTTTAGGACTAGCCCTCTCAGGGCTGCACCAGACTAGCGAGGCCGAATGTGAAATACACTATTGAACACGCCACGATACCACGAACAGACTAACAACGAGAGGAATCCAGACAGTCAGCTAGTGGTCCTTTTTAGGACTAGCAACCGGCTAGCACCGAAGAACCTAACGCACAATATACCCCAAATGTAACCGTTAGGTTGAACAAGGTATAACTGCAATATAGTCGACGTAAGTAAAAAAAAAAAAAAAAAAAAGTCCGAAATTTCTCTAGCTTTAAAATTCTTTCTCTTGTCTCCCTTCGACACCTAGACCTAATCATCGCCTGCGAATCACCGGTTTTTGTCTTGAGTTTCCTCTAATATGGAGCTTTAATTTCCTGTTCAACTTTTTTTGGGTATAATTGGGGTATATTGCGTGCTTCCATTTTTGAGCTAGGCTGATGTTAGCCCTGAAAAGGGCTGGTCCTGAGAAGGTCCCTAGCTGTTGTCTGTAGTCGTCACTTCGTTTGCTTGTTCCCAATATTATGGGGTTTTTTTCGATCAATTTGTGTTCTTTTTGGCAAATGTGTTGTTATTGTGTTCCCACATGTTCTCGCTAGTTTGCTAGTAGCCATGAAAAGGACTAGCCCTTAAAAGGACTACTAACTGGAATGTAGATTAGAGTGTTCTTTTGTTTTGTCCAGTATGTGTTTATTTGTGGTGTTTACTGGTTGTGTAGTCTTTCTTATAATCGCTGATAGATTTGGTTATACCTTGGCCGACCCCTGATGTAGACAATAGAGTTACATGTTTCAAGCGTTGTAACAGCCTGCACGGAGTTAATAAGATAACAGCATTGATGATGATAGGAAACTCTATACATGGCGATTCAACAGGAGACAATCTGATCATCCGTCTATCAATTGTTTCGGCCATTTAGTCTCCTTTACACTCTAGGGGAGCGGGTCAACTTGGGTCATGACTCCCAAGTGCTTGTCTCCTGTTGTCTTGTGCTGGGAATTGAACCCACCCCACTTAGGTTGCAGCTTTCAACTTCACTCCTGTTTTATCCATGCTGCCAGCTGGGGGCAATGTGAAAGTAACCCTTACATTGTAAATAAATTACTGTCCTGAATTCCATAGCTTGATGCGATTGTTTCACAGCCCGGTTGGTCCACACCCAACACGATGCGCTTTACGCACTTTCACTGAGCCTCTTATGTGCTCTTGTTCTTGACTGCCTGTCCTTTCTAATACAACAGTTTCAATAGATCATAGACTGAGGCAGCTAATAGACCTCTTGCACCTACCTCAACAGCCATGACCCTTGCCGTGAACCCGTCGTGTCTCAAGTCCATGGCTGTCGTAAATTTATTTTGAGAATAGTCTTAGAAGTAGTGGTCCCGTTCAGAGTGAAGAATGATGGTAAAGGCTCTGTGAGAATAAGGGTTTTGGAAGTAAATAGTTGATTCACAGAGTGCTGGGGAGAGTAAGGACAGACTCTTTTACGACAATCTTTTCTCTTAATCTACTCCTTAATCTCTCCTGGCTAAACAATTATTTGCCAGTTTCCAAACACACATGCGCTCACACCAATTTGGTGCTTCAAACACACGGAATACAAACTATGGTAAACAAATATGGGTAATTTGGGCTTGGGCCTTCCAACACAGTACTAGAAGTTTATGATGTTTATTTATCATTAAAAAATCATAACATTTATCAGTTTACAATCAATTATCATAGATACACAAAATACAATAGCAAGGTGGGGGGGGGGGGGGTTTGAAGAATGGTATCAACTATGCCCTTCCCGCTTGTAATAGACAAAGAAAAACAACCCAGTCTAAAGACAGGTAGTTATCAGGAAAAAATAGATAATGTAACCCAACAGTAAATTTAATTACTCTGAAAAGAGGTGTTACAGTACTAGGTATGGGTGGTAGAAAAAGTCCTGTACTTCTCAAAAATGTTTTTTTCCCTTTACTAAGCAGATGTAAGGGAGGGGGAATAACAAAGTTAAGAATTCCCACTTAAAGATCAAACAAGAAAATACAGTAAAAGTATTTACCAGGTAGGCAAATTAAAATGGTTGCAAAATAAATCTCATGTCATTCATGCACGCTCGTGATGGCCAACACTCTTGCTCACACACACACACTTACTGATCGTAGAATCTGGCACTCCATAGAAAAATACACAACAGCCGTTAAACACTAGTCAAAATGAAAAATGTCTTTCCTTCGTTCAGCCCCAGATTAGCGAGGTTGGCTTGTAGCAAATATTCCCGTAATCACTGGAAGAAGAAGCCTAAGTGTTCTGTTGGTTTTTGATTAGAGGAAACGTTTCTAAGGGATGGCACGGTCACGGATACAGGTGGAAATAATGGTGTGGTCTCTTTGATTTCACCACTGGTGGTAAAAAAAACTTCTTACGCTAGATGACAACAACTGACCAGTGAGGTATGGTTTACTTCGAGGGGTTTAAAATCCAGTGAATAAAAATATGCACAGTCAGTGTTCAGAAGATTTCTATTCTCTTTCGCAGTAGAGCAGTAACTAAAATATAAATATAGCTCTGGCAAAGTTCTCCAGTTAATCTTAATATAATTGATGACGTGGTAAATTGTTCTTGGGGTTTCTTTATTTCTAGTAATTTTAGATAGCGGAATCCCAACAGGATCGCCACAAGATTAAAATTTAAAACAGTCTCATCCAATTTTGGAGGGTTTTAAGAACCGAGTCTGGAGGACTCTATACAATGTTTTTTGCTCTTTGTTGGGACGCAAAGGTTATGATCACCCTACATGAAAGATAAAAACATGTAATTCATACCGAGAAATCAAATAACATTCTAAAGCGAAATAAATTTTCCGTTAAGACTATTATATACACTCGCGTATTTAATTATATATATTAAGAAACCCTTCGCGAGTTTAATGGTTAACACACACATATATATAGAACTTAACTTAATTAATTAGTTATAAATTCCTTCGCGACTTTAAAAGTTAATTTAAGCATTTAAGCATCTATTATCTTTTGGAAATAATATAATAGATATATCATTAAATTTTCAACTGGAAACTTTTGAGATAGGTTTAATTTAGTAGATTTAAATTAACACAAAATCCAGTGAAAAAAAAAATGAATGAACTAGACCACTAATCAATTGAAACAAATATATTATACCGTTTTAGCACAGAATAACTACACTCCAATATAGCCAAAAAATCCAGAGGGAATTCTAGTAGGATTTAACTATAAGCTAGTGTGTTGAAAATCGCTGGCAAACGAATGATAAAATGCATTTTACAGTGGTCTCTATTTATGTGAATGGAATGAAAGATCGGGGGGACATGTTAGAATTTCGCACCTTTTCAGAACTCAGGGAAAAATCGAGATTCTAGCCGCCCGCTCCTCGTCCGATTATTCAATTCTCTGGCCGCTTCGTCTTTCCCGTTCGTTCCGTCTTTCGAGCGATTCCCATCGCTCTCCTCTGATTCACACTGCCGTGTTACCTGACGACGAGAACTTGCTCCGTCCGTTTTGTGGGGACCACTACTGCCTTTGATCGTATCCCGCTTAACTCGTTTGATTCTTGCAACGCCTTTAAGGCAGGTACGAAAGAAAGGTGTAGCGAAATGCTTGCTTATGATCGCTCTAGAGGTTTCAGTAGGCGTGGCTTTACCTCCCCTTTAGACAAAGCAATGTCCAGAATGCACAGAAGATAACTGTCTCCATATTAATTAGCAAACGTGGTGGCGAGTCCACTCTGCTCTGATTCATATTAATGAGACCAGGTGGAGTTCCACGTTTCTGTTGTGCATTGCTAATGAGCCCAGGTGGTGAGAATTCCCCGTTGACGAAAAGTTCCAACAATACTGATGTTATACAAGGGACGTATCATCCTCTAATAATTCAGGGGTACTGATGTTATGAGAGGGTTCTTACCATCATCTAACAATTCAGGGACAGCTGAGTTGTCCGTCACAGTGGCCAGATCATTATACTTGGCAAATTTGAACGGGTGTTGCTAGTCCAGTCTGGATGCAAATGGCACAGTCAGCTCAGTCATTATAATCTGGTGTGATGAAGAGGAATGTAGCAATAAACATTACTGCGACAAGAAAAGCTTATATGGAGATAAAACTGCGGCAAGACATACTATTTTAAAGAAAAGTTTATATGGAGATATGTTAAGTCATGTTTTCGAGTGGGAGTTAAGTGTTTGAGATTCTTACGTACGGGTCTGATTTTTTATAGACACGCTAGTAAGCACGTTTAAAGTTATGAGATGATTTTTTACTTGGGTGATTTGTAGGCTATATTTTTGAACATAGCTCAACTGAGTATGTGTTAGTTTTTTAAACACAAAGAAAGTGTTCAAATGTTCTGAGTAGTTGGGGGAGAGATACGGGTGAGCGGAGCTCACATCTCAAGCTGTTAGTTCGCGCTTGAGTGAAGGTGTACTGAGTTGTATTGAGAAACTATAATCTCGGGCATTAGGTATCTGGCAGAGCTTCGAGACGGTTTTTATAGTCTCGCTAGTGTGTCCAGAGTGTTTTTGGATGATAGAGATTTGATATGATTCATATTCCTATGGAGGATATTTGCTAATGCAATGTACAATGAGCTGCTGTTTATGCAACCCTTTTTCTGATGGATTTTTCCTGTTATTACGATGTATGATGAGTTGCTGTGTATGCAACCAATTTCTGATGGATTATATTTACTCTCACCATGTATGATGAGTTGCTGTGTATGCAACCAATTTCTGACGGATTATATATTATTACCATTTATGATGAGTTGCTGGTGATGCACTCAACTTTCTGACGGATTGTATGCTATGTCGATTTATGATGAGTTGCTGGTGTTGCACTCAATTTATCTATGGATTTACTTACTATGATACCTTGTGATTTGCTGTGATCTGTTATCCATGATGTCAACGTTACTGTCGTAAATAAACTGTGTATAAGTTGAAAACTAGTTGGTCTATTTCCTGACCCAACGTTACTGTTGTATGGGTGACATCAGAGACATACGAATTTAAAGAACTCACGACATTCGCCCATTATATTTACACACCTGTCGGCCACTAACAGTAAGCCCGACTTTGCTGACGTCAACATTGTCAGCTGTGCCAGACAGTAGCACTATCTTTCCATACTACCCCCACACATACACCAACAGAAGTGACAGCATAAAAAAAACATTCAGCAACTACGACAACACATGTTATTTTAAAGAGAAGTTTATTTGGAGATATAACTACGACAACACGTTATTTTAAAGAGAAGTTTTTATGGAGATATAACTACGACAACACATATTATTTTAAAGAGACGTTTATTTTGAGATAAAAAACACTTGCCGATATGGCTTCCCTTTCTCATTTTTACACTATCACATGATACGCAATGCAGTAGAAGATAACATGGACTTCCTGGTCTGCCTATAGACCTAATTATGTCATTAATTTTCGAGATAAAACCTTAACCTCATTCAAGTTGCCTATGAAGGACTTTCAATGTCAATTTTTTATTTGTTGTCATAAGATAAAGGTAAAGGTAGTCCCATAGCAGATACAGCCGCAGGGGAGTGAAGTGTTAGAGACTTCACCATACAAGGTCCAGCATTGAGAGATGGGGTGACCAGTTCCCTTCCTCGCTGCCTTTTCCATCCCTAACTCAAGAGCAAAGTCAGGTATTCATTTTCAGCTGCGTAGACTGGAGTGTGACGATACCGTGAATCGAACCCGGCACCTTTGCAGCGAAAGACCAGCACTCTAACCACTCTGCCAATCGTAGAACATGTTTACTTTTTTGGAAAACTGTTTGAGAATGTCGTAGATTTTGATAGGGGGATTAAGACATAGATTGGTCCCTTCTGAATAGACTAGAACAGGCGGTGACTCAGTGAGAGATAATATAAGAACTAGATTTTTCACGAGTGAAGTGGTGGAAAATAGGTAGAGTCTGTCCCTGAACTCGAGAAGCTTCTCTCGTTCAGCCTATCTCTACAACAGAACTTTGTTAGTCAGACAGTCTACCAAAATATATATTAATATATATATCAACCACTCACATATACACACACATAAGTGACGACAGTTAGACGCACAGACGTGAAAACTACATCAATGGGATAGGGATATTTTGGGACGAGCTGACCAACACCTGTAAATAAGTTTATGTAAATTTTATTTACCATAAAGAAACTTCACAACAGCAATATTTTGAATATCAATCAAATACAAATAAATATAAGTTAATGAATTAATTAAAGAGTTAGACTCATAGGTGTAATCCTCCCTCCCTCTGTTGAGACAAGATCCCGTTAGAAGAAAGTTATTAACCCCCAAAGAGTCAAAGATTTATACGCTATGGTCTAGGATTTCCCTCTACAGTAAAGAACAGAGTTTATACGATAATTTATTCTGAAAGGGACAGCATTAGCAAAACTTGCATAAAAAATATACACCGGGAGTACATGGATTATATAGTAAAAGAGTCACTCATTCCTGCTTTCTTTCTTTCCATACAACCGTGGCCATGTACATTCGTTCTTACCTAACACTTGACTTGCACCTTCTGGAACAATCTTTAGGACACACGCACACAGCAAATCCAATGTTCTTTTGGCAAAGAAAACCCCAGCTCCTCAAAGACAGATTAAATCCACTTCTCCGGGGAGCGTTCGCTTTGTTACTTTTATTTAGGATTACTGTTTATGTCACTTTATTTAGTCCAGGTAAGAACTTTTAACAGTGTTCACAGTGTTAGAAACTTGAGATTTCCAGTACATAGGAATGTCAGGTCGGTAACTTCTCTCAGTATAATAATTCCTTGTCACACCACAAATGGTCAAACGTCGGGAAATGTTAATGTTTGTGATTTCGCCACTACGGGCTGAGTGTAAATAGAATTTGGGAAAGAAATATAAATCTGGATCTACAGGCCCAGTTACAATATTTATTCTTAATGTTCTTTGGGTTGGTACTCTGTCTCTTTCTGTGTGCAAACACGATTCCAGACAGGTTTACATTGAAGACCCAGGTATTAAGTACAAAACTGTTCTTTCGTATGGTTATTTTCAGATATATATGGAAGCCGCTGGTAAGGTTTAGGGTTTGACCCAATACTGTGTAAAGGAGAAAAAAAATACAAATACTTAACCATAATATAGTATTCTCAATCCTATCCTTACCCCGCGTAAAACATAATATGTTTATCCACTTCGGTTATTTAACTTAAATTATGTGACGAGCGATGAAACTCAGCTGGCCCTGAATTGTTAGATGATATGGTAGAAACCTCGTAGCTTCAGTGCCACCGAATATTGTTGTAACTTTTCGTCAAACGGGAATTCTACCACCTGGGCTCATTAGCAATGCACAACAGAAACGTGGAACCCCACCTGGGCTCATTAATATGCGTCGGAGCAGAGTAGACTCGTCACCACGTTCGCTAATTAATATGTAGATAGTTTATCTTCCGTGCAGTCTGGACATCGCATTGTCTCAAGGGGAGGTTAAACCACACCCACTGCTATCTCTAGAGCAATCAAGAGCAGTTATTTTCCTTACCTTGGTCAGTACGCCTGCTTTAAAGGCGTTGCCAAAATCAAAAGAAGGAAAGCGGCGCACGATCTGAGACAATGACGATCGCAACACAGACGAAGCTAGTCCCTCGCAGGAATTTCACATCTCTGTGTCAACCAGAAAACCGCTCGAAAGACGGAACGAACGGGAAGACGAAGCCACCACAGAATTGGATAATCGTACGAGGAGCGGGCGGCTAGAATCTCGATTTTTCCCTGAGATCTTAAAAGGTGTTAGATTCTAACATGCCCCTCCCCCAATCTTTCATTCCATTTCATATATATAGCGACCCTGAAGAATGTCATTTTATCACTCGTTGCCGACATTTTAAAATTCACTAGCATATAGTTGAATCCTGCTAGAATTCCCTCTGGATTTTGGCTATATTGGAGTGTAGTTATTCTGTGCTAAACGGTATACTATATATTAATTTCTAGTGATCAGTGGTCTAGTTCATTCATTTTTACTTCACTGGATTTTGTGTTGATTTAAATCTATTAAATTAAACCTATCTCAAAAGTTTCCAGTTGAAAATTTAATGATATATCTATTATAATATTTCCAAAGATAACAGATGCTTAAAACGCTTTAATTAACTTTTAAAGTCGCGAAGGAATTTATAACTAATTAATTAAGTTAAGTCCTATATATAGATGTGTGTTTTAACCATTAGACTCGCGAAGAGTTTTCTTAAAATATAATTAAATGCGCGAGTGTATATAATAGTCTTAACGGTAAATTTATCGCGCTTTAGAATGTTATTTGATTTTTCGGTATGAATTACATGTTTTCTATCTTTCATAGGGTGATCATAACCTTTGCGTCCCAGCAAAAACATTGTATTAGAGCCCTGCCGACTCGGTTCTTAAAACCCTCCAGAATTTGATGAGACTAAATTTTAATCTTGTGGCGATCCTGTTGGGATTCAGCTATCTAACATTACCAGAAAGAAAGTACCCCCAAGAACAATTAAACACATCATCAATAAATTTAAGATTAACTGGAATAGAACATTGCCAGAGCTTATTTGCATTATTTTACTGCTCTATTAACGAAAGAAAATAGAAATCTTCCGAACACTGACTGTGCATATTTTTCTTCACTGGATTTTAAAACCCTCGAAGTAAACCATACCTTACCGGTCAGTTGTTATCATCACGCATTGAAGGAATTTTTACCACCAGCGGCGAAATCAATGAGACCATACCATAGTCACCACCTGTATCTAAGACTGTGCCATCCCGTAGAACCTTCCTTTTAACCTAACTAAAACCAAGAACACTTAGTCTTCACCTTCCAGTGATTTCGGGACTGTACTAACACATCAACCTGATAATCTGGGGCTGGACACAGAAGAAAAGACACTACCTATGTCAAGTGTTTAATTGATGTTTTGTATTTCTATGGAGTGCCAGATTCTACGATCGGTAAGTGTGTGTGAGCATATGAGTGTGGGCCCTCACGAGCGTGCATGAATGACAGGTTTAATTTTTGCAAACCATTTGTTAATTTGCCTACCGGGTAATACTTTTACTGTATACCCTGCATTGTTCCTTTAAGTGGGGATTCTTGTTAACTCTGTTTACCCCCCTCCCCCTCTTTTCATTTGCTTAGTAAAGGAAAAAACAATTGAGGATAACAGGATTTTTCTACCACCCATACCTAGTATTGTAACACCTCTCTTTTAGAGTAATTAAATTTACTGTTGGGTTACATTACCTATCTTTCTGATAACTACCTATCTTTGGGCTGGGTTTATCCTTGTCTAATACAAGCGGGAAGGGCGTAGTTGATACCACTCTTCATCCCCCCCCCCCCACCTTGTTATTTGTATTTTTGTACCTATGATTTTTGCCTGTAACAAATGATAAATGTTGTGACTGATTTTAATGATAAATAAACAATCATAAAACTTTAAGTACTGTGTTGGACGGCCCAAGCCCAAATTACCCATAGTTTGTATTCACGTAGCGTCCGTGTGTTTGAAGCACCAAATTGGTGTGAGCGCATGTGTGTTTGGAAACTGGCAAATAATTGTTTAGCCAGGAGAGTTTAAGGAGTAGATTTAGAGGAAAAGTTTGTCGTAAAAGAGTCTGTCCTTACTCTCCCCAGCACTCTATGAATCAACTATTTACTTCAAAAAAAAACCCTTATTATCTCAGAGCCTTCACCATCATTCTTCACTCTAAACGGGACCACTATTTCTAGACTCTGCTCTAAATTAATTTACGACAAATTATAAACTACAAGCTTAGAGCTTGTCTTATCGTTTAAAACTTCCGTGAAATAAATTCTAGTCATTTAAAAAAAAATTAATCATCATGAATTAGAAATAAATACATATTTCGTCAATACTTATGATGAACAGTGCATTTACTAGTTGGTTAAAATATTCTCTGACTGGTTACTAGCAATTAATTAAATTTATTTTATAGCTGGAAGAGTTTAGCTAGAAATTATTATTTATTCTGCTAGCGAGGTACCACAGTAAGTCCTAGAGAAATATAAATGACGGACCTATCTAGTAAATCACTCTGCACAAAAAATCTTAGAGAAATATAATACGGACTTAACTATTAATCACTCAAACTACTAGTAAATATAATTACCTCCACACAAAACTTCTAAGACTATCTCCAACGAAAAACTAAGAAACTCCACTAATACAAGTGATCTAGAAATCGAAGCTAGATGTCTTCTGACATTCTGGCGGTACTGGATAAATTGAGTTAAAATGCTGGGGTTTATATATTAAATCTCCAGAAAATCGCTCGTACTTGCTAGATATGACACCTTCGCTCAGATCTTGGGGGATACGTGAATCAAAGCCATTTTTCACGCTAGAACCGAAACCAGAACCTACGTTCTCGCTTAGATCAGGCATCGGCAATTTTCTAATCAGTGTGAATTTTCAATTCTTCGATCGAATTCGTGAATCAAAGATCTTTCTCACACTATAGACCGAAACCCGACTCTCTCTGCCCGCGTACAGACTCAGCAATCGAGCGAAGCCCGTCCTTTGATCTGGCGATTCTCACCTTGTTTAATTACCTTTCTAAACGAACGGATTCAGGGAAAGGGGGGGGGGTAAATAGAAATAGTCTCCCCTTGGTTCCAAATTATCTGCTCCTTCTACTCAAATTATTTCCCCTGATCACCGTCTAACGAAAAATACGTTTCAACTACATTAGCTTATCTACGCGTTCCGTCTCTCTCTGTTTGATTCTATTACGACGATTTTCAATCGCTGGCGTTTAATTACAGGTAACCGGCTCAACGTTAGCTAAATAGACCTGTTTTGTAAACATTCCTAAGGAAATAGAGAACAGAAAATAAAATAGGCGTGCTAAATTAGAAAAAGAGACATCTCTGAGTGTAGGAGGGTTTTATGTTAACAAAACGTGCGTAGGTGAAAGAAAAATGAAGATGATGAAATAGATATATGAAAGCTATTATCATAATATGTCACAGAGAACAAACCTTTTTATTCATTCTTTCATTACCTTTCATTACCAAGTGGAACATATACCGTTAACAACTTCACGCTTAGCCTTCCTTTTCTGTGCCGTCCGCTCAATTTCTGTCTATGCCTTCATAGTCCCTTTGTCTCCAGCTCTCGTCTCCATGGGGGGGGGGGTGGGGGGGGGGGGGGGGGGGGGGGGGGGGGGGGGGGGTTCTATTTTCCTCTGTGTTTCTTTCATTGGTGATTCCAGAACAAGATGTATTTTGTAATACTAGTTTCTTTCCTTAACATTTATCATATCCAAACCAGCCTTCTTTGCTTACTTCTTGTTATACTAGCATGTGTTTGATTATTTCTATCATTTCCACATGAGTGATCTCGTCATTTCATTTAAATCCTTTTATTCTACGCGAGCACTCATGAATGAAAGTCTGTAACTTCTTGAGTGTTGTTTTTGTTGCTCTCCATGTTTCAGAGTCACACAGTTGTACTGCCTTGACAGTGAGTTGAAGATTCTTATGTTTATGTTGGGCTTGGTCGCTTTTGATTTCCATATATGGCCGAAATACTCGGAAATCTCCTCTTGCCATGTTGTAGTTTTATTGTGATATCACTGGCTGTTCCTGCAACTTAGTCTTAACTTCTACCACGATTGTATGTATGGTCATAATTTTCACTTGCGCACTTTACAGAGCATGGGGCGATTTATGTGTGAGTTCTCATACTGTAGGCACATTTCTCATAGTGTTATCAAGCAATCATTTGCAGTGATCTCTTATTAGGCATTATCATTTTTGTTTCATATATCTGGTTACGGTTGTGGAACAAAAGCAGCCAGCAATAATCTAGACGGTCAAGTCATTTTATAAAAGTCAACTGAATTCATTTTCTGTGAGTTTTGTTATTGTTTTCATAATCCAATCTAAAATGAAAATAAATAAATATAATGAATAAAACTCCGATATTTCTTTTAAAACGGTGTGTGATTCATTTCATTAAAAAAAATATTTTCTTGTATATTTCGCCTGGTTGTATTCGTTTTTCTGTTATGTTTCTCACTTAGCTTTCGCATTCGTTGCTTTCCTTGACGAAGGCATTGTGACTGCGACGTAGGAAGTTTTCTTTGTCTTTTGTCCTAGTAAGACGCATAGCCTTTTCTTCCTTTCTTTAAAAAAAAACCTAATGCTGGAACTAGTGTAGTGAAGTCTCTAACATATCACTCCCGTACGGAGGTACCTGCTATGGTTGTACCTTTAACTGTTTATGTGCTTGAACATTGGCACCAGTATCTCTAACAACAGGCAATGACAGACGGTTGAACTTCGTTAAGTACAGTTGAGAAACTGAGCCAACGTGCGCAAGCGTGGATTAAAAAGATTATGTGAATTCTGGAGCATGGCTCATTTCCCCATTACTTGTAACATGTCAGACGTGCCATCAGGCCGGATCTTTTCATGATTACTCTGAAACTGCCCTGAGCTGCTTTGACTTTAGTGGGATATGACGTGGCAATTCTCGCGCATGCCCAAAAAAGCTCGTAGTAAATCTAGCGTTGGTACAGTGATAATTTAAGTGTTATAAACAGCGTTGCCACTCCTAGATTGATTCACCTAGATCTAGGCTTTTTTTGGTCTCGTCTAGGTGTCATTAGTTAAAGAAAGCCAACTAGATTTCGCCTAAAACCGGCAAAAATAGCCTAAAAATCGCCCAAAAGTAGCCCAAAATAGCCTAAGTCGACGAAATCTAGGTTTTTCTTTTCAAAATTCAGAGTGGCAACGCTGGTTATAAACGGACAGAAGCAATGATAATGGAAAGTGAGCTCCCCTTGATTCAGAATACCATCATCATCATCATCATCATTCATTACCATCATTTTCCTGTTCGTCCCGTATGGAGTTTGGAACCACCACCACTGACGCTGGTCCCCTTGCAGGAGTCTGAACCAAGCATTCACTTGCTCTTGCAGCAGCGGTTTCTTTAGCTATTTGTTTTACATGATGAGGTTTCTAGCCTCATGAACAACATCATCTTCGTCGCCTGGTACGACATGCCACAGGGAGCAATCGTCTTATTATTTCTTTGTCTCATCAGAGACCCCCGGAAACTACATATAGAATATCACGTGACAATTAGGGACCTAAGACACGTCAAAAGTGGAATGCAGTCAGCGACCCATAGCTTGACTGCTTGCGTCGGGGTCAGCGAACCAGAGCTGACCAAGACCCTACTCCACCTCCAAGTGGTGGTCCTGGAAACAGGCTGCATCACTGCAGTCTGGCTGAGAGAGTAGGGATCGAAGTGAGGCAAACCCGGTCCTAAAAAATGCCGTGCGGAAGTCGGATGTGTCGGGCCGAAAGGCGCAGATATCGCAGCTATGCTGTAAACGGCGACACAACGCAACCAACGTCCTTTTCAGGACGAACGCAGAAGAAGAAGAAGTGACAATAATTATCACCGGTGCAGAAATTATATCACAGTAGTAAAACAACCGAATTAATTCTTTATGAAAATAAAATTCAAGGATAGTTTACTATTGTTGATGAGGTGTGTAAACTACTGACCATCTGATTTGGGTCAGCAGATGCCCTAGTAAATTCACGAAAATAAACTGCCAGATGGCCAATACATTTATTACCAATCATTTACGTTGCCGTGTAAAAAGGTAAAGGATCCCGTTTACACGCCCATTGAGGCTTATTGGGAATATGGTGTTAGGCCCATATTTTCTTGACCACTGGCACACTGGGGGTGATATGGTCAGCATCACGCCGGCCGCCTTAACCTTCCCAGAGTTGCTTTGGTACCCAATTCTTGAGGCTGGGTCCCACCTGCCTCACCCTAGTTATGCCACTATATAAATTTATAGATAGATAGATAGATAGATAGATAGATAGATAGATAGATAGATAGATAGATAGATAGATAGATAGATAGTTAGATAGATAGATAGATAGATAGATAGATAGATAGATAGATAGATAGATAGATAGATAGATAGATAGATAGATAGATAGATAGATAGATAGATAGATAGATAGATAGATAGATAGATAGGTGGGTGGGTGGGTGGGTGCATCGATGGATGTATGGATGGAGAGAGAGAGAGAGAGAGAAAGTGTGTGTGTGTGTGTGTTACACGAATAAATGAATGTTAACATATACTGCATTATATAAAAGGTAAAAGTAGTCCCAAAGCAAATACTGCTGTAGGGGAGTGATGTGTTAGAGACTTCACTATCCTAGGTCCAGCATCGAGAGGTGGGGGTGACCAGTTCCCTTCCTCGCTGCCTTTTCTTTCCCTAACTCAAAAGCTTAGTCAGGTACCCATTTACAGCTAGGTAAACTGGAGCGTGTCGATACCGTGAATCGAACCCGACAACTTTGCCGCGAGAGACCACCACTCTAACCACTCTGCCAATCGGAGTTTCATGGCATTATATACAGGGTGTTCCACGAAAAAGCGGCCACATTCACAAAGTGGAAGTAGCCAGTTTTCCTTTCTTAATAACGTACATTATTGCCATAGCCATGACGTCACGAGCCGCTTTTTCGTGGAACACCCTGTACTATACCTAATATTGAAGTTAAGAATGTTTTAATGTTTTAATTTGAAAACACTTTAAGAAATGTATTATTACAGAGCAGAAATGTGAAAAAGCATTAATTTCTATTTTCTTACTCAATCAAATAAAGATTCTTTCCATCTCACTCTTTCCCTTCTCGTCTTAGCCTACACACATACAAATGCGCGCCAGAGAGAGAGAGAGAGAGAGAGAGAGAGCCTCCGTAGCATACTCCGTTACATAATAGCCAGATGTAATAATAAATACAGACCTTGTGGAATAGAACTAGACAACAACAAGCATAAAGTGGAGATAGGTACATTAAAACAGTATTAACTTTACATGCCTTTGACCGGAATCCGCACGAGAAGAGAAAACTGAGGTTACGAAAGATAACCTGGCGAAGGTCCGTGGAAGAAGTCGAGGTAGTGTGATCGCGTGAGTAGAACTGAAAAAAAAAGACGATTCAAATCGGAACTAGAGAGCCAACAACAGTTACGGTCTTATGCTCAAAAGTTAAAGTTAGTTGCTTATCCTTTACAGGACGTGGCAATCAACGCCAGCTTTTATTGGCTGTTAGTGATTTTTCTAGGCAATTTATTTCATTCAGTAGTTTGCCATTGCTTTCTGAACGGTACGGCGCTTATACCATTGTTAAAAATCCACTCAAAGCGATCTGCTACCAAACCGCCTGCAGCAGGTTTCGAACCTGGTATATCTGGATTATGAAACTGCGTTCATATCCATTAGGCCACAGACGCCGACTATGCTCAAAAAGGTTAGTAAAAACAGTCCCGCCACAAGAACGAAAGGAGCTGGGCTTTTGCGGTCTGACAATGTGTGTTACACACGTCTTGGGAACATTTAAACTAGTGCCTCTTTGAGTGTGCTTTGATTGTTAACGAACGTTGGGGCGCAAGAAAGAAATCACATTTGGTAATAACGCATTGTCTGCCTGTGAAACAGTAGAATATGCAATTATGAACGATCCTTGAAGGTCTGGAATTGATGAATTAATAAAATATTTGTTTTGTAATCTACAGGGGTGATGTAGACAAATCAGACTATCAGGGAATGACAGCCATCCATCACGCGGCAATGAGAGGTCACGTGGGAGTGGTCAGTTACCTAGTTCACTGGGGCTGTAATGTGTATGCCCTGGACAACGATCTTCATTCCGCTCTGGATCTGGCAGCCTTGTACGATCGACATGAAATTGTCAGGTACGTTAGTGTTTACAATCATAAGAGAAGAGGGAGGGAAAGATGATTATGATGATGGTTTATAGTGCTGATGATGGTGATGATGATGATAAAACTAGAACGAGGAAAGATGAGGACGTGAAGGTGAAGGCAACTTGAATACAAAGAAACAAATTAAAGACAGACACAGAGGGGAAAAGAATATCCATTGTAAAGTGGTGTATTCGGGCACATTCATGAAAAGGTAGAAAGACATACACAAACAATGAAATCAAGGAGAAGGAATGACTGTAAATACAGACAGTAGTGAAAAAGTGTTTGATCGCAAGTTTCACTTTAGACTTGGGAATACTTGCACACAACAACATAATAGTAAGTCAAGAAATATGGTGACAATTTGATGACAAGGACCGGAGACAAGTGTCAGTGGAACTGTGGATGAGAACAAGATGGTGGCTGTGGTCAGGACACACATTGAGGAAACCTGTTGATAGAAATACCAGACAGTCCTTGTTTTGGAAATGTGATAGCACGTGACCAGAGGACTTGGCATACGTTTGTTGTAGGCCTATTCTCCTTGGGGAACTAAATGATAATGAATAAATAATTGTTGGTGGCAGATATTATGAGAGAAGTAAAATTAATTATAGATCATTAATTTTTGAAAACTGTCATTATGAAAGGACAGTCAAGAACAAGGGCACATATAAAGCTCGGTGAAGCTGTGGAAAGGGCATCTTATTGGCTGTGGAACAACCGCAACTTGCTATGGAATTCAGGACAGTAATTTATATACACCATAATGGTTAATTTCACAATTAACAAGCTGACGGCATGAATAAAACCATGAATGACGTTGACAGGTGGAGTAGGTTCAATTCACAGCGTAGGCTAGAAAACACAACAGGAGGCTAACACTTAAGAGTCATGACCCAAGAGGACCCACCCCTTTCATTTTAGAATGTAAAGGAGATTAACACTTGTCCGATGGAGGGGATTACTTCTGATGATCAGACTACCTCCTGTTGTAACGCCCTACATAGAGTTTCCTGTCAATGCGTTCTGAGCTTTCTTTTAGACAGTAACGATTTTCAGAAATAAACTTATGACAATGTTCGTTTATTATTAGTTCAGTGCAGCTGTATATAATACAACCAGGCATGTTTCTCGGGGGTCTCGGATGAGACACATTAAGAATAGGACTACTGATTTCTCAGGCAGCCTATAAATACAATCCCAGCTTTTTCTGTCAGTGCGTAACGCTAAGGGATGCAACTTTGGTTGAAAGTTAGACATTTATTGTATTGTTTCCCTTATATGTACTCTCCCGAAAATAGTAACACTTAACAAAGAAGAATGCGCAAATGACGGTGTACAAAAATATATTTATAGAATGTGTGATCGCGTATACACACATTGGGATCCTCGCTGCTGCTACGTAGTTCGTGTACTGTGGTGATGCACAGTGGTTTTTTAAAAATACTTTTGAATAAGTAAAATTGCCGTTAGGTATTGGTGCTTTTGAATAAGTAAAATTGCCGTTAGGTATTGCTGCTTTTGAATTGAATTCCCGTCTTATAACGGGCTTTTACACTAGTGTCGTAAGAAGCAACTAGTATAAGGTTGTGCAAGGGGCTGGCAACCTCACCATGTAAAACAAATTGCTAGAGAGATCACCGCTTCTAGAGCACATGAATGCTTCAGTGCAGGTTTCTAGCAAGGGAGTCAGTTGCTGTGGTATCACCCATGCTCCTTAGGGGGCAAAAAGAGAAGTGATGGTGATGTACAATTTCACCCTCATCATTTTACTTCGTGCTCCCTACGGAGCATGGGGGCCACCATCGCAGCTGATCACCTTGCTGGAAGCCTCAGCAAAGCATTCACATGCTCTTGAAGTGGTGATCTATGTAGCAATTTTTTTTACATGCTGAGGTTGCCAGCCCCTTGGACAACCTTATATTAGTCGCCTTGTACGACATGCCTGAGTCCTATTATTTCTCTGTCTCTTCAGAGACCCCCGGGAACTATACGGGGTGATGCACAATGTAGTTGCTCTTAAAGGATGCTTTCATCAACTTTTCTGATGTAGAATATCAATTTATTTTAATTTTATATTACAACAGGTTTCTGGATGCACATCTCGCTGAGAAACAGGCCAAGAACCCAAAAAATGCGTCCAAAATGAAGGAGGAAGCAATGAGAATAGCCGAGAACAATATTAAAAGATATGAGAAATTGACCGACAGTGCTGCTAAGAAGGCTGAGAAGCAGCATAAGAAAATGCAGATGGAGATGAATCAACAGATAAAACAACAAAACGGACTGCCCGGTATGGATTCCAGCACGAAACCAGGATTCTTCAAAGCCCTCACACTTAGAATCAAAGGTGCTCCCAACAACAGCAACATGTCTGACAGCGATGGTAGGCGCACGTCTTCTGTTTTTACAGATGCCGCTGGAATTACTCAATCTGGAAGCAGGAAAGGAATAGCCAAGAAAATCCAGATGAAGAGATTGGAGTCATTGACGCCCAAATCAACTGTGGGTGTGTCGGAGTTCAGAGTCAGTGAGCTTGACGACAATGGTAACCGCACTATCCGGTCTATGAACACGGGATTTCATGGATCCACATCCGAAGTGCTTTACGTGACAGGCGATAACAGGTCTCAGAAAGAGGAGCTAGGCTTGAGGAAAGGAGAGTTATATCACACTAACATTTATAGGTAAGAAGACAATCATGCCTTTATATCACTGTTGTGTTTGTGTGTCCTCTTCAGTTTTCCGAGCGCCTATGCCCCAATTGTCGCAGCACAGTTGGTTAAGATAGATGTAAAATTGCGTAATGTAAGAAAGATGTATATGATCTCATTAGTGGCTCGTGAAATGTTAAGACTCCTATAAAGTGAGGATAAAGTAAGAAGGCGAATATTCTCACAAAGAGATTATATCTCTGAAGGGCACTGGAGAATAAATTCTATTTCCTTGCGACGTGTCTTCCCTCTATTATTCTTACTGAATAGTATGATGAATAGATAAGCCCCCATCCTCGTGTAACAATGAAATGCCACATACATAGATTACAGTACATGTGAGAAAATAAACCGATCACTTGGTACAGGGTATAATTTATGTACACATATTTAATTCATTAATAACATATATGGCAAAAGTAAACTGAAAAGTAAGCGAAAATAATATCATCATAAACACTACATAACTATAAGTCTTAGTCTGTCGGATCTATCATCACGTGCACTGGTGTAATATCAAGATGGTTGTACTTATAGGACGCGTTAGATTGTATTGTTCACTTTGTAATAATCGGGAATGTACCTTAAATAATGTTCCTTGATTATTCTGGCTGTGAAGTTCAGTTATGATCTGACTGAGATATTTGGAGGAGAAATTCTAGGCTTTTGGACTTATCTGCAGTCCTGTGTTGTCAGCCGTTGCGCAGGTGAGTGTGTGCTGTCATCCAGATGTGGTTTGACTTTACAAGTGCGAGCGATGATCTAGGCTCCTCTATATGATTAAGAGTTGGTGGTATCCCTGTCTTTTGGTTCTGCTGATCGGTCAAAAACTTGCTGGTCTGTTCCGTCAGGCGCTGGGCACTCAAATTCAACAAGTGTGAATGTTTGTTCGCTCAGAAACTTAAAGTCTGAAGACACAAATGTGGCTTTGTGAGTTTTCCTGTCATATGGGAACAGTTATCATTCCCATTCATTCACTCATACAACTGGCATATCATATTTTCCTGTAACTTCAGTTTTTGAGAGGATTATTTTGTCACACAGTCTATAGATTATATGCAATCTTAGGCATACGTAACTTCATGGGTTAGTTCGTTTAGCCAATATCTTTTCTAGAGAACTTTGTCTACAATGCTAGTCCGTTTCCTGCGCATGATGATAATAGTCACAAAATATATTACATTTATATTACAGTACGAGATGAAGCGAGTATCCGCTTGATTAAGCGATCAGAGTGCTTTCCTCTCATGGCACAACTGCACAACTACCTGGTTTCGGGATTGAAAACCGACAGTGACACTCCAGCTGTAAATGGGCACATGGCATGTGCTTCTTTAGCTAGGGAAGAAAAAGGTAGCGAGGAAGGGAACTGGTCACATAAACTCGTAAAAGCTGGACCTTTTATGGTGAAGGTTTTAACACTTCACTTCCTTCTGGTCAACTTTGCCCGGGACTGCTTTTATTTTTGTAACAGATAAAGCAATTAGTATGAGGGTATGATATCCTCTCTTGGATGTGGCTAATTGATCCATATTTTATATAGCAACAGCCACTCACTTAACAGCTGTGGAAATCAGATCAAGATTTGTATGCATTTATACAAGCAGAAAATACACTTTAATTTGCGAAGCCTTACGAACATGAACAGAGGAATCCGTTACACTACTTTGTTAATTTCCAAAGAATTTGTCAATCGGAATTTTTGTCTCCTAGATGCACTCTTTCCAAGGTGTAAGTGAATTTTAGGTCACATACCCGGGCTTATATGAGTGTTTTCTCACATTTTCTGAAACGTTCGTGAATCTTTGCTATTGCCTTCGTCACATATTCGCGAGTGTCAGGTAAGGTATCATGCGTAATTTAAACATAAGACTATCCCATCCATCGACACAATATTGACGCTTATCTCGTGGGAGTGTTCAGTATGGTTTACCTGGACACAGATAATGGTTTTACACGGCCCAAATCTCTCACTTTGGCTAATCCCTTCTTGTCTGTTGAATAAGATAGCAAGAAGCGATCGAAATTTGCAGACTTTACATCTGCTCGTGTCTGATAATCTGCGGTTTAAGCGTTAGTGACACTTACTCAATGACCATTAGTAGACGCCATAATGTCTGAGTGAGGAAAATGTAGACAAAAAACAGCCGCCAAGATCATATTGTAACATAGTAAATACTGACAAATAAAGAAGAGATAGATATGGTAATTAATAAATATTTCCCTTGGTGCACAACGTTTCCGGCTTAATTACTGCGTCGTGGGATTTAATTTTTGGTTTTTCGAATTTTCCTAGGGCATCATATCGTAATACCTATTAGCATGCCAAATTTCAGACTTCTAGGTAGCCTAGAAGCAGTCAAACAATTTTGTTCGGACAGACAGACGAAAATACGCTTGCATTATATATAACACACACACACACCACACACACACGCACACACACACATATATATATATATATATATATATATATATATATGTATGTATGTATATATATGTATATATATGGTAGATCTTTGAAGAGCTCAGTATTTCTAAAGTAGTCCCCAAAAGCTCCTGGGTTGCCTACCCCTGGGTTTCAGTATTACTATTCTTTGCTCCCCAATCGAGCCTAGGGGACACATGGGCGAATGTGGTATTGCCCAGTGTATAAATAATATATGAATTTAAAGAAATAGAACGTTTAGCATGAAGTAGTAACCTCTCAAGACCCAAACGTGAGTTTCTCATATGTGTCTACACTAGAATCACGAAGTATGTCATTGATATCTGAGTACTTCCAAACTGAGCGTTCGATTGACTAAAAAGGCAAATCTGGCAGTGTCACGTTCGTCTACCCAGCTGTAATGGGGCACCTGACTCTGCTTCTGAGTTATGGAAGGCAAAGGCAGCGAGGAATGGAACTGGTTAATCCACTTCATAAAGCTTGATTTCTTATAGTGAAGTCTCTAACAGTTAACTCCCCCCATGGTAGTTTCTTCTGTGGCATACCTTTTATCGACTTCCAAACTCAGAACTAGTCTGCTAATTGCGTATTCTCAGACCCAAAGCATGTTGCTTTTTTTGTTTAAATGCATGTACAGTTAAATACCTAAAAATATGTAATTGTATATTTGGTATTCTTAGAGCCAACAATTTTTGTATATGCATATTGCAATGAACATTGAGTGGTCACCCTAGCTCATAAAGCTGAGATTTAGTATAGTAAAGTCTCTAACAAAGCACTCCGCTACGGCAGTACCTGATACAAGACCTTTACATGTCAATGTCTAAAAATGTCTCTGTCATATTTTTGTATTCTCAGACGCAAAAGTAAGTTGTTGCTGTTGTTGTTTTTTTGTTTTTTTTTTATGTAAGTACATTTCCATATTCTTATTCAGAATTAGAATCCTCTACTTCAAATGTCAAAACAGTCCTATTGTATGGTTCTGAAACATGGAGAACACCAAAAACAATAACCAAGAATTTACAGACAGGAATACTTGGCATACGTTTGTTGAACGTTTTTTTTTTTTTAAATAAAGTTTTGCCTCGTTTTGACGAGGCGTGTCCCGTTCAACCTAGTCGGTTATATTAGGGCGCATGTCCAAATATAAAAGACCCTAAGGTCTGAGTATATTGCGGGGCTGAAAAGTGATGAATGAACATTTCCAGATCTAAATATGTGTCACGTGATAACTTTTGATAAGTGTTATTCTTGGCCAGATTTCGAAACAATTTCATGCCGTTGTTGCTTTAAATATACTAAGATAGACTGTTCTAACTTTTGCTCTTTTTTTTTTTAACTTCAGTAATATGCACGTTTCTGAAATATACTTTATTTAGTATACCTCAGGTTAGTTAGTCAACAAAGAATGAAACATGTTTATATTTGAAATTCTCAGAGCCAAAAGAAGTTTTGTTATCTTTATTGTTTAAATGTATGTGTATTTCCATATCTAAAGATTTGTCTTTTATATTTGGTATTTTCAGAGCCAAAAGTGAGTCAGAGCTATTGGATTCCGGGACGGGCAGCTACTACGGAGAGGAGGAAAACGGCGACAGCAACCCTGGAATGTTTAACAGACCCGAATTTGGCAAGCTGGCATTTCTACCCAAAAATCCATTCCTAAACACCCTTCATTCCTTTGATGACTCGGTTGTACCATCAACAACCACTGAAGTCAACGGCGAAACCAAGCGTCTTTTAGGCGATAGAGAGCCAAGCGGTTCAGAAGGCGGAAATGACGTCACGCAAAGACAACAGCTACCGTGGGACCAGGACGACCTTGGTAACTTTGACGACGATGAACAGGAACGTGAAGTTAACGAACTGTCGGTTGTGAACATGTTCCTATGGTCTTGTGGACTTGCTGGGTACCTGCATATTTTCTCGCAAGAAAAAATAGACATGCAGGTGTTAACTGAGATGACAGATTCAGAACTGAAAGAACTGGGGCTTGAGTTTGGGCCCAGAAAAAAGTTGAGGGACGCCATTGCGAGAAGAAAGACGGTTCTGGAGACGCCAACAAAGATGACGGATACGCACTTGTGATCAGCCTTGCAGTTTTCTTTAATTACTTAACAAAGATGATTATTAGGTACTTGTGATAAGTCTTGCTGTTTTCTTTAACTAGTTAACAAAGATGATAGATAGGTGATCGTGATCAGTCCTGCTGTTTTCTTCAATTAGTTAACAAAGACGATTATTGGTTACTTGTGATAAGTTTTGATGTTTTCTTTAACTAGTTAACAAAGATGATAGATAGGTGCTTGTGATCATTCTTGATGATTTCATTCCTGACTTATCAAAGATAACAGATAAGTGCTTGTAATCAGTCTTGATTTTTTTCTTTATTGACAAAGAAGACAGATGGGATCGGTCTTTATGTTTTCTTAATTTCGTTAACAAAGATGACATATGTGCCTGTGATCAGTCTTGATGTTTTCATAATTTAGGTAACAAATATGACAGATGTGTGCCTGTGATCAGTCTTGATGTTTTCTTAATTTAGTTAACAAAGATGACAGATGTGTGCCTGTGATCATTCTTGATATTTCTTAATTAAGTTAATAAAGATGACAGATGTGTGCCTGTGATCAGTCTTGGTGTTTTCTTAATTTAGTTAACAAAGATGACAGATGTGTGCCTGTGATCATTCTTGATGTTTTCTTAATTTTGTTAACAAAGATGACAGATATATGCCTGTGATCAGACTTGATGTTTTCAATACTGACTTAACAAAGAAGACAGATAGGATCAGTCTTAATGTTTTCTTAATTTAGTTTATAAAGATGACAGATACATGCTCATGATCAATCTTGATGTTTTCAGTACTGACTTAACAAAGATGATGGATATGTACTTGTGATCAATCTTGATGTTATCTGTTGGACATAACAAAGATGATGGATAGGATCAGTCTTAATGTTTTCTTAATTTAGTTTATAAAGATGACAGATACATGCTCATGATCAATCTTGATGTTTTCAGTACTGACTTAACAAAGATGACAGATATGTACTTGTGATCAATCTTGATGTTATCCATTGGACAGAACAAAGATGATGGATAGGATCAGTCTTGATGTTTTCTTAATTTAGTTTATAAAGATGACAGATATGTGCTCATGATCAATCTTGATGTTTTCAGTACTGACTTAACAAAGATGATGGATATGTACTTGTGATCAGTCTTGATGATTTCATTTCTTACTTAAGAAAGATGATGGATAGCCTGTTGTACTCAATCTTGATGTTTTCACTACGTAGCTAACAAAAAGGACAGATACGTGGTTGTACTCAATCTTTTTGTTTTCACTACTAGCTAACAAAAAGGACAGGTGACTACTCAATCTTGATGTTTTCACTACGTAGCTAACAAAAAGAACAGATAGGTGATTGTAACAATTCTCCACACCTAAAGGTCTTTTATATTTGTACATGCACCCTAATATAACCGGATAGGTTGAACGGGATGCGCCTCGCCAAAACGAGGCAAAATTTTATTTAAAAAAAACAAGATAGGTGATTTTACTCAATCTTGACGTTTTCACTACGTAGCTAACAATAATGACCATACTCAGTCTTGATGCTTACAATGGTAGTTTACATGTCATTCGGTACAGATGTACGTATTATCTCTACATATACAATTCGTCATAAAACCATGAATTCCAAGTATATTATTTGTACATCCGCTGTATTCTGTATAAAGCTTGCCATGAAGCCGCCAAGCATGGCATATCAAAGATGTAATGTTTCCTGGTGAAGGAACAGGTGATCTGAATGTGTAATTTCCACCACAAGATTTAGAAATACGGGATTTATTAACTATCTGTTTAACATGAATGCCGGCATTCTGCTAAATTTCATCGCCTTCTTCTTTGATCCTTAGCCGTCGACTGTCAAAGCAGTCAGTAGCCATCACGCCTTGTGGCATCTTGTAGGGCAGCAACAAATAGCTTCCACCTTGTTCGGTCGGCGGCCATCCTTCGTGCAGTGCCCCAACTCTGGTTCATTCTTTGCATCTCAGTCTCCACAGTTCTCCGCCAAGTTGTTTTTGATCGGTCTCTCTTTCGATTTCCTTCGAGGGTCCATAGCATAGCTGTTCTTGTAATGGCATCAGGGTCCCTTCTGAGGACGTGGCCAACCCAACTCCAGCGTCTGCCAGCAATGATGGTGTGCATGTCCTCTCGGTTACTTCGAATAAGTAGTTCTTGGTTGGTGATGGTATTCGCAGTGAATTTTCTTTAGGCACATTGTGTGGAAAGAGGACAGTTTTGACATTTCCTTCTCTTTTACTCTGCAGCGTTCTGCACCATAGAGAAGCACAGAAAGTACACAGCTCTCATATAATCTTAATTTGGTGTTTGTGCTGTACTGGGAAGACTTCCAGATGTTGTTGAGACTAGCAAAGGCTGTTCTCGCTTTATTCATTCTGTTGTTGATGTCCTTGCTTGTTCTGCCATCTGGTGTTACTATGCATCCTAAGTATGTAAATGTGCCTGTCTGTTCTAGCTTCTGGTTCCCTATTGCTATTGAGATAGTATTACCTCCCCTGCTTTGCAGTAGTGGTCCAACAGTGTCCAAAACTCAAGAGTATATATTATAGGCTTCAATGGAGTCTATCTTTACACAAGATTACTCTTGGCAGAAATGTATATAGAAGAGTAGTAAAGCTTCTATCACCTGGGAGTCTTCACAAGATACTGTATTCAGATAAGCGAAAACAATGCTGGCTGTTGTTGAGCACGTTAATTCTGTAATCTGCCGACACCTTATATGAAAAATTTAGTAATGGTTTATTCTAGCTCGTTAAGCCTGCACCGCTGAGTTAATCAGTGGAATTATTATTATAATAAATAGCTCTGTTTAGAGTGTGTGTTTAGTAACTTTGACTGAGACAAACATGTAGTACATTTAAAAGGATTGAATCGAAGTTAAATTTGTAACATTACAAATAACAAAATTTAATAATCACTCTAGGTTTTAACAGTTGGAAAATAATTTGAATATTTATGAAAAGGATTTCATCACTTGGATGGGATTTAACTGAATAAATGAGGTCACTTTTGGCAGCGGATATTTTCACTTAGCTGCCAATGGTAGTTTCTTCTCCCGCTGGGTTAGTTTTTTTCACTCTGCTCTCGTTCGTCTCTGGTCAAATTTCAGGCGCCGCACGTTCCCAGAACGTCAAGGAGTAACGGCAAAGTTGGTTCTGCATCTGTCTATAAGACCCTCTTATGATGGCATCGCTTACAACGTCAGTCCACTTCTACCTTCACTTGGTTCCAGAGATAGTACTTTCTGCTGGTACCACCAATAACTGGTAATAGAAATAGAAACGAAACGCTCTTCTGAGTATGGCGTTTTCAGACACAGTTATGTGCCCCCCTCTTCTATTCTACCATCCCCTGTCAGAATTTACCCTCGATAAGAATTAAATTTAATCCCTCGGGATAAACCTTTCTTTACATTTAAACTGAATAGCTTTATATTAAATTTAAATGAAAAGGTTAAACGTACAGATATAATATCTTTTACATTTACATCTCCACTGTTTGAAAAGTGTTCACAATATAAATTCATTTATATTTACACTTGTGGAAAAGTTTGAAACGTCTATTATTTTAAAATGAAAATTTTCACATAGACATTTACACTGGTTTAAAGCTTGAAAACTTACATTAATTTTAAAGTGAATATGTTTATAGGGACATTTACACTGCTTTAAAAATGTAAGTATTATACTTAGAATGTACATCATTTCTTTTCATCTTTACCTCCCTGCTCCATAGGGAACCTGGAACTACTTTATGCTTTTAGTTCTTTTTACAAAACTATCAATAAAGCAATCACCAGCCTGTGCAGTGGTGGTTCATTAATCATCATTCTAGATACTGAAGTTGCCAGCCTCAAATGACTTTGACATCCAATAGCAGTTTTCACACATTAAACATCACATGGTAATATATGCATATATATATATATATATATATATATATATATAGATATATATATATATATATATATATATATATATATATATATATATATATATATATATATATGTTAGTTCACATGTTAGTAATAAAACATAGAATGAAAATGCACTACTTACGCCAATCTTGGCTACAGACGTAAATTGCTCAGAGGAATAAAAGAGACGAATCATTCTCTTACACGCGTCTGTGATGTCTTTAATTTTGACCAAAGATTCCCCCTCTGACTCCGTGTCTCATCAGTTTCCTAGTCCCGGGGTTCCTTATTAAAATGTAGAGAATTCCTGTGCTTTATAAGTCTTATCTGGTTCTCCAATAAGAGGTCCGGTTAACAAAAAGGAATTATGAATCTAGTCTTCACTCTGGCGAGGTTTGATGTTGTCTTGGCGAGCGTGAAATTCACAGTGAAATAAAACTGCGAAATGGTCAGCCTATATTCCCTCTCTTCCCCCGCCTGGTTGTTATGAATCTAATCAGAAAGATCCAATCATTTCAAATCATGCAGATAGGGTGTGATATTTCAAAATAGTCCCACGTGAAATACGGTACGTGCCTGCAAAGGTCTCGTATTACCATATATGGACATCTGATGCCTTGCATACACTCTCACAAACACATTTGTAGACTCATATTGTCTAAAATGTAATAAATCCATGATTACTTTTAACCAAGTGACCGGAAGCGATTATACAACACTTGTCTGCCCACAGGTGTCACACATTAAGTAATCTCGGTATCTGTCGTATGAGTATGCAAACTCCGTGTCTTATAGGTGATTAAGCCGATAGCGCTGGCCGATGTACGTGTTAATCTGCAGCGCCTATAACTAACAAATCTGGGTAGCGCCAAGCAAATGTGGTGTATCATATCAGCCGCTCCTTGCAAATGTGATATTTATCACCTACAGGGTGCTTTGATAAAATCAAATATCTGCTTTAGCAGAAAAATAAAGATAGCAAGAAAAGTGCGATAATTGACAGCACATAATAAAATCAGTACCACAAATGTACCAATACTGCCGGAGAGACCCAAAGATCGTGAAGAGGTCGTCCATTTCGTCACAGCTATTTGCTCAGGATTGCCCACATTGAGTCGTGACCTCTGTGTTCTTCAGATTGATGTTCAGATGTGTTGATGTGAATGTGCGAGTAGTGCAATGTCGTCTGCATATTCCAGGTCTTCCAGTGTAGAAAATGTTGTCTATCTAATTCCTCTTGGACTGCCCTCTGTTGTCTGGCGCATCACCCAGTCTATGACTGTCAAAAATAAAGTTGTTGATAAGGGGCATCCCTGACGTACTCCTGTCTTCACCTCGAAAGTTAGGTTGCTCAACCGAACACTGCATGTAAAGTTAGAATAGAGGCTTTTTAAAATGGAAAAAAATGCAGCTAGGAATTCCATAAGCCCTCAGTATTTTCCATAGGCCGTCCCTGTGTATGCTGTCAAAAGCCTTTTCAAAATCAACAAAGTTAATGTATAGCTGTCTCTGCCATTCTGAGCACTGCTCTATAATGTTCCTGAGGGTGAATATATGATCTGCACATCTTCTGTTCTTTCTGAATCCCGCTTGCTCTTTCCTCAGTTTATGGTCTATTGCTTTTGAAATTCTCTAGATAACTATCCTGCCTAGTATTTTACTGGGAACTGAGAGTAGAGTAATTCCTCTCCAGTTGTTACAGTCTGCAAGGTCACCCTTCTTGGGCAGTTTGACAATCATTCCTTTACTCCACTCCGTTGGTGTTGTTTCTGTTTTCCAGACTTTTGCAAATAATGGTTCTAATAGTTATGCTGCTAGTTCAGGGTCTGCCTTGAATAACTCAGCGTTTAAATGTCGTGACCAGGCGCTTTTCCATTCTTTAACCCTTTGATAGCTGTGATGAATTCTTCTTTTCGTGGAATGTCTGTAATTACGTCTAGGTCACTTTCAGCCTCAGGAACATTCAGCTGCGACTCTGGTGGTTCCTTATTTAGTGTTTTTCTGAAGTGCTCTGCCCATCTTGTTTCCTGCTCCTGTGCTGTGGTGATGAGATTTTCTTGCTTGTCTCACTAACGTTATATTGTTTGCACCTCGTTTTCCGCTGATAGTTTTAGTTATTTAATAAACTGTGCTTTGTTCATTTCTCAGTGCTGCCTCTTCTGCCTGCCTTGCAAGGTCATCCAGAAATTTCCTTTTGTTGGCACGGGTTTGACGTTTTACTTCTTTGTCCAGCTGACTGTACTGTTCGCTATACATTTACTTTAACCTCGGAGACTTTGCTTCTGCTTTCTTTCTTTTCATTTCTTTTCTTATCGCTGTTGTGTTTAACGTTTCTGGTGTTATCCAGTCTTGTCTCTTTCTTTCCTGGAATCCCAAGTGTCGTAGATTAGTGATAGGGGAATTAAGACATAGATTGGTCCCTTCTGAATAGAAATAGAACAGGTGATAGCTCAGTGGGAGATAATATAAGAAATAGATTTTCACGAGTGAGATGGTGGAAAATAATAGTCTGTCCCTGACACTCGATAAGCTTTTCTCGGTCAGCCTATCTTTACAACAGATCTAGATTTGTCAGACAGTCTACTAGAATATATATATTAATATATATACCACTCACATACACACACATAAGTGACGACAGTTAGACACACAGACGTGAAAACTATAACAATGGAATATAGATATTTTGGGACGAGCTGACCGAAACACTTGAATAAGTTTATGTAAATTGTATTTATCATAAGAAAATTCACACCAATCATAAATTTGAATATCAATCACATATAAATACACATAGGTTAAAGAATTACTAAAATAGTAGACCCATAGGTGTAATCCGTTCCCCCCTCTGTTGAGCCCGCGATCCCGTTAGCAGAAAAGCTATAGCCCCCCAAAGAGTCACGCTATGTTCTAGGATTTCCCTCTACAGTTAAGAACAGAGTTGATATATTAACCTATTCTAAGACGGAAAACATCATTAGCAACAACTTGCATAAAGAAAACACAAAGTGGGTGCATAAATTATACCATAAGGGAATCACTCAGTCCTGCTTTCTCTCTGTTCATTCACCAGTGGCCACTGACATTCTTTCTTACGTACGACGTTGATGTCTTGCACCTTCAGGCGCCAACTTTAGGACACACACACACAGTGAATCCGTGTTCTTTTTGATAAAAAGAGAACCCCAGCTCTGCAGATACAGGTTTCATCCAATGTTCCGGGGAGCGTTCACTCTACAACTATATTTTAGGATTACTGTTTATGTCACTTGAATCAGTTCAGGTAAGAAATTTTAAATGGGCTCACAATGTCAGAATCTCGAGGTTTCCAGTACTTAGGAAATGACAGGTTGGTAACTTCTCTCAATATAAAATTATTGGTCACACCACAATTGGTCAAACGTCGAAAATGTTACTGTTTGTAATTTCGCCACAGGGGCTGAATGTACATTAGATTTAGGGAAGAAATATAATCTGGCTCGATAGGCCCAATTACATCATGTAGTCTTAAAGTTCGTGAGATGGGTACTCTGTCTCTTTCTGGGTGCAAACACAATGCCAGACAGGTTTTAACTTGTAAACCCACGTATTTAAGTACAAAAATGTTTCTTCTAGGTTATTCTCATATATACTGAAACCGCTGGTAGATTTTGGGTTTGACCCATATACTGTATAAAAGAAAAAGAAACATACAGAAACTTAATCATAATATTATACACATATCCTACCTTCGCGTAAAATATAATATGTTCACTTCGGTTATTTAACTTAAATCAGAAACTATAAGCTTAGCGCTTGTCTCATCGTTTAAAACTCCCGTGAAATAAATTCTAGTCATTAAAAAAGAAATCATTCATCATTAATTAGAAATAAATACATATTCCGTCAACACTCATGATGTATCAGTGCATTACTTAGATGGTTAAATTATTCTCTGACTGGTAACTAGCAGTGAATAAAATTTATATTATAGTTTAGCTAGAAATTATTATTCATTCTGCTATCCACTGTAATACAGTAAAACTTAGAGAATTTAGAATGACTGGCAAAACACTCTGCACAAAAATCTAGTGAAGATATAATTCGAACTAACAATTAATCACTCGACAATACTAGTCACTATATTATACCTCCAAAACAGAACTACCGGCTATCTCCACGAAACTGAGAACTACACTTATACGGGTATTCTAGAACTCGCTAGATGGTCGAGAAACTAAGAACTTCACTCTACAAGGTATTCTAGTACGAAGCGATCTGTCTTCTGAAACTGAGGATTTCTGAATGAATGAAGTCTAAACTGCTGGGGTTTAAATATATGAAACTGACAAAGAATGCTACGCTATTTCCCGAAAACCAGAATTTGCCAGACTTAACACTGAATAACACCTCGGGGAATTTCTACGTTCAATCTGCAAAATCAAAGATTTATCTCACACTAAGCCGAACCCCGACTATTGCTAATCAGTGTGAGTTTTCTTCACCTCTCTCTGTTCGTCTTCTCGCGAGGAAGGTCTTTGATCTGCTCGTTCTCATCGTGGTTATTACTTCACTAGCGAGCGGGTTTTACAAGGGAGGTAATAAAAATCTGCTCACCTTGTTTCCCGAGTTAACTGCTCTAGTACTAAACTTTAATTACCCCTTTGATCGCTGTCCATCGAACCATACATTAACTTAACGCCACCTCCCATAGTTGCGTCACTTTACAACTATATTCGATCTCTGGCTTTCAAAATTAAATGATACCGGCTCACGTTAGTTAATTAAGTATGCTTGCAACTACATCAAAGAAACATCGAACAGAAATAACTTCCGTGCTAAATTGAAAAGAAAAAGACCGATCTCAGGGTGTATAGACTGGTTTGGTTTTAACCAACAGGCGTAGGGGACAGCAAAAGTATGACGATGAAAGTTTGGCAAAAGAGAGATGTAGATAAAAGGAAATAGATATAGAAATCTATACCATAATCTGTCACACCAAGCATGATTCGCTGCTTTCCTTGTATACTGTTGAAATGATGTTGAATATATGGTCAACATCATAAGTCGATGTACGGTACTTTCCTGGCCTTTGGCAATTTGATATCGTCTCTTTACATCAACCACAAAAGCTTTTCTGGTGAGGGGGTCCTTGAGTTTCATGATGTTATATCTTTTCTGTTTGATTGCAATTGGTCCAGCAGCTCTGAGTTTCACCTTCAGTCTTGCTACTACAAGGTGATGATCACTTCCCACATCTGCACCTCTTCTTACTTTCACGTCTTGTAGTGCATGCCTCCATCTACCATTGATCATAATGTGGTCTATCTGGTTTCTGTCCCGTCCGTTTGGTGATTCCCACGTTAACTTGTGCACTTCTTTGTGTGGAAAAAGTGTTCCTCCAATGACCAGGTTGTTGATGCTGCAGAAGCTTATTAGTTTGTCCCCATTCTCGTTTACTGTTCCAATGCCGCATTTCCCCATTACTCTCTCATTATAAGTATTGTGTGTACCAAATTTCGCATTGAGGTCTCCCATTACTATAATAAGATCGTACCTAGGTGCAGTTTCGATTTCCTTTTGTAGCTGTTGATAGAAGTTGTCCTTGACCTCTTCATCGCTGTCATTTGTTGGTGCATAGCATTGTATTATTGTGGTGTTGGTGAATTTCCCTCTCAGTCTTGTTCTTATCAGTCTGTTGTTGACGGGTTTCCATTCCAGTAATGACCTTTCTATTCCTTTCTTCAGGATAATTGCTACGCCTCCATTGTGCTGACCATACTCTCTACCAGAGTAAAGTGCCGTTTCCCCTGTAGCTGTTTTTATTCTCCCCGTCCCGGTCCATCTGCTCTCACTTATTCCCAGAATGTGTAATCTGTAGTACCTCATCTCTGCTGTGATCTGCCTCAGTTTTCCTGCCTCATCCATGGTTCTGGCGTTCCAGAATCCAACTCTAGTTTCATATTTTGCGGTCAGGGCATCCGTTGTCATGCCAATAGCTTCCTTTCGGCTTTCGCCACTGACAGTCATACGAGCCTGAGACTACGGATTTTTTACATATGCAGGGGTGTCTACCCTGCGCTAAAACCCCCAACCAGGAGGACCATGGTACCAGCTTTTGTCTGGCCCCTACCCGCACAGACCTGTCCAGCTTGGTTGAACCTAGCAGGAGTAAATCTCCCGCTGGCATAGCTCTGGGGGTTGTCAGGGTACGCAAGCTGCCATACCGCTACAAGGCAGTTCATCGCCTTGGTATTGCTTCATTCCATCTCCATCTTTTGACCAAAATTGACCTGAGGTCATAAATCGATATCTTATAGTGTTAATCTATCATCCTACACAAAATCTTCCAGTTAACAGTTAGGATCATCACTTAAAAATTCCATTTTAATGTGATATATCCTTCTTTTCAACTGGTAACCCAAAAACTTTGAACGCATTTTTTTTTCTCAAAACAAACTAAAGTGGAGATGGAATAAAACAGTACTAAGACGACGTAATGTCTAAAATACGAGAACTATGAAACGAAACATTTTTGTTAGTGCAACATACAGTCCAGTAATGTATTAGACCAGGGGTTGGCATAAGGTAGATCCCAATCTACTGGTAGATCACACTGGATGATTTGGTAGATATCTAGTTGACGGAGGGGAAAATGAGAAACAATTTTAAAGCTTGAAAATTTCATACTAACTCTCCCCCGCCGGTATTTACAAGCGTGGTGTCTCCAGGATGAGAGGTGCTTTTTCCGCGTTTCCAGTGAAAACTCATGAGCGAGCATACACAAATTAACTTTAATCGTAAATTGCAGCAGACAGGAACGCGATCTTTTCTGTGAAGTGAACACTCGGTAAAATATCAATTAGTTTGAATTTTCCACTGCTCTGTTGATGGAACCACGTGAAGCTGATAGTTCGGCAGAAATAAAAGTTAAAAATAGGCTGCACGTCTTCTAATTCGAAATATTCTGAAATCTGATAAGGGTCATGAATTTATCAAATTAGATCTTTAGAGAACTCCGTTTTTCCAAAGTAGACCGACACAGCTCTTGGATTGCCTGTCGTTGCCTACCACGAATCAACATCATCTCAACCCGTAACCCGTCATGGGTCGTAGGGGTGCCATGGTGGAAGCATCAGCAGACAGGGTCCTCCACTGCTCTCTATCCTCAGCAATGCGTACAAGTGTGGAAAAACCGTGTCCTGCCCATTCTTTGATGTTATCAGCCCAGGATTTTCTTTGCCTTCCTCTTCTCCGTTTACCTTCGACTGTTCCCTGGAGGATCGTTTTCGAAAGGGAGTCATGACGAGTTACATGCCCAAACCAGGCAAGCTTTCGACGTTTCACTACTGACAAAAGTGGTTCTTGGTGGCCTGCATAGGTGTTTATTTTCTCTCTAACATAGACATTTGTTTTGTGCTCATTATAGCAAATGCGCAAAATTCTTCTATAACATATATACTCGAAAGCCTGAATCCTTCGCTCCGTATCTGTAGTGAGTGGCCAGCCCTCACACCCATATGTCGTAAATTTATTTTGAGAGAAAGAGTCTTAGAAATAGTGGTCCTGTTTAGAGTGGAGAATGATGTTGAAGACTCCGTGATAATAAGGGTTAGAAAGTAAATAGTGGCTTCACAGAGTGCTGGGGAGAGTAAGGACAGACTTATTTACGACAATCGTTCCTCTCAATCTTCTCCTGGTCAAACAATTATTTGCCAGTTTCCAGACACACACCTGCGCTCACACCGATTTGGTGCTTCAAACACACAGACGCACCTGAATACAAACTATATTAAACAGATATGGGAAATTTGGGCTTTGGTATTCCAACACAGTACTAAATAAGTTTATGCTGTTTATTAACATTAAAATCAATCACAACAATTATCATGTGTTACAGGTAAAATATCATAAGTACAGAAAATACAAATAACAAGGTTGGGGGGTGTGAAGAAGATTGGTATCGACTAAGCACTTCCCGCTTGTATTAGACAAAGATAAACCCAGTCCAAAGATAGATAGTTATCAGGAACATTGGTAATGTAACCCAACAGTGAATTTAATTACTCTGAAAGAGGTGTTACAATATTAGGTATGGGGGTAGAAAAAATCCTGTTATTCCCAATTGTTTTTCCCTTTACTAAGCAAATGAAAAGGGGGGGGGGGGGGTAAACAGAGTTACAAAATATCCCACTTAAAGGAACAATGCAGGGTATACAGAAAATGTATTACCCGGTAGGCAAGTTAACAAATGGTTTGCAAAATTAAATCTCCTGTCATTCATGCACGCTCGTGAGGGCCCACACTCATATGCTCACACTCACTTACCGATTGTAGCATCAGGCACTCCATAGACTTATATAAACAGCAATTACACTCTTGACATATGAAAATGTCTGGTACTTCGATGTTCAGCCCCAGATTTAGCGAGGTTTGCTGATAGCAAATATTCCCACTTATCGCCGGACGTGAAGCCTAAGAGTTCTTGTGTTTTATTATATAAAAGGAGTCTATGGGATGGCACTGTCACAGTTAGATACAGGGGTGAGAATGGAGTGGTCTCTTTAATTTCGCCGCTGGTGGTAAAATTCCTTCAATGCGTGATGATAGCAACTGACCGGTAAGTTTTTTAATCCAGTGAGGAAAAACTAGGCCCAGTCACAGTTCAGGTAAATATGTACTCTCTCACAGTAGGGCAGTAAATAAAATATTGCTACTGGCAACTGTTCATCTTCCAGTTTATCTTACAGATTGTAATTTAATTTGATGGTTTATTTAAATGTTCTTGGGTATGCTTTCTTTCATGTAATTATGATAGCTAGGCCGCATCGGACCGCCACAAGATTATATTTAAAATGTTTCATCAATATATCTGGAAGTTTAAGAACCGAGTCTGGAAGACTCTGTATGATTTCTTTATTGCTGGGATCGCCAAGGTTATGTGATCATTCTATAGAAAAAGATAGAAAAACCATGACAACATAATCATACCGCAAAAATCAAATAATATTCTAACGCGCGATAAATTTACCGTTAAGTTTATTATATACACTCGCGTATTTAATTATGTATTTAAGAAAACACTTTGCAAGTCTAATGGTTAAAACACACATCTATATATATATAGGACTTAACTTAATTTATTAATTATAAATTCCTTCGCGACTTTAAAAGTTACTTTAGCATTTAAGCATCTATTATTTTTTTGAAATATTATAATAGATATATCATTAAATTTACCACTGGAACTTTTGAGATGAGTTTAATTTAAATGATTTAAATAAACACAAAAATCCAGTGAAATAAAATGAAAGCACTAGACCACTGATCACTTTAACAAATATATTATACCATGCACAGAAAAAGAAATCTCCAATGTAGCCACCAATTCAGATGGAAATCTAGCAAAATTCTACTATAGCTAGTGAATTTTAAATCTCTGGCGAACGAATGATAAAATGGCTTTCTTCATGGTCTGTATATATCTAACTGGAATGCAAGACTGAGGGGACATGTTAGAATTTGACACCTTTTTAGATCTCAGGAGACTTTCGGGGTTCTGACCGCCAGACTAAAGAGAGATGCCGCCCCTGGTTTTCCGTATCTCCGTTCGCTGCGTCCGCTTTGTCTCTCCCGTTCGTGTCCACTGCGATCGGTTCTGTGATTAACACAGAGATGCGAAATGCCGGCAAGAAACTTGCGTCGTTCGTTTCAGGGACTACTACTGCCTTTGATAGCATGCCGCTAGTCTTTCCTGAGATCCCTCAGTGCCTGTTTGATCGTGTGCCGCTACTTTCGTTTGATTCTGGCAACGCCCCCACTGGGCCAGCGTATTGACCAAGTTAATGAAAATAACTGCATATGATTGCTCAAGAGACATCCGTGGGCATGATTTAACCTCTCCTTAAATCAATACGATGACCAGAATGTATGGTAGATAAACTGTCCACATATTAATCAGCAAACGTGTTGACAAGTCTACTCTGCTCAGACCCATATTAATGAGCCCAGGTGGAGCATTCCCGTTTGACGATAAAATTTCAACAATCTTCGGGGGCACTGATGTTATCCGAAGGGGTCGTTACGAAGGGTCGTACCATATCATCCAACAATTCAGGGTCAGCTGAGTTCGTCTGTCACAATATACAAGAGAATAGATAATACAAATGATTTGTATAATTTGATCTTCACAGGAAAACTGATGTTACTTTTCCAGATCACATTCAGCCTTGTCATGGCAGCTGAGGCCATCTCAAGTCTTGTCTTGATTTCTTTACTTGATCTTCCATCACTACATATAGTGGACCCGAGATATTTAAAGGTGTTAACTTCTTCTAACGTTTGCCCATTTAACGTAATGTTGGTCGGAACATGTTTCTTATGGCTATTCACCAATATCTTGCTTTTTTTCTATATTAATTTCCATCCCATACGTTCTTGTTACTTTCTCCAGTCTAGAGGTAAGGTCTTGAAGTTCTGATTCTGTTCAAGCTATAAGATCGATATCATCAGCAAAACGTAGATTGCAAAGAGGTCGGCCTCCAATCGATATGGTTGTTTTATAATCGTAGAGAGCCTCCTGCATAATATGTTCTAGATATATATTAAAAAGCACTGGGGACAGGATACATCCCTGACGAACTCCTACAGTTGTTTTGAAGAATTCTCCAATGTCATTGCTTGCAAAAACAGCACTGCTTGCGTCCTTGTATAGTGCTTCAATGATATCTATGATGTTGGTATCAAAATTGAATTTTCTCATTATTTTGCCATAAGCCTTCATGCCAGACTCGATCGAAGGCTTTTGTGAAATCGGTGAAGTTATGGTATAAATCGTGTTGATGCTGGAGATGTTTTTCGGTCAGTAATCTAATATTGAAGATTTGTTCTGAGGAACTTCTTTTTGGTCTAAAGCCAGCCTGTTCCTCGGACAAGATTTCTTCTGATTTCTGTTTTATTCTGTTCAAAAGTATCCTTAACATTACCTTACTTGGATGACTAATAAGGCTAATGGTTCTGTAGTTCTTGCACATTTTTAGATTTCCTTTCTTTGGAAGCGGTATTACTAATGATTGCGTCCATTCTTTTGGCCATTTTTTTGTGCTCCATATCTTCTGGCAAATTGTTGTCATGATTTTTATTATATCTGGTCCTCCATATTTCAAGAGCTCTGCTGGGATATTATCCACACCCGGTGACTTCCCTCCTTTCATCGAACATATAGCCTCTTCCACTTCTTCCCGTAATATTGCTGCATTTCCAAGTTCTCTGTTTTCGCACTTAATGTTGTTTAATACGAGTATGCTATAGTCAGTGTCGAGTTTGCAGTTATATAATTCTTTACAAAAATTCTGTCCACCTTCTCATTACAGCTGTTTTTTCATTGAGCAGAGCCCCATTGCTATCTTCTATGACAGTTACCCTGGGCTGTTGGGGTTTTGATAGTCTTCTTAATGTGTCAAAAGCAGCCTTGCTGTTACCTTTTATTAGCCCCGTATTAATGAACTCACATTGATCAGCTACCCATTTTTCTTTGGCCTGTTTCATTTTCTTTCTAATATTTTTATTCACCATACTGTATTGCCATGCTGCTTCAGGAACCTCTTTCTTAACCTTTTTCATTTCCCGCCGTGTATCACATAACTTCAGAATGTCATCTGTAACCCATGGTTTGTTTATTTTCTTTCTTTTACCAAGTATTTCTGTTGCTGATTCAATGAGCACGTCTTTCATGTTCTCTGTGATTGAGTTGATATCATCTTCCAAAAATTTGAGAGCTGCGAATTTTCCTCCAACAGTTGCCTCAAAGATTCCCGCGATTTCTGGATCTTTCAGTTTGTCTAAATTGAATCTTAACTGAGAACATCTGTTTTGATTATAGTTCTTTTTTTACCACGAATCATCGATAGCAAATCCAGTATTCGAACTAAAATAATCTCGCATAATACAGGAAATCCCATATACTACAAGGGCACCTGGTGGTGTTGGTTAAAAACTATATTTCCCTCTGGAACGCTGGACTAAAAAGGTTCACAATCACTAATCTTGTACGCATGGCACGTGATAGCTTTTGATAAGTTCTCCTCATGGCCAGATTTCGAAACAATTACATGCCGTTGTTGCTATAAATATACCAAGATAGACGGTTCTAACTTTTGCTCTTTTTTTTTTAACTTCAGTAACATCCACGTTTCTGAAATATACTTTATTTACTATACCTCAAGTTAGTCAACACAGAAAGAAACATGCTTATATTTATTAATGTCAGTATCTAATCTATTTACTGCCAAATTAAATACGTATAGTGAGTGCTTAAATTACTAATGATCAGTTCGCCAATTTTTTTTTTTGGCTTGTAAAATATTCTGTGCTCTGTTTTTTTTTAAACATAGTAATGAGGCATGTATAAAAAAGAGAGGTAAAATTATTTCATGTGTTTATGTTACTAAAAGTTGTTATATGCATAGACACTGTATGTTGTGTTTATAACATTGTTATGTGATCGAATTCTGTGATTTTGACGAAATTATTTTATACTTGTTGCAATCACCAAGTCACATTAAATTTGTCGATAAATTCATATTCTTGCTAATATTTCATGTATGCTCTCTCTCTCTCTCTCTCTCTCTCTCTCTCTCTCTCTCTCTCTCTCTCTCTCTCTCTCTCTCTCTCTCTCCTCCACTGTTTAATATCTGCTCTCTCTCTTCCTCTTTCTCTCTCATCTTCATTATTTGATATATGTTCTCTCTGTCTGTTTCCTCCACTATTTAACATATACTTGTTTTCTCTTTCTATCTCTCTCTCTCTCTCTCTCTCTCTCTCTCTCTCTCTCTCTCTCTCTCTCTCATCATTATTTGATATCAGCTGTCTTTCTTTCTCTTTCCTCCACTTTTTAATATCTTCTCTCTCTCTCTCTCTCTCTCTCTCTCTCTCTCTCTCTCTCTCTCTCTCTCTCTCTCTTCATTATTTGATATATGTTCTCTCTGTCTGTTTCCTCCACTATTTAACATATACGTGTTTTCTCTTTCTCTCTCTCTCTCTCTCTCTCTCTCTCTCATCATTATTTGATATCAGCTGTCTTTCTTTCTCTTTCCTCCACTTTTTAATATCTGCTCTCTCTCTCTCTATCTCTCTCTCTTTCTCTCTCTTCATTATTTGATGTATGCTTTCTTTCTCTTTCCTCCACTATTTAATATCTGCTCTCTCTCACTCTCTCTCTCGCTCTTTCTCATCTTCATATTTGATATCTGCTCTTTCTTCTCCATTAATTGATATCCACTTTGTTTCTCCTCTACTATTTCATATCTGCTCTCTCTTTCCCACTATCTTCCCTCTCTCTCTCTCTCTCTCTCTCTCTCTCTCTCTCTCTCTCTCTCTCTCTCTCTCTCTCTCACATCATTATTTGATATCAGCTGTCTTTCTTTCTCTTTCCTCCACTTTTTAATATCTTCTCTCTCTCTCTCTCTCTCTCTCTCTCTCTCTCTCTCTCTCTCTCTCTCTCTCTCTCTCTCTCTTCATTATTTGATATATGTTCTCTCTGTCTGTTTCCTCCACTATTTAACATATACGTGTTTTCTCTCTCTCTCTCTCTCTCTCTCTCTCTCTCTCTCTCATCATTATTTGATATCAGCTGTCTTTCTTTCTCTTTCCTCCACTTTTTAATATCTGCTCTCTCTCTCTCTCTCTCTCTCTCTCTCTCTCTTCATTATTTGATATATGTTCTCTCTGTCTGTTTCCTCCACTATTTAACATATACGTGTTTTCTCTTTCTCTCTCTCTCTCTCTCTCATCATTATTTGATATCAGCTGTCTTTCTTTCTCTTTCCTCCACTTTTTAATATCTGCTCTCTCTCTCTCTCTCTCTCTCTCTCTCTCTCTCTCTTTCTCTCTCTTCATTATTTGATATATGTTCTCTCTGTCTGTTTCCTCCACTATTTAACATATACGTGTTTTCTCTTTCTCTCTCTCTCTCTCTCTCTCTCTCTCTCTCTCTCTCTCTCATCATTATTTGATATCAGCTGTCTTTCTTTCTCTTTCCTCCACTTTTTAATATCTTCTCTCTCTCTCTCTCTCTCTCTCTTCATTATTTGATATATGTTCTCTCTGTCTGTTTCCTCCACTATTTAACATATACGTGTTTTCTCTTTCTCTCTCTCTCTCTCTCATCATTATTTGATATCAGCTGTCTTTCTTTCTCTTTCCTCCACTTTTTAATATCTGCTCTCTCTCTCTCTCTCTCTCTCTCTTCATTATTTGATATATGCTTTCTTTCTCTTTCCTCCACTATTTAATATCTGCTCTCTCTCACTCTCTCTCTCGCTCTTTCTCATCTTCATATTTGATATCTGCTCTTTCTTCTCCATTAATTGATATCCACTTTGTTTCTCCTCTACTATTTCATATCTGCTCTCTCTTTCCCACTATCTTCCCTCTCTCTCTCTCTCTCTCTCTCTCTCTCTCTCTCATTTCCAATTTCCTGTCGTCTTTTAGCTGTCTTCGTGTTTAGGATTAATGCTCACATGCAAGTATGTACACATGCATACATAAAACTTTAAAACGATTACGTGACAACCCCTTATATGGGCATACCACACAGAGATTCATAAACATACCTTGAGGAAAAGAGACTGCTTTAGACACCTCTTCGCAAATAGAGGATGTTATACGATAGCCCCAAATAGACAGCCACACCCAGGCGCAGACATATACACATCCTGGCAGAGGATAACAGAAAATTGCACCCCCATCTCACATACGCAATAGCAGGGAACCACAGAGGCAAATACATACTAACATACACACAGGCACCGATAAAGATTGGGGAACACATCATTATGAGCTGCCATCTCCACAACGAAGGTCGGCTGTAATGGATTGTCGTAGATTTTTGATAGGTATTTAAGATCAATTATGGTCCCGTCTGAATAGAACTAGAACAGGTGATAGCTCAGTGGGAGATAAGGTAAAGAAATAGATTTTTCACCAGTGAAATGGTGAAAGGTAAAGTCTGTCCCTGGATTTGAGAGATAATCTAATACAGCCTATCGGTTACTACTGAGATTCTTAGATCAGACAGTTTTCCTATAAATATATATTAATATATTCAACCACTCACATCTACACACACACAGATAAGTGACGACAATTAGACGCAAAAACGTGAAAAAAACTATAGTAATGGATGTAGGGATATGTTGGGACGAGCTGACCAACACATGTAAATAAAGTTTATGTAAATTTTATTTATCATAAAGAAACTTCACAACAGCAATATTTTGAATATCAATCAAATACAAATAAACAAAAGTTAATGAATTAATTTAAGAGTTAGACTCATAGGTGTAATCCTCCCTCCCTCTGTTGAGACAAGATCCCGTTAGAAGAAAGTTATTAACCCCAAAGAGTCACAGATTTATACGCTATGGTCAAGGATTTCCCTCTACATTAAAGAACAGAGTTTATACGTTAATCTATTCTGAAAGGGACAGCATTAGCAAAAAAAAAAAAACTTGCATAAAAAATACACAAAGTGAGTACATGGATTTTACAAGATATATATGAGAATTATTCATTCATCCTTCCTCTCTTCTCAGACAACCGTGGCCACGAACATTCTTTCTTACCTAATATTTGTGTTGTATCTTCTGGAACAATCTTTAGGACACACACACAGCAAATCCCGTGTTATTTTTGGCAAAGAGAACCCCAGCTCCTCAAAGACAGGTTAACTTCACTTCTCCGGGGAGCGTTCGCTTTGTTGAGGTTTCCAATACATAGGAAATGTCAGATCGGTAACATCTCTCAGTATAAAAATTCCTTGTCACACCACAAATGGTCAAACGTCGGGAAATGTAAATGTTTGTGATTTCGCCACTACGGGCTGAATGTAAATGAGATTTGGGAAAAAATATAATCTGGATCTATAGGCCCAGTTACAATATTTATTCTTAATGTTCTTTGGGTTGGTACTCTGTCTCTTTCTGTGTGCAAAACACGATGCCAGACAGGTTTACCTTGAAGACCCAGGTATTAAGTACAAAAATGTTCTTTCGTATGGTTATTCTCAGGTATATATGGAAGCCGCTGGTAAGATTTAGGGTTTGACCCAATACTGTGTAAAGGAGAAAAAATACAAATACTTAACCATAATATAGTATTCTCAATCCTATCCTTACCCCGCGTAAAACATAATAAGTTTATCCACTTCGGTTATTTAACTTAAATTATAACTACAAGCTTAGAGCTTGTCTTATCGTTTAAAACTCCCGTGAAATAAATTCAAGTCATTTAAAAAAATTAATTATCATGAATTAGAAATAATTATATATTTCGTCAATACTCATAATTAAATTTATTTTATAGCTGGCATAGTTTAGCGAGAAATTATTATTTGTTCAGCTAGCCACTGTAACACAGTAAAACCTAGAGAAATATAAATGACGGACCTATCTAGTAAATCACTCTGCACAGAAAAAAACCTAGTAAAATATAATTGACGATTTTAACAATTAAATCACTCAAAAATACTAGTAAATATAATTACCTCCACACAAAACTTCTAAGACTACCTCCAACGAAAAACTAAGAAACTTCACTAATACAAGGGATTCTAGAAATCGAAGCTAGATGTCTTTAAAATCTGTGGAGTACTGAATAATGGATTTTAAAAGCTGGAGAATATATATTAAACTTCCAGAACTTCGCTCGCCTTGTTACTTTTAACGCCTTCGCTCAGATCTTGGGGAATACGTGAAATCAAAGCCATTTTTCACACTAGAACCGAAACCAGAACCTACACTCTTGCTTAGATCAGGCATCGGCAATTTGCTAATCAGTGCAAATTTTACACGTCTCTGCTCGTATGGGCCATTCTAGCGATCAATGTCCTTTGATCTGGCGATTCGCCGTGTTTAATTATTACCTTACAAACGAACGATTCAGGGGAATATAATAGAAATTGTCTGCCCTTGGTTCAAAATTATCTACTCAAATTATTTCCCATGATCACTGTCTAACGAAAAAATACGTTTAAACTTATCGCCACCTTCCTCTGTTACGTCTCCCTCTGTCTGATCCTATTACAACGCTTTTCAATCGCTGGCGTTAAAAATTACAGGTAACCGGCTCAGCATTAGCTAATTAGGTCTGCTGGTAAACCTTCATCAAAGGAAATAGCGAACAGCAATAAAATATGCGTGCTAAAGTAGAAAAAGAGACAGATCTCTGAGTGTAGGAGGGTTTTTATGTTAACAAACGTGCGTAGGTAAAAGAAAAATGTAGATGATGAAATAGATATATGAAAGCTATTATCATAATATGTCACATGGATCTCCAACGTCTTCTGTCTCTTGTCTTGATGGTGCACTCTGATAGACTATTTCTTGATGTTATCTTCCCACTTACAGCTCTGTATTGCTCTTGCACGTTTGCCTTCAACTATTTGTTTAATTATGGTCTTTAGTAAGGTGTTATGTCTATTTACGTGGCCAAAATATTTTAACAGTCTAATTTTGATCTCCTTCATTAATTCTATTTTAATTTCTATCTTTTCTAGGGCGGCAATGCCTCTTTATTTGTGTTCTTCTCTTTCAATGAGACGTAACCCAATCCTCTGCATATCCACATCTTAAAGGCCTCAATTCTTTCTTCTAATTGCTTGCTCATTGTCCACGTTTCTACATCATACAATAGTGAGGAATGTATATATCAGTTGATGATTTTTTGTTTGAATCTGTGAGTTACTTGTTAAGATATTAGTATTTGTTTCATGTTGTTGAATGTAGCTTTGGCCATTCCTATTCTCTTCTTGATTTCTGTTTCGCATCTCTGCATATCCACATCTTAAAGGCCTCAATTCTTTCTTCTAATTGCTTGCTCATTGTCCACGTTTCTACATCATACAATAGTGAGGAATGTATATATCAGTTGATGATTTTTTGTTTGAATCTGTGAGTTACTTGTTAAGATATTAGTATTTGTTTCATGTTGTTGAATGTAGCTTTGGCCATTCCTATTCTCTTCTTGATTTCTGTTTCGCATCTCTGCATATCCACATCTTAAAGGCCTCAATTCTTTCTTCTAATTGCTTGCTCATTGTCCACGTTTCTACATCATACAATAGTGAGGAATGTATATATCAGTTGATGATTTTTTGTTTGAATCTGTGAGTTACTTGTTAAGATATTAGTATTTGTTTCATGTTGTTGAATGTAGCTTTGGCCATTCCTATTCTCTTCTTGATTTCTGTTTCGCATCTGTCATCTTCTGTTATTATATGACCAAGATATGAGAAGCTCTTGACTTGTTCCAAGATTTTCCCAATTATTTTTATATGTAACGTTGGCTTATCGTCTGCTTTGCTAACTATCATTGGTTTCGTTTCTTCAGTGTTAATGTCCAATCTATACATTGATGCCTTATGCTGTTTACTTGCTTCGCTAGTTCTTGTAATTCCTGTTCACATACACACACTGAAAGAGAATAGCAGAAACAATTACAGGCATACTCCTACTGGAAGAAAACCGCAGAGACAGACAAACTAACACACAAACACACTGACAAAAAATTGCAAATACATACATGCACTCATTTCCGAGTGGCAGAATGATTAGAGCACTTGCTTCTCGGAGCAGAGAGACCGGTTGTCGTAGATTTTTGATAGGTATTTAAGATCAATTATGGTCCCGTCTGAATAGAACTAGAGCAGGTGATAGCTCAGTGGGAGATAAGGTAAAGAAATAGATTTTCACGAGTGAAATGGTGAAAGGTAAAGTCTGTCCCTGGATTTGAGAGATAATCTATCCAGCCTATCGGTCACGACTGAGATTTTTTAGATCAGACAGTTTTCATATATATATATATATATATATATATATATATATATTATATATATATATATATATATATATATATATATATATATATATATATATATATTATATATATATATATATATATATATATTAGAAGAAAGATCTTCTCATCGTGTTAGGTGATTGGAATGCTAAAATAGGGCCAGATGCATACGGTCACTGGGCTGGTACAGTAGGGAAATTTGGGACAGGAGAAACCAACGATCGAGGACTAAGGCTACTAGAATTTGCCAGCAACTATAAACTAACCCTTGCAAATACACTATTTCCTCATAAGTTATCAAGAAGAACAACGTGGCATGCCCCAAAAACTGAGATACATGGCCAAATTGATTTTATTCTTGTATCCAAAAGATTCAAGTCCAGTATTAATAAAGCCAAGACTAGGACTTTTCCTGGCGCCGACATTGGTAGTGATCACGACATGGTATTGATGACGCTCAAGCTTAAACTTAAAAAGAACTATAATCAAAACAGATGTTCTCAGTTAAGATTCAATTTAGACAAACTGAAAGATCCAGAAATCGCGGGAATCTTTGAGGCAACTGTTGGAGGAAAATTCGCAGCTCTCAACTTTTTGGAGGATGATATCAACTCAATCACAGAGAACATGAAAGACGTGCTCATTGAATCAGCAACAGAAATACTTGGTAAAAGAAAGAAAATAAACAAACCATGGGTTACAGATGACATTCTAAAGTTATGTGATACACGGCGGGAAATGAAAAAGGTTAAGAAAGAGGTTCCTGAAGCAGCATGGCAATACAGTATGGTGAACAAAAATATTAGGAAGAAAATGAAACAGGCCAAAGAAAAATGGGTAGCTGATCAATGTTAGTCCATTAATACGGGGCTAATAAAAGGTAACAGCAAGGCAGCTTTTGACACATTAAGAAAACTATCAAAACCTCAACAGCCCAGGGTAACTGTCATAGAAGATAGCAATGGGGCTCTGCTCAATGAAAAAACAGCTGTAACGAGAAGGTGGACAGAATATTGTAAAGAATTATATAACTGTAAACTTGACACTGACTTAGGCATATTAAACAACATTAAGTGCGAAAACAGGGAACTCGGAAATGCAGCAATATTACGGGAAGAAGTGGAAGAGGCTATATGTTCGATGAAAGGAGGGAAGTCACCGGGTGTGGATAATATACCAGCAGAGCTCTTGAAATATGGAGGACCAGATATAGTAAAAATCATGACAACAATTTGCCAGAAGATATGGAGTACAAAAAAATGGCCAAAAGAATGGACGCAGTCATTAGTAATACCGCTTCCAAAGAAAGGAAATCTAAAAATGTGCAAGAACTACAGAACCATTAGCCTTATTAGTCATCCAAGTAAGGTAATGTTAAGGATACTTTTGAACAGAATAAAACAGAAATCAGAAGAAATCTTGTCAGAGGAACAGGCTGGCTTTAGACCAAAAAGAAGTACCTCAGAACAAATCTTCAATATTAGATTACTTATCGAAAAACATCTCCAACATCAACACGATTTATACCATAACTTCATCGATTTCACAAAAGCCTTCGATCGAGTCTGGCATGAAGGCTTATGGCAAGTAATGAGAAAATTCAATTTTGATACCAACATCATAGATATCATTGAAGCACTATACAAGGACGCAAGCAGTGCTGTTTTTGTAAGCAACGACATTGGAGAATTTTTCAAAACAACTGTAGGAGTTCGCCAAGGATGTATCCTGTCACCAGTGCTCTTTAATATATATCTAGAACATATTATGCAGGAGGCTCTCTACGATTATAAATCAACCATATCGATTGGAGGCCGACCTCTGTGCAACCTACGTTTTGCTGATGATATTGATCTGATAGCTGGATCAGAATCAGAACTTCAAGACCTTACCTCTAGACTGGAGAAAGTAACAAGAACGTATGGGATGGAAATTAATATAGAAAAAAGCAAGATATTGGTGAATAGCCATAAGAAACATGTTCCGACCAACATTACGTTAAATGGGCAAACGTTAGAAGAAGTTAACACCTTTAAATATCTCGGGTCCACTATATGTAGTGATGGAAGATCAATTAAAGAAATCAAGACAAGACTTGAGATGGCCTCAGCTGCCATGACAAGGTTGAATGTGATCTGGAAAAGTAACATCAGTTTTCCTGTGAAGATCAAATTATACAAATCACTTGTATTATCTATTCTCTTGTATGGGTGTGAGGGCTGGACACTCACTGCAGATACGGAGCGAAGGATTCAGGCTTTCGAGCATAAATGTTATAGAAGAATTTTGCGCATTTGCTATAAAGAGCACAGAACAAATGTCTATGTTAGATAGAAGATAAACACCTATGCAGGCCACCAAGAACCACTTTTGTCAGTAGTGAAACGTCGAAAGCTTGCCTGGTTTGGGCATGTAACTCGTCATGACTCCCTTTCGAAAACGATCCTTCAGGGAACAGTCGAAGGTAAACGGAGAAGAGGAAGGCAGAGAAAATCCTGGGCTGATAACATCAAAGAATGGGCAGGACACGGTTTTTCCACACTTGTACGCATTGCTGAGGATAGAGAGCAGTGGAGGACCCTGTCTGCTGATGCTTCCACCATGGCACCCCTACGACCCATGACGGGTTACGGGCTGAGATGAGATGATGATATATATATATATATATATATATATATATATATATATATATATATATATATATATATATATATATATATATATATATATATATATATATATTCAACCACTCACCTCTGCACACACACAGATAAATGACGACAATTAGACGCACAAACGTCAAAACTATCTTAATGGATGTAGGGATATGTTGGGACAAGCTGACCAACACACGTAAATAAAGTTTATGTAAATTTTATTTATCATAAAGAAACTTCACAACAGCAATAATTTTGAATGTCAATCAAATACAGATAAACATAAGTTAATGAATTAATTAAAGAGTTAGACTCATAGTTGAAATCCTCCCTCCCTCTGTTGAGACAAGATCCCGTTAGATGAAAATTATTAACCCCCAAAGAGTCAAAGATTTATACGCTATGTTCTAGGATTTCCCTCTACAGTAAAGAACAGAGTTTATACGTTAATCTATTCTGAAAGGGACAGCATTAGCAAAACTTGCATTTAAAAAATACAAAGTGAGTACATGGATTATACAATAAAAAAAGTATTCATCCCTGCTTTCTCTCGCTCTGACAAATCTGTGATCACATCCAGTAACTCTTACCTAATAGGTGCTTTCACAACCTCTGGAACAATCGTTAAGGTACACACAGCAAATCCAAGGTTGGGTTTTGGCGAAACAAGCCCCAGTTTCTCCAAGACTAATTAATCCAAATGTTGGGAAACGCTTGATTCGTTACTATTAGTAGGATGCTGATTATGTCACTTCAATTTTTGTCCAGGGTAGGAAAATACTTAAGAGATCTAATGTTCACAGTGTACAGTAGCTTGGAATATTCGATCGTTAAATCGAGCGTCAGGTAAATAAATCTGTTCAGGATAAATCTTCACAACACAGTGGTTGTTATTCAGGTAATGTCAGTTTGATTCTGTCGCCGCAACAGGCTGAATGTATATGAAATTGGGAAAAAGAAATCTGGGTATCTATAAGTCCAGTTACAATTTATTCTTAAAATTTTTTGGGTTGGTACTCTGTCTCTTTCTGGGTGTAAAACACGAGGCCAGACAAGTAACTTTGAAAACCCGATATTTATATCAGAATGTTCTCTTGTACTGTTGGACTTAAGTCCGTTATTCTCAGATTCATATGGAAGCTGCTGGTAAGGTTTAGGGTTTGACCGAACACTGTGTAAAGGAGAAAAATACAATACTTAACCATAATATAGCATTCTCAATCCTATCCTTAACCCGCATAAAATATATGTTTATCCACTTCGGTTATTTAACTTAAATTATAACTACAAGCTTAGAGCTTGTCTTATCGTTTAAAAACTCTCATGAAATAAATTCTAGTCATTTAAAAAAATCAATCATCATGAATTAGAAATAATTATATATTTCGTCAATACTCATAATGAACAGTGCATTTACTAGTCGGTTACTAGCAATTAATTAAATTTATTTTATAGCTGGCATAGTTTAGCGAGAAATTATTATTTGTTCTGCTAGCCACTGTAACACAGTAAAACCTAGAGAAATATAAATGACGGACCTATCTAGTAAATCACTCTGCACAGAAAAAAACCTAGTAAAATATAATTGACGATTTTAACACTTAAATCACTCAAAAATACTAGTAAATATAATTACCTCCACACAAAACTTCTAAGACTATCTCCAACGAAAAACTAAGAAACTTCACTAATACAAGTGATTCTAGAAAACGAAGCTAGATGTCTTTAAGATCTGTGGGTACTGGATAACTTGAGTTTAAAATGCTGGGGTTTATATATTAAATCTCCAGAAAATCGCTCGTATTAGTTACTTTTAACACCTACGTTTAAATCTAGGGAATACGTTAATCAAAGCCATTTCTCCCGCTAGAACCGAAAACCAGGACCTACGTTCTCGCTTAGATCAGGCATAACGTAATTTGCTAATCAGTGCAAATTTTACACGTCTCTGCTCGTATAGGCCATTCTAGCGAGCAATGTCCTTTGATCTGGCGATTCGCCGTGTTTAATTACCTTTCAAACGAACGATTCAGGGGAAGGTAAAAGAAATTTCTCACCTTGGTTCCAAATTTTATCTGCAATTTATACTCAAATTATTTCCCCTGATCACTGTCTGATCTATTACAACGATTTTCAATCGCTGGCGTATAGTTACTGCTCAACGTTAGCTAATAGGTCTGCTGGTAAACCTTCATCAAAGGAAATAGCGAACAGCAATAAAATATGCGTGCTAAATTAGAAAAAGAGACAGATCTCTGAGTATAGGAGGGTTTTGTGTTAACAAAACATGCGTAGGTGAAAGCTATGTAAAAGAAAAGTGCAGATAATGAAATAGATATATGAAAGCTATTATCATAATATGTCACACCGGTTTGAAACCACGTCGCGTCACGCTCCACTCTACCTTTACACAGACTAAAAGTGTATCGCTGAGACAAACACAGATAACTCTTACTGGCAGAGAATGACAGAGACATATATACAGACACTGGCGGAGAACCGCATACACTGAGATTCGTGTTTAGTGTCAGACCCAGCACCCACACGCACATACGTGCTGGCAAAGATTTACACAGATGCAAACACACAGAACCTTACACTCACGAAGAGTGTGTAAACAAGTGTTCTTAGCAAATGTAACTGTATTTATTGTAGCGTGTTTTAGGTGACTGAAATAAATTAGTTACCACTGACCAATAAAATCTAACGCTTCAGTGAGTTTCAAACTTTTTGTTACTGTAGTTATCGTCATTTCTGTAGTTGTTGCGCGTGTGTATTTTGTGTTCTTCTTGTTGATAGGTTTGTGGTCAACTTTTACTGTTGTCGTTGATGATATCGTTGTAAGACAGCCAAGATATGAATATCACATGCACACATATTGTGACGGAGATCCCAGGTTCAGCCAGTAGGGAATTCCAAGTATTAGAGCTTCCAATGACATTTGGCTTAACAATGTCCAAACAACTAAGATGCCTTTTACACACAAGAGTTTCAAAACAATCCATATCCTAATAATCAATTTTTATGAATAATCAACTTTAAGATAAGATTACTGTATGTACACTTTAAACATTGAAATGTCAGTTCAGATCATGTTTCCTATAAATACATCCGTTCTTGGTAGTTGATATGCTGTAGTTATTGGTTATCATAAGCTGACATGTAATAAGGTCAGTAGATCGAGAGTTTGTGGCAACAAAATAACTGATATACAAGGTGAGCCATAAGTTACTTACCCATTCAAAATATTCGTTATGAAGAAATGCATTGTAGATTATTTATTTATTTATTTATTTGGTGGTAATTTTTGGAGGATACCCTAAAATTTCAAGCACACCATGTCTATCTCTCCTAATCTTCTTGTTTTACTTTTTTTTTAAACCTCTACATCTTAAGGTAGAAGAGGAACGATTAAGTAAATACGGTGATTTTTTATTTATTATATATATATATATATATATTGTTTTGGCAGGTTATTACTTCCTTACTGTCATAATAAAAATTCTCTAATAAGTGAATTGGAAGAGAAAAAAGGTGGGGGGAGACGGAGAGAGACAATCAAATTGTCTCCGAGATCTCTTGATTTAACTCCAGCAAATTATTTTTATGGGGGATACTTAAATGTCAAGGTACGTATATATTTTCGGAAACTTAACATTGAAGAGACAGACAGATTTTGACTAATAACTTCTCGGGCATCTCCTTAGAGGAGAATAATATGATATTTTACAGTGCTGGCATCCTCACCATGTTAAAACATTGTTACAGTAACCACCGCTGTAAGTGCACATGGTTTTCGTTTTTTTTTTTTCAACGCTTGCTTCCTGCAGGGAACCAGATGTAATGGCAGCGCCATGGTTTGTTGGGAACAGAAAAAGACATAAGTGAATAAATGTACTGGTTTTGAAGAAACTTGATCACCTACGCCTGTTATTATGATACTTGAAGAAGAAGATCTAGTTCTAACACTTGTTCTATATTTTATGTCAAATATCGTCTCTAATCTCCTGTATGGTTCTGAAGCCTTGAGGACAACAAAAGCAGTGATCATAAGTTTGGAAATTTTTAAAAAATTGGTGCTTGCATAGAGCCAGAATTATGTGGTGTGGCAAAGTAACTAATTTCAAACCGTGGGAAAGAATAGAACCCGTTTCTTAATAAAAAATACAAACAAAGAGTGCACAATAGATTTTTTTTTAAAACGTGGATTTGATACACGCTGCGGAAGCTCGGGTACACTCGAGCAAAACAGAAAGGAAGGCAACTTAAAAGATTAACAAGATAATTGATGACAAATTGTAAGCAAGAAAATAAAAGATGGAAAGATCTGGAATGGACTGCCCATGGCGGGAAGGGTTAGAAGATTTGACTGATAGTATATGCTCCACACCCCTTGTTCTGGAATGGACTGCCCATGGCGGGAAGGGTTAGAAGATTTGACTGATAGTATATGCTCCACACCACTTGTTCTGGAATGGACTGCCCATGGCGGGAAGGGTTCGAAGATTTGACTGATAGTATATGCTCCACACCCCTTGTTCTGGAATGGACTGCCCATGGCGGGAAGGGTTAGAAGATTTGACTGATAGTATATGCTCCACATCCCTTGTTCTGGAATGGACTGCCCATGGCGGGAAGGGTTCGAAGATTTGACTGATAGTATATGCTCCACACCCCTTGTTCTGGAATGGACTGCCCATGGCGGGAAGGGTTAGAAGATTTGACTGATAGTATATGCTCCACACCCCTTGTTCTGGAATGGACTGCCCATGGCGGGAAGGGTTAGAAGATTTGACTGATAGTATATGCTCCACACCCCTGTTCTGGAATGGACTGCCCATGGCGGGAAGGGTTAGAAGATTTGACTGATAGTAAATTCTCCACACCCCTTGTTCTGGAATGGACTGCCCATGGCGGGAAGGGTTAGAAGATTTGACTGATAGTAAATGCTCCACACCCCTTGTTCTGGAATGGACTGCCCATGGCGGGAAGGGTTAGAAGATTTGACTGATAGTATATGCTCCACACCCCTTGTTCTGGAATGGACTGCCCATGGCGGGAAGGGTTAGAAGATTTGACTGATAGTAAATGCTCCACACCCCTTGTTCTGGAATGGACTGCCCATGGCGGGAAGGGTTAGAAGATTTGACTGATAGTATATGCTCCACACCCCTTGTTCTGGAATGGACTGCCCATGGCGGGAAGGGTTAGAAGATTTGACTGATAGTATATGCTCCACACCACTTGTTCTGGAATGGACTGCCCATGGCGGGAAGGGTTCGAAGATTTGACTGATAGTATATGCTCCACACCCCTTGTTCTGGAATGGACTGCCCATGGCGGGAAGGGTTAGAAGATTTGACTGATAGTATATGCTCCACACCCCTTGTTCTGGAATGGACTGCCCATGGCGGGAAGGGTTAGAAGATTTGACTGATAGTATATGCTCCACACCCCTTGTTCTGGAATGGACTGCCCATGGCGGGAAGGGTTAGAAGATTTGACTGATAGTATATGCTCCACACCCCTTGTTCTGGAATGGACTGCCCATGGCGGGAAGGGTTAGAAGATTTGACTTATAGTATATGCTCCACACCCCTTGTTCTGGAATGGACTGCCCATGGCGGGAAGGGTTCGAAGATTCGACTGATAGTATATGCTCCACACCCCTTGTTCTGGAATGGACTGCCCATGGCGGGAAGGGTTAGAAGATTTGACTGATAGTATATGCTCCACACATCTTGTTCTGGAATGGACTGCCCATGGCGGGAAGGGTTCGAAGATTTGACTGATAGTATATGCTCCACACCCCTTGTTCTGGAATGGACTGCCCATGGCGGGAAGGGTTAGAAGATTTGACTGATAGTAAATGCTCCACACCCCTTGTTCTAGAATCCCCGGGATAAGTGAGATAGAGGAAGGCCAAAGAACACACGGAAAAGACAAATAGAGACAGACATGACAGGGACAGACATGACAGGGACAGACATGACAGGGACAGACATGACAGGGATGAAGATATGGACAGACTTTGAACTGACGGCACGGGACAGGAAGATTTGGCATAAATTTGTTGAAGGCCTATGCTCCTTTGCACTGGCTTCCTAGCTCGGTGGTCCATGGTTCGATCCCCAGTTGAGGTTGGATTTTTTAGACCGCAAACGGCTCCGGGGTCGACCCAGCCTCATGAATTGGGTACCAGAGCAACTCTCGGAAGGTTAAGGCGGCCGGCGTGATGCTAACCACATCACTCCTAGTGTGCCGATGGTCAAAAAAATATGGGCCTAACATCATATTCCCAATATGCCTCAATGGGCGTGTAAACGGGATCCTTTACCTATTCTCCTTGGGGAGTTGAGAGGTAAAAGAAGAATATGCTCCAGAGTAGGATGACAAAGATCACTGCATCACAGGCTCCATGGATGTTCATATTGAACAACTGCATGTAGTCTTCCAAACAACAAAATGCTTGTCCTTGTAGTTTTGGGCCTTAGTTCGAGGCGTTGACAGAGTTCGAGGTTCATCGACTAGTGCAGTGGTTTTCAACGTGGGCATTATTGCCCCCCAGAAGGCCATGCCATATTTCTAGGGGGGCACAGTAAGTTGGTAAAGTACCTTTTTTCCAGCTAACAGCAAACTATGAGGGGGGCCACAGCGGTAAATGAGGCTCAGAAGTGGACCATGAGCAAGAAAAGGGTTGAGAACCCCTGGACTAGTGTACTGATAAAATAACGATGCTCAAGCACTTCTGTCATCGCTTGAACTTTGGACACAGTTGGACAAGAAAACTTGTGCCTAAATTTTGAGGACGGTTGCTCATAGCGGTGTAGATTACAATATGTGATTTAGTGCTATGTAGCCTGTGCTTGATTTCAACTATATGGTGCATATGTTTATGAGTTCCTAAGCTTCGTTATCGTGTATCCAAGATATTGAATGACTATTCTCAACGAAGGCTAATAGTCCATCTTGTATTCTTATTTTTATATTGCCTATCCCTCCAACTGTGTCCATATTGTTATCCACATTGTCTATAGATATGTGAATGATTACGCATCTTTTGGTGGTGTTTCTTTAACTTCAATCTCGTTATCATTTCCTGGATTAATTCTCATTATTGCAGTCTTTTCCTTGTGTATAGTTTTCAGATCCACTTGCTGTGACCTCTCTTCGAGTACTTTCATTTTGTCTTGCATCTGATTACGGCCATGGGACAGGAGAGCCAAGATGTTGGCAAAATCTAGATCTCAAGCTGTCTAGTCAGAGTCTACTGGATTCCATTTCTGTTGGGTGAAGTTGATGTTTTCATAACCCACTCTATAGCCAGTAAGAAGAGAGACGGAGACAAGAGGCATCCCTGTTGCACTCGAGTTCTTATCCCAAACGATTCTGTAAGTTGTAGTAAAAGGCAGCATGTAATTTGAAATCAGAGTTTTCATTGTCCTAGACAGCTTGCCATCCCAGACTTACGAGCCTCTTCTACCTGGAGCATGTCTATTTCTTGTATGCCACAGGCTTGTCTTCGCCCCGTTGCTCGATATTTAAACAACGATCCTGCCCCGAAAGGTTCAAGACTTAGGTTGCTGTCAGAGGCTGTTTGAGTCGCTAGTATTTAAACGAAGTTGACAGCCCAACCTCACCTAGATAAAACAACAAACAAAAGAGAATAGTGCCCGTGCACTCACTCGAGAATCCCATGAATAGGGGAGTAGTTGTAGTCCCCATCACTTATAACTGACTATGTGAATGCGCCCCGGGGGTGATAGCCCTCAGTTTCATTTTTTCCTGATGTTCCTTTCGGCGGGTTCTTTTCTCTTCTGCTTACCGTGAGAGCTTCTTTTCGTCCAAACTGAGGTGGCGCCGTAGAGAGCACTGCCACTTGGTGCAATCAGCAGCTTCATCCTCCCAAGTTGCTGGATTTAGCCCACTGTCGGAAATAGCCCCTGGCACTATGCCCTACTCCAATCGGGCTAGATGCTTATAACCGGTAACTGCTACTTCCCGTGTAGTGCCGACACCATTGGGTGAAATGGAGTGTCCGGTCCAGGGCGCGAGCTTGGGCACAGTTGTATGGAGACCAAGCTGTTGTCCATGTAGTATGTTCCCCCTCTCCACGTAGCCGGTAGGTCCAAAGGAACGTCAGTAGCCGATACAGTGTGGTACCAACCACGTCGCAGGAGTTGCCAGAATAATGTCGAATCAACATTAGACTGCCTTAGGGATTCCGACTTCGAATTTATCCTCAGGGTTTACTCCCGAAGCCTGTCCCGTAAACGTATATTCCCGCAAGGCAGCGGTGGTTTGAAATCAGAGTTCTACCTTCTCCTAGATAGTCTACCAAGCAAGGATCATGAGCCCTATCTACCCGAAATATCTGATTTTGTCCACGGCTGTTTATTCAGTTTTCACAACTAACCCCTATATCTAGAGGTCGTTCAACTATCCGCAACCAAGTTTCCGCCTCTATGTATGGATGGGGGAAGAAATTGAGAAATAAGGACAAATTTGGGAACAGAAGGATTTATATCTCAAATCAATCTAAAAAAATCACAAGGAATGGTAAAAAACATGGAAGAATAAAGCAAATGACAGTCAATTAGTGTCGAAAGGTCGACATTGCAAGCACCGTGTGGGGCTCTGGGACTGACACAAGGGTCAAGCTCCAGCCAACCAGCTATCTCCCTGGTCACACATCGGGTGCTGGATGTCCCCCAACTTCGATCCACAGGATTCAAGGTGCCTGAAATCCTTTTACTCTGGTGGCACCCTATCCCCATGTACACTAGTTGCGGATGCTGAAGTCCCTCTCCACATACGCGTAATAAGTGACACTATTAGTAGTAATAATAACAATAGTAAAACTATTTAAGAAATACAAATGAAATAAAATACTCAAAACGCTCTAATAATTACTAAACAAAAACTAACATACCATTAAAAAAACAAATTTAATTATTTAAAAAAAACTACTAACTGCTCTTAATGTAAGGAAAACAATGAAGTAATACAAACAAGACAGGTGAAAACAGCAAACTCTAAAATAAATTGACACTACCAACAGCAATCAATTGCAAATGACAATAGATATTTGATACTTGAATATGACGCACAACTGAAAATAAAATGACACTAAATACCCTAATTATAACCGACAATTAGGTTGAACAGGGTAGACCAAAATGGTTTATGACCGGAGACAAATGATCATCTGATGCTAGACCGCTCTTCTCTGATTTCATTTTTAAAAAAAAACAGCCTTAACTCTGGCTATGACAGTATTTGGGGGCCACAATTAACTGAAGGGCAATTAAGATGATTATGGTACTACTAAATCTAAACTTCACAACGGGCTGATCACCCGTTTGCCAGTCACTTCGATTACGGAAACAACAGCAAATGGGTTGATTTGCCGTTGCCCTAAAGACGCCACTAGGCGTGATGGGAAACAATGGCAAAGAAAACCTATCTGCTGTTGCCCTAAGACGCCACTAGGCGTAATGGCCACTGACTGCTTTGACGGTCGGTGGCTAAGGACGGAAGAAGAAGAAGAAGAAGAAGAAATCTAAACTTACCGCGGTTTCATTGAAAATGCCCATGTGTAATTGTGAGTCTGTTATTCTTTATACAGAATCGACATCATTGTAGATTTTAGATAGGAGAATTAAGACTTGGGTTGGTCCCTTCTGAATTGATTAGAATAAGTGATAGTCACAGTGAGAGGTAGTAATAGCAATAGATTTCCACGAGTGAGATGGTAGACTGTGATAGAGGCAGTCTCTGGAATCGAGAAATCTTCTCTCCTTCACCTATCTTCTACGACAGATTTAGAGGAGTCAGACAGTCTAAACACACACACACACACACACACACACACACATATATATATATATATATATATATATATATATATATATATATATATATATATATATATATAGTTCTATCCACTCACGTGCACGCACATAAAAAGACGACAGTTAGACGTACAGACGTGGGAAAACTATAACAAATGATTATATAGATATTCTAGAACGAGCTGACCAACACGCTGATGAAGTTTAAGGGCAGTTTAATTATCAATATAAACTTCCACCACAACACATAAAATTACATCAAAGCATATACAAATAGCCAAAAAAAAAATCAAGGAATTGCTACAAGAAATGATAGACCCACAGTTATGATCTTCCCTGGATGTTTAGCCCACAGTCCCGTTAGGAGAACGATGATAGTCCAAAGAGTCACAGATACATATGATTTGGGTCTAATATTTTCCCTTTTTGAAGGTATGAACTGACTTTGATAGCAGTATCTATTCTAAGGAAAAATATAGTTTAGCAACAAATCTTGCATAAGGAAAGTTACAAAGTGAGTGAATCAAACGAAGAACATCCTTCAGTCTACTTTCACTCTGTCTTTCATCAGGGCCCTGACTCACACAACCTTACCTACAATCGTGCTGTTGTTCGCCGTCTGGCGCAAGCCTTAGTGTACACTTCGTCTAATCTGTCTATCTGTGGATGAAGCGGATACCCAGCTCTGCAGATATTGGTTTCATTCAATGTGTCCGGGGAGCGTCCTCTTCAGGCGACCGTTCTTTCTTTACAGATTTAAGTTAATGTCACTTATTCACGAGGTAAGAGTTAGGGTTTCAGCAGGCACACAGTGTCAGAACACGAGGTTTCCCCTTAATTAGGAAGATGACCGGTGGGCAACTTCTCTCAACATATAATCTTGGTTCACCACACACTTGGTCAAATAATGTCGGAAAAGTTAATGTTTTTTTTTTCTGTAATTATTCTCGCCACAAGGCAGCATGTACATTAGAGTTTGTGAAGAAATATGATCTGGCTCAAAGGCCCAGTATAAGCATTTATTCTTTTAAAACAAACCCGTTAGTGGGATTGGTATTCTGTCTATCTCTGAAGGCACACGCCCTGTCAGACAGGTGTTACTTGAAAAACCCACGTGGTTAAAGATATAAAATGTTTATGTTTCTCACTGGTATGTCTCTGTACAAAACGCCGGCAAAGTTGGGTTACCCGAGTATTCACTGAATAAAGAAAAACTTACTACTTACTTAGTCGTTCCCCTTCTACCGTGAGGTGTAGAGGTTTGGAAGAGAGAGCGCCAGACCATTCTATCAGCTGTCTTCTTCCTGGCCTGGTACCATTCTAGTCCTCGGTCTTTCAAAGATTGTCTAATGTTGTCCTCCCAGCGGACTCTGGGTCGTCCTGGAGGTCTGGATCCCTGGCTCTTTGTTTCCCATGCTTGTCGTGGTAGCCGATCTTCTCCCATTCTGCAGACATGGCCAAACCATCTTAGTTGGGACTGTTCTATTTGGGTCTGCAGCGGATGGGATTTTAGGCCTTGACGGATCGTCTGGTTGCGGACCATGTCTCTTCTTGTTACTTCAACCACTTTCCTCAGATACCTCATTTCTGAGGTTTGGATCTGGCTTTTGTGGGTTGTAGTCATTGCCCACGACTCGCATCCATATGTCAAGACTGGGACATAGGTGGAGCGGTATACAGCCATCTTCGTTTTCTTACCAACCTCTTTCTTGCTGAGGAATCCACGATTTATGGCCTGAAAAAGTCTCCCAGCCGCTGCTTTCCGAGTGGCCAACTCTTCTTTGATGCCTCCCTTTCGGTCTATAATAGCTCCGAGATATTTAAAGTGGTCGACCTGCTCCAGGACCTGTTCTCCCAACTTAATCTGATGTTTTCTTTCTTCTCGTGATATCACCATGGATTTTGTTTTAGAGCTGCTTATGACCATCCCTCTCTTCTCCAGCTCTTCCTTCCAGACTTGCAGGTTGGATTGGAGATGTGCCTCTGATTTAGCAATCAGGGCAAAAGAAAAAATAAAGAAAAATAAATAAAGAAATAAAGAAAAAAACACATGTGAAATATTTTACATATTATGTACTCGATATAACTTACATTATGAACTGCAAGCGTAGAGCTTGACTTGACGTTTAAACTTTCCCGTGAAATAAGTTATATATAAAAATTAATCAACATGAATTAGGAATACCTACGTATTCCGTCAACACTCATGAGGCATCTAGCATTTATAAGTTAGTTTAGAAAAATTATTCTCGTCTGATTATTTAGCAGTTAAATTAAATTCATTATAGCTACATGATTTTAAGCTAGAAATTATAATTTATTCTGTTTTACCACTGTAACTCGTCGACTAGAGAATATAACAGACTTATTTTAATTCCCTCTGCACAACAGAACTAGTGAAAACAATAGGCGATTAAACACTTAATCACTCACAAAATATTAAATACTTAATGTAATATTTACCTCAACACAGAACTACGGTATCACAACGAAACTAAGAGATTTCACTTATAAGTTTAAGTATCTAGAACGAAGTGACCACGTCTACTGCAAATGGAGAATGAGTGAAATCAAGTTTCAAACTCTGGTTAATATCTTAAACCAGACAAAGGGATCCCAACTTATTTCGCAAAACGAAATAATCTCCCCTTTCCGTCTTAACACTTACGTCTGCTTAGACGCTGCTCATAACTGCCAAACGTGCGCCTTCCCACCTCCGTCTAACTATCTGACCGTGAGCGCGCGTGTCAGAGGCGAAATGCCAGACACTCTGTCTGCTCTGAGCGAGCATGACTGGCGCGATTCACACCTCCGTCTAACTATCGGACAGTGGGCGCTCATGTCAGACGACCCGTCTCCACGGCAGAGGGCAATTTCACACTTCGCCGGGAGCTAGCCTGACGAAAAACTCTCGTGACAGCTGCAAATGTAGACAAATTGTCTGCTCATCATGTCTGATAGACTGAAATCCCACCTAAAATTATCTTGTGCAAGGGACTGACACGTTAGGTAATCTACTGCGTTTCTAAATGAGAAAACGAAAACGGCAAAGTGAGAATGGGAAAGAAAATATTTCTCGCAAACGAACGAATGCGAAAAATACAGGAAAAGGATAAAGAGTGATAATACAGTAGAGGACACGGGTGGAAGAAAGAAAGAATATATAGAAAATGTATTGATCATAAACTCTATGCGACAGCACCCCAGGCAAACCCATAGGTGCTCAGTCTCCCTCAGTATATGTCGAAGAGTGTGAATGCTAACTTTTCCTGTAGCTCGCTGGTTGTATAAACGATGGATGCACCCTCTCATACGTCCATCTCTGCTAGCCCTTCGTTTGATGCCCAATTCCAACAGTCTTAACCTTGATGATTCATCTATTGAAGTGTCATTCTCTAACAGGCGATCATTAATTGTTCTCAGTATCTCTCCCTTATCCAGTGTCCCCACTATGGGTGCGTATATGTGAGTTTAAAACAGGGGTAAATGAGCAATGAATAACCTTTGTTCCACTTTCAACCAATCAATCAATGTTTTGGCTCACTGGAGCACACAGATCAGTGATCACATGCTTTCTTTCATATCGTCTCTCCATCACGTGCTCTACATATTTCCAAGTGCTCTTCAATCTCATTTCTTGATTTTTTTTCTTCATTTTTTATATAGTATCTCTCCTCTATGTATTTCTTGGTCTTCCCCATTTTCTTCTCTCTCAGTTCTATTTATGTGCCCTTGTCGAGTTACGGTAGAGGCAGGCTTTCATAGTGTATGACCAAATATTCTCATTTGCTGCACATTCGGTTACTCTTGCTATGCATATTCTTAGCCGTCAAAGGGATTTTGAGGAAAATAACACTTGAGTAAGTAACAGATTTGACAAGCGCAAGTGGAATAAGAAAAGAGAAGACGCTGGAGAGGCATAGTACAAACACTGAGAAAATCTGTTGATAGCATTACAAGACAGTCCTTGTTCTGGAATCCTCAGGGTAAGAGAGGTAGCAGACGACCAAAGAACACATGGACAAAAAATTGGAGGCAAATTTGAAAGTATAGTTGACATTCAAAAATCCGGCAACCTCCGGACCTGAGGAGTGCCGGATTGTTGAAAATGCCGGATTTTTTTGGGTTATATATGCTGTATATATTTAACAGAAAATGACTACCTGTACAGTCCTTTAAAGAAAGAAAATTAAATGTTTACGTTTTACACCACTTCTTTTATTTGCTGAATCCATAATGGGGCTATACAGCAGCAAATAAATGATAAAATGAGAAGGAATGAGCAGGAATGCCTGTTAACACGTGCAAGCAAGACCCAAACAGCTGCATCAAAACATAAACGGCTCCAGAAAACAGTGGCGCGCCAACGAGGTAAATTAAAAAATGCGCTCCGAAATCCATTCCGGAAAACTGAAGGAACCGGATTATCGATGGCCGGATTTTTGAATGTCAACTGTAATGAAGAAAACTGTTACTTAGTCCTTCCTCTTCTACCCTGGAGTGTAGAAATTTGCTAGAGAGAGCGCCATACTATCCTATCAGCTGTCTTCCTCCGGGTCTGGTTCCAATCTAGTCCTCGGTCCTTTAGAGATTGTCTAATTCTGGGTTGTCCATGGCTCTTTGTTTCCCACATTTGTCACGGTAGTCGATCTTCTCCCATTCTGCAGATATGGCGAAACCATCATAGTTGGGACTGTGGTTGCAGGAAACACCAGAATTATACACATTTCTAGATTTTTCTGGACATTAATAAAAGTTGAAATAAAAAACAGTATTCATTGCCAAACTGACTACATACTGAGATTTGGAAACTATTTTGATTACTGTAGAAGTTTGGTTTTGATTTTAAGGACTATCTTCATTGCACACGGACTACACCGTCAGTGCTCTGATTTCCTCCCTTAGATCACACAAGGAGGATTTCAGTAAAAACAAGGACAGGAGTGGTCTGTATTGTGTGTAACAGTTACAGTGTGCAAATAATAGCAAGATTGAACTTAAAATGGAAACAATGACTTACAAATATACAGTTAGATTTCATCAATTATCATCGAGTGCCATGTTGGTGATCTCCAGTGTGTTGAATCACGTGTTCTTCTACAAATGTTTTTCCTTGTTATATGGTCAGTTACTGAATTCTTCACTTTGACAGTTTGCACTTATCTTGTTCATTCAACATCATCATTTTCCATTTCGCTCCTTATGGAGCATAAAGCCACCATGGTAGCTGGTCCCCTTGCAAGAAACCTGCACCAAGCATTGACATGCTTGTTACCAACAGATTACTGGTGGCAATGTATGTAGTTATTATAATATTTATTTGTCTGAGGGAAAGTAGTTGGTTTTAGAATCAGGATGCTTTCCTGGCCAAAGATATATCACCCATGATTGATTGATACTGTTGTTATATGGGTTATCTCCCCTGGATATCGAATTTGGCGTATGAATCTAGATTTTGTTCGTCTGTTCCTTGTTGGGCCAGAAACAGATTGTTCTTGCTTAGGTTTATGCAGGAATGTTTATGGTCCGAGTCTATGTTTACTCCTGGTCTATTTAAGACGATTCGGTCTTATATATAGATATCTTTGTATGTCTAAGTGGGACTATTTTTCCTTGTACTGAACTTTGGGGTCAGGCAGTTTCTGCGCATGCCGAGACGAAAGAGGGTCTTCGGTGATGATGGAGCCTGGTGAAGGCCATGTCGGAGACGAGTCCTCAGTTTGTTGATCACTGTGATTTGTTATGGGGAAGAAGATAATTTCTGATATGATTATTAAGTCTATGAGTTCCCCAGTGTTTATTCTATAACGCCAGGAGAGGACGTATGTGTTCTGCTAGTGTATTTCCCATGCCAAGGTAAAAGAACTTTTGCTGAACTTTTTCTTCCTAGGCTTAGATGGGCAGACGTCTACATGATGATTATCTATATCAATATGTCGGGATGACATGTTACCTAGCAGCACTGAATATGATTGTATGCAGCAGTTATGATGAAAGAATATGCTGATTCTTGTAGAAACATCTGTGTTCATGAACAAAGCTTATATTGAAGCTTTACAATGCATCTGTATAGTGAGCGATGCTCAAGGGAACCAGAAGCCATTTTGGATTCTATATTTTTGTCGATCATCGATCAGAGAACAAGGATGCCCCTTATTATCAGGTGATGATTAAGAGATCACAGTTATAAAGAAAACCCAATACTGGTGGGTTAACATTGTCTTCAGAAATATTTGCTGAACTTTACCTAAAGGAATCTTCGCTAGAAAAGAGGTTCTGTCTAGGAGTCATGCTTGAACATTATTTATTAACTGACATGATCGGTCAGTAAGGCCTGGTGGTTATATTTATAAACAGTGGAAATCTAAGTGCTTGTCTACGGACGTTCCATTGTAATGTTCTTCAACATGAATGCCAACTTAAGATTGTATACCATTGATCAACTGTATGATGATATATGTCGACCTGTTTTCCTGTAACTATACCCGTACTGTCCAAGTGTGTGCGTCCGATTAAACAGTATGAAACGACCACAGTAGTCTGCATCATTAACTTCTAACTACGTGTGAGTGAGTGTTTGATCTTCTAGTCAACTCTTCAGAACAATCCATGCATTCGCGTATTGTCACTCACATTAACACTCATAGTCAACATTACATCCTTGTCGGGGCCTCATTACGTTTTGGACAAGGTGACCTGTATGCCCAACACTGTGCCGGGTTTTGAGTTGACCATCTACACCAATACCAGCTTTAAAGAACATTGTGACTGGACGAGCGATATCACACAAGAAAAAGCACTTATCAATGCTTTTACAACAGTGGTTTCTGTAGCAATTTGTTTAACATGATGAGGTTGCCAGCCTCATGTATCTTGGTCATTAGTGACAGCTTTTTTTCTTTGAATACTTCCTCTTTTGATTTTCTGGCCATCCAAGTGGTTGGTCTACACTATCATTATTCTATAATACCTTATGTCGTGGCTGTATGTTTATGCCTTCATGGATTTGCTTACAACACAGGAACTGATGTTACGATCATTTAACATAACTACATGTAAGGTGAGTCTGCAATTGGCGGTGGTTAGAGCACTGGCCTCTCGCGGAAAAAGTACTGTGACTGAAACATGGTGGCATCAGGCTCCAGTCTACTCATCTGCAACTGGGCATCTCACTCTGCTCTTGACTTAGGGAAGACAAAGGCAGCAAGGAAGTGAACTAGTCAACCCACCTTTCAAAACTGAACCTAGTTTAGTGAAGGCTCTAACACTTCACGGCAGTACCTGATATGGGACTACCATGATCTTTTATAAGTAAAGTATGATTCTTCAGTCCTTGGTGATCAATAATTCATAGAAAACTTTAAGGTAGTAGGCTACCTTGATAGGGTAAAATACTCAAATTTTCCTTTCAGAATCAAACTACCATGGGTATAGTGTTAGTATGGACTTAAAATTTGTGTCCACATAATGACCTCATTAATTATGCAAATTAGCTATCCAATATGGCCGCCGTAGTGAATAAATTATACACCTTTTTCAAAACATCATAACTATGTTATTTGTACAAAGATCTGACTGAAACTTGGCAAATTGAATCATTATATTTAGCGTGAGGTCATGAACTAAATTGACAGAGATTGACAGAAAGGTTAATTTTTTACGAATTTTCAAAATTTATATTTCTGGAATGTTTGATATTTGTGCCTCATTATATATGCATGATGGTCATAAAACTAAAACTTTGAATTCAATTGTATCCATTTTAGGTCAGAATCTGTAAGATTATATGACAACCAACTGTTTTAATTTTCATGTCAATTGAATTTACAGATCCAGAGATATCTTGTTTCAAAGATCACCAATTATGTTAAAAAGACAATTCCGAGAAAACAAAGAAAAACAGAAAAATAACTCACAAAATGAAGTTTAATGAGCTTCTGTTGAATAAAGGTCTCCTTCTACTGCAGTTGCAGTGTCTATGAATCCCCTTTTCAGTGCTCTCAGGGTCTTTCCATTGCAACGTCCTTACTTGCTGAATAGATCCTGTGCAGCGTTCTTATGTATGCTTTCGTTGCCATGGGTTGACTTGTGTTCATGTATATTGAAAAATTCTGCAATGCACTGTGGCCTTTCCCAATAGAACGTACAAATGCCACTATTCGCACATTTACTTCTTTGTGTTTGTGAGTAGCTGGAGATGAAACATCAGAAGTATTGAAATTGGCATTCCATTCGACACAGTTTGTGCACTTGATACTGATTTCATGAAAAAAGCCATCCCGAGTCTCTTCGACGATCTCACAGGTCAGTGAGTGCTGATAACATTTGTCACATCTAAAGTTAGCGCATAAAAACCCAAACAGCAGTTTTACATCCATAAGGATAAACACATTTCCTCTGTTGTCATTTTTAGCTTGTCCTTCACTTTCTTGGACCTTTATTTTCTTTGCTGAGGAGCACATAGGCTTTATAGTGCCACTATCGACAATAGGTGTCTCATTTTCAGGCAACGGTTTGTTGGTGTACCGATTTCCAAGGAACTTACTTATTTCCCATTGTGAACAAAAGAAGCTCTGCTAACTACTATTATACAGTATAAAACTAGCAATAAATAGAGTTGATGTGGGTGAAAATGCACAATGCATGTAACAAATGCTGAAATTTACGATCAAAGCTTTCTAGACACACACTTTTGAAAAATTCATAAGAAATCATTGAGTGATTCCCCTTGGAAAAGTTATAAATATCTTTTTCCTGTTGCCTCAGTATAATTATAATTTCGCAGTTTTACAATTACGCACCTTCATGTTGGGTATTATTCACATGGTAACCAACTATAAACATTGGTTGCTATGCAAATCACTCAAGGGGGTGTGTGTAGAAAAACACTGATTCCTATCATACCAGAGTATCTCTAAGCTTCTATGAATTATTTTTAGTACAAGAACATGTTGACGATTTAAAGCATGAAAATGAAAATTGTTGGATTTTTATTTTTTTTAATCTTTTGTGGGTAGCCTACTACCTTAATACAGTTGAACTCATTTTAAACAGCTGATAATGATGATGATTAATTGGCCTAATGATTTAACAATGTTTAATATATAATAATAATCATATTTGTATCTCCTGCAACATCAATGTTATAGTCATGCAATGTTATTCAGATTCTGTACAGATAACATTGTGCAAAATAGCTGAACACAGCTTAAAACTGAACTCACCACCCCATACCTGTCAACCTTTATGAATTTTTCGTACAATGTACGTATTTTTGATACTTTTAGCAGTGTACGGCCGTACAGTCTCGTTGTACGGATTTTTCCTCCCTCAAAAAAAAAGAAAAGAAAAAAAAAAGAATTTTTTTTTTTTAAATTCTAAAAATATTTTCCAACCGGTTTAAAAAAAAATTTAAATCAGAAAATATATTCTAGCCCAGGTTTTTTTTAAACCAATTTTTTATTCCGGGAATCTCGGCGTCTGTTTTTAAACTGAAGTCTCTCGCAGCAACCAATCAAATCCTTTTATACCCAACAATTTGGCAAAAACCTCGAATTCGGCCTCAAACACTTTCGGCTTTCAGCGTGACATGACGTATTTTTAAAGTTACCTGTTATCAGCCACGCTTGCCAAGACACTTCGACGCCAATTTGTTTAATAAAGGTAAGTACCTATAACTTGGTTAAATATTACTGTTGTTTTGCTTTGTTGCAATTTAATCGCTGTCTTAATCTTTCCAGTTATATCTTGCCCTTCAGTATATTTCCGATAAATTTATGTCATAATATTCTGTGTAGGCCCTGCATAACTAAAAAAAAAAAGTTTGTTTGCGTTGAGTAGGCCTACTTTATTCCGGCGATCGAGATTCACTGCTTTATTTTTCATAAAGCGGCGGTCTATTATCACTGGTCTAGGCTATCAATTTTTAAATAATAATTTTGTAAATTTTTGGTAGTACATTTTTTTCTTCCTAGATTAATATTCTGTTCACAATTTAGTTAATTTTTTTTATTTTTTGCTGTTGCTTTGCTTTGCATCGTTGTATTTTATTTTTGTCGTTCTCTTAATCTTTCCAGTTATATTTTGACCATTTAAATATTTCCAATAAATTAATATCATAAAATTGTGTGTAGGCCCTACAAAAGTAGAAAAATAAAGTTTATTTGCATTGAGTAGGCCTACCTACTTTATTTCAGCGGTCAAGATTCGCTGCTTTATTTTTTAATAAAGTGACAATCTATTATCACTGGTTTAGGCTACCAACTCTTAAATAATTTTGTAAATTTTTGGTGCTACGTTTTTCTTCCTAGATTTGATATTCTGTTCATAATTTGTTAAATTTTTTTGTTGTTGTTGCTGTTAGCTTTGCTTTGTTGTATGTTTTATTTTTTTTTTTGTCGTTCTCTTAATCTTTCCAGATATATTTTGATCATTTAAATATTTCCAATAAATTAATGTCATAATATTCTGTGTCGACCCTACATAACTAGAAAAAAAGTTTGTTTGCGTAAATTTCGCTGCTTTATTTTTCAATAAAAAAGTCCACACAGACTGCAGGAGGTCCATGAATGCAGACACACTCACTTCTTTTTTACAGTGTTAAGATTAACATTGATACATGCTGTGCAGACTTTAAGCCCACAAATGCAATTCTGCAAAGTGCTAAAAGTGCATGTGTTGATTATAATACAAAACACTGTGCATTGAAAGAATAGTACCTCACGATCACTAAGTTTTTTTATATGTAAAGAACAGCATGAGACTATTAGCATGTTTTATACCACACTAATTCAAATGCTAATAGATTTGTATATGTCATTTCTCGTTTTAAAACTGTATTGTGTATAATTTATTAATATATTTTTTGCATAAGGATTTTTGTGTGTTTGTAAGGATTTTTTTGGTTCGGCGTACAGATTTTTGTCTCAGGAGGTTGACAGGTATGCCACCCTACGTTGCATTTGTGAACTATGAAGAACCATTTGACAATTTAGACAGAAAATCACTTTGGAAAATATGGGGCATTATGGAGTCACCTTGAAGATTATTAACTTAATAAAGAAAATATATGAAGACAAGACATGTAGAATGTTTCATGAAAGTACAATTTACAGAACCCTTTGAGATAAGGACTAGTGTGTAGCAGAGATGCCTTTTGTCACCATATCTCAGCTTACCTGCTGCACATTGGGTTATGAAAACAATGATGTCAGTTAACTGCAATGGAATTCAGTGGACTCTGAAAAAACAGTTTGACAATATAAATTTGTGCCGATGATCAGGCTCTTCTGTCCCATAATCATAACTAGATGCAAGACTAAAAAAAGAAAACTTGATGAGAGGTAAGCAACTGACTTTGAATGAATTTGTTTTTTCCCCAGTCAATAGGGCTGCATCATTAGATGTTTTAGTTGTTTATGACATTTTCATCATCCTTCTAAGAAACAACATCTCATGGGCTTCTAATATGCATTGCTACATTCATTTATTTATTTAATAGTAACATCGTGAGAACAAACTGGGAAAAGTATATCTACAGATATGCAGAATTCAAGCCATTTTTATGTCCCCTCACCAGACTTGTCAATGATGAGAGAATGATTCCAGTGAAAAACAGCCTTGGTACAAAAACTGTGCTTCAAGGCAAAGCCTTTAAGATGAAGCATATAAGTATTACAGCTAGCTTCCTCGTGAGTCATGAGTGATTACATGCATGGAACCTTGGATTCCAGCAATTAAATCACTATAATCTACCATAAAAGGAAATAATACAGACGGTTTTGTCATTTGCTGATAAAGGCTACATTCTGGAGTCTGTTCAATGCATGAATAATGATAGATTTTGGTAAACTGCCTTTTCCGAACTGTGTAATTTGTCTTCTCAGAACTGTCACAATTGTGTAATTTGACAGTTGGTTTTATTAGAACTGTGTGATTTGTCAGACTGCCTTCTTAGAACTGTATTTTTTTCAGACTGCCTTCTTAGAACTGTGTAATTTGTCAGACTGCCTTCTTAGATCTTTATTATTTGTCATGATTACCTTCTCAGAACAGTAATTTGTCAGACTACCTTCTTAGAACTCTACAATTTGTTACACCACGTTCTCAGAACTGTGTATTTTTCATACAATGTATACACTAGGGATAGGAAATTCTGGAATGACACGACTGTCTGTCTCAGTGAGCATGGTACATTATGCTGATGATGATGATGAATGTGAGCTAGGTGTGATTTAGTGTTGATTTACATCTTTTGTTATAGAAATAAA
>JAMPIV010021472.1:0-85804 GCA_024509875.1 Oreohelix idahoensis
TGTTTTCCACAGCCCCATTTTTCTTCTCCATGTAACTGTTTAGTTCACCACTCTTTCTCTAGTAATTATTTCGTTTAGAGGGTTTACTGGTTTTAAGTTTTTATATCCCCACCATCTGCTTCTGTTGTAATATTAATTGCGTTAATTTTTATTTCGATATTGGGAGTTAAGCTCGTAGTTTTGATTAGAGTCGTGGTAAATTTTCCGATGTTTCAGAAGCACATACCCGGGTTTAGACGGGGGTGGGTGTGAATAGCACTATCCAGAGGTACTGTGAAACTGGCGCTAGAACGAATCAAAGTTAATTCTGCTCACAGCGGTTGATGGTGTAAACATTATCTAATATGGCGCATAGGAATTGCGCGGAGCAGGAATAAACATGCGTCACGAGTAGCTTACAGTTATCATTGCGGGTTTCAATAGTTTTATTAAATTCATTCACTCATAACCCTCCACTCCCAAAGGAGCATAGGCCTTCAACAAACAATTACGGCTATGGGACAGAAGACCTCTTCATCGAGTGTTTTCAATTTGTCCTGCATTGATTACGGCTATGGGACAGAAGAGTGGATTCCATTTCTGTTGTGTGTTGCCGATGATCTCATAACCCAATCTATTGCCAGCAAGAAAAGAAATGGAGACAAGAGGCATCCCTGTCGCACTCCTGTTCTTATTCCAAACGGTTCTGTGAGCTGTCCTTCGTGAAGAACTCTGCATGTCATGTCTTCATATGTGTTACCGGGGCCCGAAAGGGGAGCAAAGAATAGTAACACTGTCCCCTGCCAAGCATGTCGTAGAAAGCGACTAAGGAGGGTTGGGCATGGGGCCGGTTACCCCATCCTGTAAAAAATTTAAACCACAAAAAACTTCAACAGTTTATTAAATGCAGCAATATTATTGGTTCAAGGCGGCTCCAGAGAGACGCCATGTGATGACGTATGGCATGGGTTATAGCGTCATTTTTTAATGATATATACCCGCGTCTAGTCATTAGCGGGTCTCTTTGTCTCCAGAAATATCAGCCGTGAATCTAGTCAGCCGCTCTTAAGTGAAATTAGAGAATTGGGTATCTAAGTCATATTCGTCTGCTCTTAAGTGAGAAATTAGAGAATTGGGTATGTAGGCATCTTAATTTAGCGTTGTAGATAATGCATTTCTTAACTCTTTCAGTCCCAAGCAAAAAGCTGGGTTTGGCCCAAACAAAAATGGCCACCCCAGTGCTTTTTTATTGTTGTTGTTTGGAAAAGATTTTTCTTTAACGTTCATATGCATAAATACGAGGTATTTAAAATGAAAGTACTTCCTGTCAGAAATGACGTTTTGGGTTGTTAAAATTAGAAAACAGCTCTAGAAAGGAGCAAAAGATACGAAAGCCGATTTAACGTTCATTGGGTCAAATGGGTCTGGAAGGAAGTACGATATATCGGCTTTTGGGACTTAAAGAGTTAATAGAATCTTAGCACGATAAAGTAAAGTTTCTTCGGGAAGTTAACTTAAATTTTATAAATGAAAGTGCCATCCATTGCTATCTTAGAATAAAACTGTAAGTTGTGCTTATAACTTTCTGTGAATAGTAGCAATATCTATCATTCGTGTAACGGGTTTGTGAAATTAATTGTATAAGGTTAAGTCCTTAGGCTATATCAATACTGTAATTTTGAGGTCCGATAAATAGGTAACCTCGATTTGATTATAATATTTGCAGTGTAAATACGCTAGCGTATTTGTGTACGTTATTTTATTGTGCATTAAATTGTTGTGTAGTCAGGAGGGGAGTGAGGGGTGTAATTAATTTTATGGAGATGGGATTAAATTATTCCTAGAGAGGTCTATTTTTATTTGTGTTAATCGATGACTCACCAGGGTCCATCTGTAATATAAGTAGGGCCAGGAACTTTACCGGAGGGGATTTCCCTCAGTGAATGAATTGTTCTGATGCTGAGGCTAGATTAACGTAACAGATTAGGTCAGCCTGCGTCTGGGGGTTATGTACCAGATAGATATTTATGGTGAAGTGGGGGAGAGAAAAGAGAAGGGAAGTGTAGGGCGGTCTGACTTTTGGGGCGTAAATATTTGGTTATCGCGTGTGCTTAGATTGTGTAGGGGAAGACGAGAGAGGTATTTAGGGGGTTTATGTGTTAGAGATGAGATTATTTTGAAGTTGTTGTACATTAGATGTTATTTCTTTGTTTACAGCATTTTTCACGGCACACGGGGAGGGGTTTAAAATTGCCTTACAGCTTGCCAAGATATTCGGCCTTCTCAGGAGTAGAAGGGTCGAGGCATCGCCAGAGGTGAAAGAAAATTGGTGATGCGGTAGTTACCGGCGCCAAGTACGTCTGCACCAGAAAAAGATAGCAGTTCTCATGCAGTGAAGCCCCATGCTTCAGCGGGAACGGGTGCATCTTTAAAATCCAGAGCTCTTAGCTCGTTATACCACTCCAAAGAGGCGCGTGGCCTGGAGGTTGGTTTTGTGTAAATTCGGTCATAATAAAGCAGACGGTCCTAAACCCGAAGAGGGGTAACAGGGCATTTGAATTAAGTTTCTTTAGCAGTGAAGCATCTTCATTCCGAGTCAAGTACCTAAAAGCCCAAGTCATCAGATACAATATTCGTGGGAGGAGATAGGGTCAGCATTCCTTCCGAATGCTTTAGAGAGGAGAGATAGAAGATGTAGAGTCTGATAGTCAGAACAGAAACAGAGGAGAGACAGAATTTAGGAAGTTAGATAGTCAGAGCAGAGGACAGCCTCTGAGGTTGCATGGAAGAAGTCCATTAGTGGATTAGTATTTGTGATTTGCAGTGTAGGACTTTAGAAAGTTCATTCAGATTGTGTGTAGACAGTTAGTGAGGTCTACAGCTGGACAGTGATGTTAGAGTTTAATAATTATTAATAGAATAGTTAGGAGTGGTGGCTCGTATTTAGAGACCCCACCAAATTACTGTGTGTTTAATCCTAAATTCTTTTTCCCATGCAGGTTGAATGAATGGGGGACAGGGTTGGATTTTATTATCTGTCATTCTTAATTGTTCGTTCTTTTCAGGTGTGCGACCAAGCACTCTATTTATTTTGATATGTAATTTAATTTGTGGTGTAAATAAACTATAAACTGTATACTGGATCAGTCTCTCTATAACTATACTGTACGTATATATATTGTCTGTATAGTTGTGTCTGTGGACTTTTAGTGAAACCTTATCTCCTTATGGTAGTCAGAGGTGGTGAGTCTTTAGCTCTTAACAAAGTCGCGAGTGGCGAGGGAGAGTCAATCTCGGTTCTCCCCTCCGAAGCTATAAGTCTCATCTTCCCCATTCACTGTCATTCTCATACAAATCTATCTTCTCTGACTTTCTCATACTAGGGTCTTGTCTATACACTACAAACTCTATACTTAAATCCACTTCGTGACACCTATCCATCTCCAGTGTCTTCTTCTCATATCATGTTCCACTGTCACTTGTCTAACATTAACATAGGTTTCAGGAAAAAACAAACTATCTGCCAACCACAATAACAAACATGGGGCATAGTGATGGTACATAAATATGTACAAGAGCTAACGGTATTTGTTGTTGTTGTTTAACTAGGGTCAAGCTCTACACTTTTTGCAGCCAATGCCAAGATGAAGAATCTCCATGTGGTCTGTAATTGTACAAGAGCTAGTAACACATAGATTTAGAAAGAGGGAGGAACATACTAAATTCAGAAAAAGATGGAAAAAAGTAGGACACAAAACACATTACTCTGGAGGGAAACTACTATTCAGGACATAAATGAAGTTCAGGACCATACACCCACAGAGGGGATTGTCTTTATGATGTGTACAGAACCAAGGAAGGCACTGAAAGAATAGGAACCAGTAAAACACCCAGAATAATAACAGCAACATTCCAACCAAAAGGTAGAAGAATCACCAAGTTCTAATGTTACGCACCAATGTTACCTTCTAACCATAATGACTTCAAAAGCTTAAACAATGTTTCGGTTGCGAAATATAGTTTGTTGCTTGTAAGCACTTAAATGTTGCCTTCACAAAAATTATAGATTTCTAATCTCTCAAAGTTTTCTAATTACTTCTTTGATTCATTAATTTTATTAATGACAAGACAACATGTGGTTCTGTTAACTTATATATTCTACTTGCCTTAACATTCACTTACGTTATCTGAAATAGCACAAAATCCTATATATTTTTTTTACTGCACTCATTGAAATTTAGATAAAATGCGCAAAGGCTTAATCGGCTGCATCAATGCTAATGAAAATTATAAAGATTAAAAGGTACCATGAAAGAAAGCTGCATGCAAAGTTTTGTATCTCTACAATGAAGGAAGCATAGAGAATTAGAGCATCAAACATTTGAAACGTCACAAAATACAACATCATTTTGAGTTAAATAAAAGTGGACTAAACAAAGGGCTGACCATCAAAGTTAAGAAACCAAAAAAAAAAGTTGACCATCAAGATGAGGAAGATAAGGTTGATCACCAAAGTTAAGGGAAGAAAAGAGTTGATCAACAGTTAACTGGAAGAGAATGAGAACAAAAGTTAAAAGGAGCACATTCAACAAAGTTGATAGGAAAAGACAGACCCTCAAAAGCATTTAAAAATTTGTTTGTAAAACACTCTTCTTATCATCTTCATGTCCCAGTCTACCCTAGATTCTACTGACAAGTAAGGAGATTGAAAACCCTAGGCTTGTTTTTGAAGATATAGCAAAATGACCGCTCAGGCAAGCTGATAAGCAGTCAGGTGACAAACTGTACTAAAGAAAACAAAAAAGAGCGAGATATATATATTGAGCATTCTGGAGATGTGAACACAGCCCTTCCAGGTAACAACCATAGTTTGCTGAAAAAAAGATATGTGCCAGGAAATTCCGCCAAATGAACACCCCAAATATTCTATTGATGCTTGCCTTAACTCGTTCATCTTTGTGCTTCATCATCTTTGTGCTGAGTTTGCCAATCTTCTCAGCGATCCATCTGTTGATTGGAATCAACAAAACAGCAAAAGCAACCCCAGCTAAGAAAGCCAGACCAAGTTGCTGGTACAATAGGAATAAGGTCACTCCTACCTGTAGTAAAGAAATATAGTACGGTATGAAGCGCAAAACGTAATCATGTGATTTTTTTTTACACTGGGACACAACACTTAAATAATTTACTTATCATCATTATGTTGCCTTCTGTTACCCAAAGAAGATAGGACTGCAGTTGTTGCTCACTACCGAGTTTTATTTCGGCCGTTTCCTTTTGCCTGGCCCATTATCAGCAACATCACTGACTTACCCATGAGGCAATGATTGCTTTGGAATCCTCGTCTTCCATTCATCTCCTGCTTGTATTTGGCTTCTCATACTTATCTCTTACCACATGGGTTCCAGTCACAGGTATGTCTCACAAAACTGGTTGCTTGGTTTCTTTATCAATCTCTACTTCCTCTGTAGATGTGCCAATGTCTGCACCACCAATCACTCATCAAACTTCTTGGCTTATTTCCTGTTTTACTTTTGTACTCAGGTAAGGCAGTAAGTGTTAGAACTTGGAGTTTTGGATTCAATCAATCATCAATCAATACCCTTTAGCTACCCAAGGAGCATAGGCCTTCAACAAACACATGCCAAGTCTTCCTGTCCCGTGCCATCCGCTCAAGTTCTTTCCATGTTTTCCTCATCATTTTCCCCTCTGTATCCAGTTCTCTTCTCTATGTGTTCAGTTTTTGGATTTATCATCATCATTTTCCTTTTTACCCCTTGTGAAGCATGGAACCACCACAGCAACTGGTTCCTTTACAGGAACCTGCACCAAAGCAATCATGTGACTTGAAATGGTGCTTTACGATACCAATTTCTTGTATATAATGAAGCTGCTAGCCTCACGTCGCTTGAGAGTCAAGTAGTCCTCTTCTTTCTTTATGTCCTCAAAAGCCCCCCCCGGAACTACACTGTGCAAGTTGGGGTTTAAAGCTCTCAAATGCTCTGGCAATTTCTTTACCTATCTCTATGAGGTTCAAAGCTCTCAAATGCACTTTCAATTTCGTTACCTATCTCTCTGGGGTTCAATGCTCTCAAATGCTCTGGCAATTTCTTTACCTATCTCTATGAGGTTCAAAGCTCTCAAATGCACTTTTAATTTCTTTACCTATCTCTCTGGGGTTCAATGCTCTCAAATGCACTTTCAATTTCTTTACCTATCTCTCTGAGGTTCAAAGCTCTCAAATGCACTTTCAATTTCTTTACCTATCTCTCTGGGGTTCAATGCTCTCAAATGCACTTTCAATTTCTTTACCTATCTCTCTGAGGTTCAAAGCTCTCAAATGTTCTGGCAATTTCTTTACCTATCTCTCTGGGGTTCAAAGCTCTCAAATGCTCTGGCAATTTCTTTACCTATCTCTCTGGGGTTCAAAGCTCTCAAATGCTCTGGCAATTTCTTTACCTATCTCTCTGGGGTTCAAAGCTCTCAAATGCTCTGGCAATTTCTTTACCTATCTCTCTGGGGTTCAAAGCTCTCAAATGCTCTGGCAATTTCTTTACCTATCTCTCTGGGGTTCAAAGCTCTCAAATGCTCTGGCAATTTCTTTACATATCTCTCTGAGGTTCAAAGCTCTCAAATGCACTTTCAATTTCTTTACCTATCTCTCTGAGGTTCAAAGCTCTCAAATGCACTTTCAATTTCTTTACCTATCTCTCTGGGGTTCAAAGCTTTCAGATGCTCTGGCAATTTCTTTACCTATCTCTCTGAGGTTCAAAGCTCTCAAATGCACTTTCAATTTCTTTACCTATCTCTCTGGGGTTCAAAGCTCTCAAATGATCTGGCAATTTCTTTACCTTTCTTTACCTATCTCTCTGAGGTTCAAAGCTCTCAAATGCACTTTCAATTTCTTTACCTATCTCTCTGGGGTTCAAAGCTTTCAGATGCTCTGGCAATTTCTTTACCTATCTCTCTGAGGTTCAAAGCTCTCAAATGCACTTTCAATTTCTTTACCTATCTCTCTGGGGTTCAAAGCTTTCAGATGCTCTGGCAATTTCTTTACCTATCTCTCTGAGGTTCAAAGCTCTCAAATGCACTTTCAATTTCTTTACCTATCTCTCTGGGGTTCAAAGCTCTCAAATGATCTGGCAATTTCTTTACCTATCTCTCTGAGGTTCAAAGCTCTCAAATGCACTTTCAATTTCTTTACCTATCTCTCTGGGGTTCAAAGCTTTCAGATGCTCTGGCAATTTCTTTACCTATCTCTCTGAGGTTCAAAGCTCTCAAATGCACTTTCAATTTCTTTACCTATCTCTCTGGGGTTCAAAGCTTTCAGATGCTCTGGCAATTTCTTTACCTATCTCTCTGAGGTTCAAAGCTCTCAAATGCACTTTCAATTTCTTTACCTATCTCTCTGAGGTTCAAAGCTCTCAAATGCACTTTCAATTTCTTTACCTATCTCTCTGGGGTTCAAAGCTCTCAAATGCTCTGGCAATTCTTTACCTATCTCTCTGAGGTTCAAAGCTCTCAAATTCACTTTCAATTTCTTTACCTATCTCTCTGAGGTTCAAAGCTCTCAAATGCACTTTCAATTTCTTTACCTATCTCTCTGAGGTTCAAAGCTCTCAAATGCACTATCAATTTCTTTACCTATCTCTCTGGGGTTCAAAGCACTCAAATGCACTTTCAATTTCTTTACCTATCTCTCTGGGGTTCAAAGCTCTCAAATGCTCTGGCAATTTCTTTACCTATCTCTCTGAGGTTCAAAGCTCTCAAATGCACTTTCAATTTCTTTACCTATCTCTCTGAGGTTCAAAGCTCTCAAATGCACTTTCAATTTCTTTACCTATCTCTCTGAGGTTCAAAGCTCTCAAATGCACTTTCAATTTCTTTACCTATCTCTCTGGGGTTCAAAGCTCTCACATGTTCTGGCAATTTCTTTACCTATCTCTCTGGGGTTCAAAGCTCTCAAATGCACTTTCAATTTCTTTACCTATCTCTCTGGGGTTCAAAGCTCTCAAATGCACTTTCAATTTCTTTACCTATCTCTCTGGGGTTCAAAGCTCTCAAATGCACTTTCAATTTCTTTACCTATCTCTCTGGGGTTCAAAGCTCTCAAATGCACTTTCAATTTCTTTACCTATCACTCTGAGGTTCAAAGCTCTCAAATGCACTTTCAATTTCTTTACCTATCTCTCTGGGGTTCAAAGCTCTCAAATGCACTTTCAATTTACCTATCTCTCTGGGGTTCAAAGCTCTCAAATATTCTTGCAATTTCTTTACCTATTGTCGTAAAAATTAACAGTGATACAACGTCAAAATATCTCCAATGATACAACGTAGGGATAAAAAAACCAATGCGTAAGCTGCTGGAATACATGATCGCCCGCGCCGCGGGTCATCAGGTGTTAGACTTGAAGGCAAAACGGAACGAGGAAAAAAAAAAAAAAATCTGACTGAACGCGTACTTGAACTAGCGGGGTTAATGGACGCAAATTGGGGGGGCAAGGAGGAAAAGGCCCGCCCCCCCCCCCCCAAGTTGACATAAAGTAAGGAATTCGACAGAAGGGACCTTGGATATGATACGCCACAGTCATTTATTGGACGCTTTTGCGATACCAAGCCTTTTATTTGAATTCAGCGGCTAAACGCGGATGCTTGAAATATTACAAAATTCAAAAAGTAACTTTTTCTTAATATTAATGTTAGGAATATAAAAATTAGCTGGCCGGATGGCCCATTCTGAGCAGTGAAATAATATGCTTTTAATTATACAGACGGATAGATAATAATGAAGACATTGACAAAAGACTGTGTTGTTCACAACAGCGAAAGACTGCATTGAATCAAACATCTCACTATTTGCACAAAAATCGCGACCTTGAAGACTCAAGTGTCCAAATCTAGTAGAATGAAAGAGAAGGGGAATTGGTGGAAGCTGTGGCTAAAAATAACTTTTCAGGCAAAATTGTAGAGGGGATGAATAGGTTGGTTCAAAAAACAAGTACGTTTTTGTGAAAACGCAAGTAGAGACGGACAGACTAACAGATAAAAATCCATACTTGACTGAAGCATGACTGAAATGACTTTAGTGTAGGAAATTTGAATTGAAAAACACAAGGCAGTGATTGGCCACAGACAATCATAGTATCGGCGCTCAGACGCGCATTTGGGGCCATTCCTCAATAGTTGTCCAGTGATAGACACAGTAAATTTCAAGTGTGGTGATTTCCAAATGAAATAAATTGAAATAAGTTCAGGGACGCCATACTATAGCCAGCAGCTCAGCTGAGTTTTGCTAGCATTTCTGTGTTCTTTATTCATAATCTGGTAAGATTGAAATTATTTCTTTGTATATTTTGAATATTGTTTAATGTTTCGAGTGATTTGATACTGCCATATCGAAATCTAGCCTTACAAACAAGTAAGGATTTGCTCTGGACCCCCCGCCCCAGTTCAGGGTCTAGAGACACATAAAATACATAAACTCCAGCAAGGATTAGGAAGGACAGATCAAGTGTTGAGATCAATGAAACATATTACCTATACTATTTTAGGGGAGGAAACTAATAAACATATTTCAGAATCTATAGTCTGGGAGGACCTATCTGATGTGAAACCACCATGGTAAAATGTGCTGTATGGTCAGAGAGATCTGACCTGTCTATATGGTGTTGTTGTTGTGTAGTGTTGTGTCCAGACATGGTTAGAGAATGGACTTTTGACACATAGCCAATACTTTGATTGCAGAGCTGTGAGTTTCAGTTGTCACCAAGGCGGTGTAAACTAAGTTGGTGATTTTACCAGAGTGGATCCGTGCAGTAACGTTGTGTCAGAGCAGACTATTATTGCCCCCAAGCACGGAGAGGTGGGGCCACCAGATCTCAGCACCAGAGCTACATCTTCAAAGTTGAGTGAGCCTCTGGTCTGCTGGAAATTCACCAACTCCATTTAGTTACTAACAATCCCATAAAATTCCTGCCATTTCTGGACAAGGTGTAGTCAATATAGACTGGAGTGATGAGGCCACCCCAACAGCACAACCATTAACTATCCTCCCAATTAGATGACTAGTATAAACATTAATAAAACTAAATAGTCTAGTACTTACATATGTACACTCTTGCATTTATTATGTAATATTCCATGCATTTCTTTCATAATTTCTAAATCTTTTATAAGTTCTGGTCAAAATAAAACTTGATCCAGAACAAAATAAATGTAAAAAAAATTTCTATCAAAAATTTTTACACACTTGAGTTAGTTCAGTGTATTATAACATTTGTTAATATTATTAGACTTAGTAAATATCTGTGTGTGTGTCTATAAACTATCACACCACATTACATATCATTACCCTAGACATTTAACGTAGCCACATTCATTAGAAAAAAAAAAAGATAAGTGTGAGGTCGTAGTGGTAGCGAGAAGGGCCTTCTGACAACTCTCAGTTACATTTTATCTCAGGAGCCTTCACAGCTGACCTCATGCATCACACGTAGTACCATCACCACCATACAATACCATCAAACCCACTACATATATTGGGGTCTCTTTGTCCCGGGATCATTAGCCCAACAGTAATATTAGGATCTCCTGGTGGGAGAAATAAAATTAGGGAAACAAAATTGTAAAATTCCCTTTAAAATTAAAAGTGTCCCTGCATATAAAAGTTGGTGAATCTTCACAGCCAGTAATAAGTAATTAGTTAATTAATTAATTAGAAGTATTTAGACTATAGTAATTAGAAGTAAGTTAGTGGTTAGAGATTTATCTTGTATATTATTATATTGTCTAAAAAGTATGGCGGAGCTAGCAAAATTCCGATCAGCTGCTGTGCTGACCGCAAAGGAGATGGGAATGGATGGTCAGATTTTAATTCAATACGTAACGGCTGAATGTGATAAATATATTGAACGGGAAGAAAGGAGATTAGAAAAAGAGGCTGAAAGAAAATTAGAGTCTGAAAGGTTGGCTGAAGAGAAGAGGTTACAGATTGAGGCTGAGACTAAGAGGTTGCAGATTGAGGCTGACAAAGAGGCAAAGGCATTAGAGGCAGCAGAAAAAAGATTGACTGCCAAAAGGGAAGCAGAAGATAAAAAGGCCGAAAGGGAAGCAGAAGATAAAAAGGCCGAAAGGGAGGCAGAAGATAGAAGGTTGCAAAGGGAGCACGAATTACGACTAAGGGAGCTGGAATTACAAGGCCAGGCTCCTGAAAATGGTGCCAGCCCTTTTGCCTCAGATGCTGCGCCTAGTCTGGGAGCCTCAAACTCAGCTATGGGATTTCATTTAGACCATTTTGTTGAAAAAGACGATGACATAGAGGGGTACCTAGGACGTTTTGAGTTATTAGCTACTACCTATGGGTTAGAGAGAGAGAGGTGGAGTTTAAAGCTATCACAGGGACTGAGAGGTACTTCTTATGAAGTATTTGCTAAAATGAACAGGGAAGACCAAGACAATTATGACATGTTAAAGCAGGCTTTGTTATTGAGGTACGAAAAAAATGGGGAATTTTACCGTAAGAAATTTAGAAATGCCAAACTGTTGTCTGGGGAGACATACCACCAATTCTCTGCCAGACTAGAAACCTATTTGGAGAAATGGACTGCTCTGGGGAAGACCCAAGATCTTAAAGAAATGATCATGATTGAGCAATTGAGAGAGTCCATGGCTCCAGACATGAGAAAATTTCTCATGGAACAAGGTGCAGAGAAGTTGGGGGAGGTTTTAAATGTTGCTGAGAGGTATCAGGCAGCCCAGGCAGAGGTAAGTGGTGCTAAAAAGAAGCACATAGATAATTTTAAAGCTCCACAGCAATTTAATAAATTTGATAATAGGGAGCAGGGAAATAAAGGTAGGACAAACTTTGAACGGCCAAGAAATGACTACAGAGACAGAAACTCACAGTTCAATGACCAAAAATTCAATGAAAGAAAACCGTTGAACCAAGGAAAAAGATGGTGTAAATGGTGCAAGAAGGATAACCATAACACCGAATTTTGTAGAAGGAAACCTTCAAACATTGCTGCAATGAAGTCGGGGACGCAAAGATTAAAGGTTAATCCTAATGGACAACAGGAACCTTATCACCCCCCAGTTTGTGAGGATGTTATTTGTAATGGGGTCACCATAAGGTGCCTTTATGATACAGGTTTGGATTATGATTCAGTTGTGAAGTCTAGCCTAGTGGACCCAAGTCAGTATACCACAGAAACAGTGGAAATACAAGGGGCAACTAAGGACATACCACTCATGACACTTCCCATCGCAAGGATAACGGTGAAAACTCGCTATGTGGAAGGAGAAATCAGAGCAGCAGTGATAGATGAACCAATCTACCCTCTGATATTGGGGTGTAGATACGTCTTCTTGGGGAATCCCGAGAAACCTGTGATCATGGCGACAGTGCAGACCAGGGCACAGAAGAAGGAGGAAGAAGGTGAACCTATAAATGCTCATCCAGAGGAGATGAGGAAGGCGCAGGCTGAGGATAGGACACTCAAGCCATGTTTTAAAAAATTGCCCAAATGCCACACACCTCCGAGCAAGGGAGAATATTTCATGAAGAACAAACTATTATACAGGAAGGCCGGAACTGGAATAAATGGTCACAACCAGCTGGTTCTTCCCACTTCATATAGAGATAAAGTGATGGAACTCGGGCATGCGATTCCCTTCAGTGGTCACATGGGGATCAGCGCCACAGGACAGCGTATAGCTTGTCATTACTTCTGGCCAGGGATAACGGAGGATATAAAAAGATATGTCAAATCCTGCCCAGAATGTCAAAGGGTAGCTCCAAAGCACTGGACTGCTCCTGCAACTCTAGGGGAAATGCCCATAGTGGGAACACCTTTTGAGAGGGTTGCAGTGGATATTGTAGGACCTCTCACTCGGACCAAGAGGAGGAACAGTTACATCCTTACTCTGGTGGACACTTGTTCTATGTGGGGAGAGGCGGTAGCCCTGCCATCAATTGATTCAAAACATGTAGCAGAGGCACTACTTACAATATTTACCCGATTAGGATTCCCGCATCAAATCTTGACGGATAATGGATCTCAGTTCAAGGGGAAACTAACGGAAGAGGTTTTTAAACTATTTCAAGCCAGACACTTTCATTGTAGTCCGTACCATCCACAAGGGAACGGCCAGGTAGAGAGGTTCAACGGGACTCTCATTTCTATCCTGAGAAAGCTGGCACACGAAAAACCGGATCTGTGGGATCAATTCCTGCCCCGCCGCATTGTTTGCGTACCGGGAGGTACCACATAGTTCAACCGGGATGGCTCCTGCAACTCTGCTATTTGGGAGGCCAATAAAAGGTCCATTAGAAGCTCTATTAAGGACCTGGACAGATGAGAAGGCGGAAGAGACTGTTACCTCATCTTATCAATACGTGAACGAACTGACCACTCGTTTGAAAGCTGGATGGAAACTGGCAAATGATAATTTGAAACAAGCCAGGAAGAAACATGCAGCATATTTTAATAGGAAGGCAAAGGACCGAGAACTAGCTGTGGGAGAGAAGGTGCTTCTTCTACTACCCGGTAGCCAGAATAAATTACAAATTGGTTGGCAAGGTCCATATATGGTTCTAGAGAAGGTGTCTAGAACAAACTATAAAATTGACAAAAAGGGGAAGGAGAAAGTTTATCATGTAAACTTGTTAAAGAAGTATCTGGACAGACCACTCCAGGAAAGCACCCCCTTATTGACCTTGGCTATTGCAACTCAGATGCAAAGGGAACCACTCACCTCACATGAATACCCATTACATCCTTGTGAAACAGCAGCACAGGTAAAAGTCAGTAAGCACCTGACTAAAAATCAGAGGGAGAGAGTTCAACAGGTTCTGGAGGAACATACAGATGTATTAACAGATAAACCAGGACATACAAATTTGCTACAGTATGACATGAAACTGGTAGACTCAAACCCAATCTGTATGAGAGCCTATTCTATTCCGTTCGCGAAGGAGAAGGCATTGAAGGAAGAAATAGATTATTTGTTGAAGGAGGGGATTATTTCGCACAGTGAATCATCTTTTAGTTCTAGTGTCGTATTGCTGAGAAAACCGTCTGGGGAACACAGACTGTGCATAGATTACAGGAAACTGAATGCTGTCACAGAAGGACAAGTGGATCCATTACCAGACACAAAACAGTTATTTGCCAGACTGAACAAGGCAAAATACTTTTCAAAGGTGGATCTTAGTAAAGGCTATTACCAGATCCCAGTGAAGCCTGAAGTGAGACCTTATTTGGCTTTTAGCACTTCGGATGGACATTATGAATTCAATATGCTACCATTCGGACTGAAAAATGCTCCGAGTGTGTTTTCAAGGATGATGCGCAAATTGTTGGATCCCCTGAATAACCCATGTATCACGAATTTCATGGATGATATTCTCGTCGCCACAGAGACATTTGAAGAACACATTGAAGCTCTAGAAATGTTATTTAATAGGCTTCGGGAGGCGAACTTAACTGCTAGGCCAACAAAATGTTGTATTGGATGCAAAGAGTTGGAATTCTTGGGGCACACTGTATATCAGGGTAACATGACCCCTGATCCTAAGAACTTGGAAAAACTGCAGAGAGCACCTAGACCACAAACAAAATTAGAGTAATGGCAGACGTAAGGAGAGATTTTGTCTATGTGTATCACTTTATGCCGTAGAAATAACATGTCCGTTCAGTCAGATTTTTTTGTCTTTTGATCCTCGTTCCGTTTTTTTGCCTTCAAGTCCAACACCTGATGACCCGCGCCGCGGGCGATCATGTATTCCAGCAGCTTACGCATTGGTTTTTTATCCCTACGTTGTATCATTGGAGATATTTTGACGTTGTATCACTGTTAATTTTTACGACACATCTCCCCACCTGAAAACATGCCTACGGCAAGTTCTAAAACCAGTGATACACATAGACAAAATCTCTCCTTACGTCTGCCATTACTCTAATTTTGTTTGTGGTCTAGGTGCTCTCTGCAGTTTTTCCAAGTTCTTAGGATCAGGGGTCATGTTACCCTGATATACAGTGTGCCCCAAGAATTCCAACTCTTTGCATCCAATACAACATTTTGTTGGCCTAGCAGTTAAGTTCGCCTCCCGAAGCCTATTAAATAACATTTCTAGAGCTTCAATGTGTTCTTCAAATGTCTCTGTGGCGACGAGAATATCATCCATGAAATTCGTGATACATGGGTTATTCAGGGGATCCAACAATTTGCGCATCATCCTTGAAAACACACTCGGAGCATTTTTCAGTCCGAATGGTAGCATATTGAATTCATAATGTCCATCCGAAGTGCTAAAAGCCAAATAAGGTCTCACTTCAGGCTTCACTGGGATCTGGTAATAGCCTTTACTAAGATCCACCTTTGAAAAGTATTTTGCCTTGTTCAGTCTGGCAAATAACTGTTTTGTGTCTGGTAATGGATCCACTTGTCCTTCTGTGACAGCATTCAGTTTCCTGTAATCTATGCACAGTCTGTGTTCCCCAGACGGTTTTCTCAGCAATACGACACTAGAACTAAAAGATGATTCACTGTGCGAAATAATCCCCTCCTTCAACAAATAATCTATTTCTTCCTTCAATGCCTTCTCCTTCGCGAACGGAATAGAATAGGCTCTCATACAGATTGGGTTTGAGTCTACCAGTTTCATGTCATACTGTAGCAAATTTGTATGTCCTGGTTTATCTGTTAATACATCTGTATGTTCCTCCAGAACCTGTTGAACTCTCTCCCTCTGATTTTTAGTCAGGTGCTTACTGACTTTTACCTGTGCTGCTGTTTCACAAGGATGTAATGGGTATTCATGTGAGGTGAGTGGTTCCCTTTGCATCTGAGTTGCAATAGCCAAGGTCAATAAGGGGGTGCTTTCCTGGAGTGGTCTGTCCAGATACTTCTTTAACAAGTTTACATGATAAACTTTCTCCTTCCCCTTTTTGTCAATTTTATAGTTTGTTCTAGACACCTTCTCTAGAACCATATATGGACCTTGCCAACCAATTTGTAATTTATTCTGGCTACCGGGTAGTAGAAGAAGCACCTTCTCTCCCACAGCTAGTTCTCGGTCCTTTGCCTTCCTATTAAAATATGCTGCATGTTTCTTCCTGGCTTGTTTCAAATTATCATTTGCCAGTTTCCATCCAGCTTTCAAACGAGTGGTCAGTTCGTTCACGTATTGATAAGATGAGGTAACAGTCTCTTCCGCCTTCTCATCTGTCCAGGTCCTTAATAGAGCTTCTAATGGACCTTTTATTGGCCTCCCAAATAGCAGAGTTGCAGGAGCCATCCCGGTTGAACTATGTGGTACCTCCCGGTACGCAAACAATGCGGCGGGCAGGAATTGATCCCACAGATCCGGTTTTTCGTGTGCCAGCTTTCTCAGGATAGAAATGAGAGTCCCGTTGAACCTCTCTACCTGGCCGTTCCCTTGTGGATGGTACGGACTACAATGAAAGTGTCTGGCTTGAAATAGTTTAAAAACCTCTTCCGTTAGTTTCCCCTTGAACTGAGATCCATTATCCGTCAAGATTTGATGCGGGAATCCTAATCGGGTAAATATTGTAAGTAGTGCCTCTGCTACATGTTTTGAATCAATTGATGGCAGGGCTACCGCCTCTCCCCACATAGAACAAGTGTCCACCAGAGTAAGGATGTAACTGTTCCTCCTCTTGGTCCGAGTGAGAGGTCCTACAATATCCACTGCAACCCTCTCAAAAGGTGTTCCCACTATGGGCATTTCCCCTAGAGTTGCAGGAGCAGTCCAGTGCTTTGGAGCTACCCTTTGACATTCTGGACAGGATTTGACATATCTTTTTATATCCTCCGTTATCCCTGGCCAGAAGTAATGACAAGCTATACGCTGTCCTGTGGCGCTGATCCCCATGTGACCACTGAAGGGAATCGCATGCCCGAGTTCCATCACTTTATCTCTATATGAAGTGGGAAGAACCAGCTGGTTGTGACCATTTATTCCAGTTCCGGCCTTCCTGTATAATAGTTTGTTCTTCATGAAAATATTCTCCCTTGCTCGGAGGTGTGTGGCATTTGGGCAATTTTTTAAAACATGGCTTGAGTGTCCTATCCTCAGCCTGCGCCTTCCTCATCTCCTCTGGATGAGCATTTATAGGTTCACCTTCTTCCTCCTTCTTCTGTGACCTGGTCTGCACTGTCGCCATGATCACAGGTCTCTCGGGATTCCCCAAGAAGACGTATCTACACCCCAATATCAGAGGGTAGATTGGTTCATCTATCACTGCTGCTCTGATTTCTCCTTCCACATAGCGAGTTTTCACCGTTATCCTTGCGATGGGAAGTGTCATGAGTGGTATGTCCTTAGTTGCCCCTTGTATTTCCACTGTTTCTGTGGTATACTGACTTGGGTCCACTAGGCTAGACTTCACAACTGAATCATAATCCAAACCTGTATCATAAAGGCACCTTATGGTGACCCCATTACAAATAACATCCTCACAAACTGGGGGGTGATAAGGTTCCTGTTGTCCATTAGGATTAACCTTTAATCTTTGCGTCCCCGACTTCATTGCAGCAATGTTTGAAGGTTTCCTTCTACAAAATTCGGTGTTATGGTTATCCTTCTTGCACCATTTACACCATCTTTTTCCTTGGTTCAACGGTTTTCTTTCATTGAATTTTTGGTCATTGAACTGTGAGTTTCTGTCTCTGTAGTCATTTCTTGGCCGTTCAAAGTTTGTCCTACCTTTATTTCCCTGCTCCCTATTATCAAATTTATTAAATTGCTGTGGAGCTTTAAAATTATCTATGTGCTTCTTTTTAGCACCACTTACCTCTGCCTGGGCTGCCTGATACCTCTCAGCAACATTTAAAACCTCCCCCAACTTCTCTGCACCTTGTTCCATGAGAAATTTTCTCATGTCTGGAGCCATGGACTCTCTCAATTGCTCAATCATGATCATTTCTTTAAGATCTTGGGTCTTCCCCAGAGCAGTCCATTTCTCCAAATAGGTTTCTAGTCTGGCAGAGAATTGGTGGTATGTCTCCCCAGACAACAGTTTGGCATTTCTAAATTTCTTACGGTAAAATTCCCCATTTTTTTCGTACCTCAATAACAAAGCCTGCTTTAACATGTCATAATTGTCTTGGTCTTCCCTGTTCATTTTAGCAAATACTTCATAAGAAGTACCTCTCAGTCCCTGTGATAGCTTTAAACTCCACCTCTCTCTCTCTAACCCATAGGTAGTAGCTAATAACTCAAAACGTCCTAGGTACCCCTCTATGTCATCGTCTTTTTCAACAAAATGGTCTAAATGAAATCCCATAGCTGAGTTTGAGGCTCCCAGACTAGGCGCAGCATCTGAGGCAAAAGGGCTGGCACCATTTTCAGGAGCCTGGCCTTGTAATTCCAGCTCCCTTAGTCGTAATTCGTGCTCCCTTTGCAACCTTCTATCTTCTGCCTCCCTTTCGGCCTTTTTATCTTCTGCTTCCCTTTCGGCCTTTTTATCTTCTGCTTCCCTTTCGGCAGTCAATCTTTTTTCTGCTGCCTCTAATGCCTTTGCCTCTTTGTCAGCCTCAATCTGCAACCTCTTAGTCTCAGCCTCAATCTGTAACCTCTTCTCTTCAGCCAACCTTTCAGACTCTAATTTTCTTTCAGCCTCTTTTTCTAATCTCCTTTCTTCCCGTTCAATATATTTATCACATTCAGCCGTTACGTATTGAATTAAAATCTGACCATCCATTCCCATCTCCTTTGCGGTCAGCACAGCAGCTGATCGGAATTTTGCTAGCTCCGCCATACTTTTTAGACAATATAATAATATACAAGATAAATCTCTAACCACTAACTTACTTCTAATTACTATAGTCTAAATACTTCTAATTAATTAATTAACTAATTACTTATTACTGGCTGTGAAGATTCACCAACTTTTATATGCAGGGACACTTTTAATTTTAAAGGGAATTTTACAATTTTGTTTCCCTAATTTTATTTCTCCCACCAGGAGATCCTAATATTACTGTTGGGCTAATGATCCCGGGACAAAGAGACCCCAATATATGTAGTGGGTTTGATGGTATTGTATGGTGGTGATGGTACTACGTGTGATGCATGAGGTCAGCTGTGAAGGCTCCTGAGATAAAATGTAACTGAGAGTTGTCAGAAGGCCCTTCTCGCTACCACTACGACCTCACACTTATCTTTTTTTTTTTTCTAATGAATGTGGCTACGTTAAATGTCTAGGGTAATGATATGTAATGTGGTGTGATAGTTTATAGACACACACACAGATATTTACTAAGTCTAATAATATTAACAAATGTTATAATACACTGAACTAACTCAAGTGTGTAAAATTTTTGATAGAAATTTTTTTTACATTTATTTTGTTCTGGATCAAGTTTTATTTTGACCAGAACTTATAAAAGATTTAGAAATTATGAAAGAAATGCATGGAATATTACATAATAAATGCAAGAGTGTACATATGTAAGTACTAGACTATTTAGTTTTATTAATGTTTATACTAGTCATCTAATTGGGAGGATAGTTAATGGTTGTGCTGTTGGGGTGGCCTCATCACTCCAGTCTATATTGACTACACCTTGTCCAGAAATGGCAGGAATTTTATGGGATTGTTAGTAACTAAATGGAGTTGGTGAATTTCCAGCAGACCAGAGGCTCACTCAACTTTGAAGATGTAGCTCTGGTGCTGAGATCTGGTGGCCCCACCTCTCCGTGCTTGGGGGCAATAATAGTCTGCTCTGACACAACGTTACTGCACGGATCCACTCTGGTAAAATCACCAACTTAGTTTACACCGCCTTGGTGACAACTGAAACTCACAGCTCTGCAATCAAAGTATTGGCTATGTGTCAAAAGTCCATTCTCTAACCATGTCTGGACACAACACTACACAACAACAACACCATATAGACAGGTCAGATCTCTCTGACCATACAGCACATTTTACCATGGTGGTTTCACATCAGATAGGTCCTCCCAGACTATAGATTCTGAAATATGTTTATTAGTTTCCTCCCCTAAAATAGTATAGGTAATATGTTTCATTGATCTCAACACTTGATCTGTCCTTCCTAATCCTTGCTGGAGTTTATGTATTTTATGTGTCTCTAGACCCTGAACTGGGGCGGGGGGTCCAGAGCAAATCCTTACTTGTTTGTAAGGCTAGATTTCGATATGGCAGTATCAAATCACTCGAAACATTAAACAATATTCAAAATATACAAAGAAATAATTTCAATCTTACCAGATTATGAATAAAGAACACAGAAATGCTAGCAAAACTCAGCTGAGCTGCTGGCTATAGTATGGCGTCCCTGAACTTATTTCAATTTATTTCATTTGGAAATCACCACACTTGAAATTTACTGTGTCTATCACTGGACAACTATTGAGGAATGGCCCCAAATGCGCGTCTGAGCGCCGATACTATGATTGTCTGTGGCCAATCACTGCCTTGTGTTTTTCAATTCAAATTTCCTACACTAAAGTCATTTCAGTCATGCTTCAGTCAAGTATGGATTTTTATCTGTTAGTCTGTCCGTCTCTACTTGCGTTTTCACAAAAACGTACTTGTTTTTTGAACCAACCTATTCATCCCCTCTACAATTTTGCCTGAAAAGTTATTTTTAGCCACAGCTTCCACCAATTCCCCTTCTCTTTCATTCTACTAGATTTGGACACTTGAGTCTTCAAGGTCGCGATTTTTGTGCAAATAGTGAGATGTTTGATTCAATGCAGTCTTTCGCTGTTGTGAACAACACAGTCTTTTGTCAATGTCTTCATTATTATCTATCCGTCTGTATAATTAAAAGCATATTATTTCACTGCTCAGAATGGGCCATCCGGCCAGCTAATTTTTATATTCCTAACATTAATATTAAGAAAAAGTTACTTTTTGAATTTTGTAATATTTCAAGCATCCGCGTTTAGCCGCTGAATTCAAATAAAAGGCTTGGTATCGCAAAAGCGTCCAATAAATGACTGTGGCGTATCATATCCAAGGTCCCTTCTGTCGAATTCCTTACTTTATGTCAACTTGGGGGGGGGGGAACGTGACTTTTCCTCCTTGCCCCACCAATTTGCGTCCATTAACCTCGCTAGTTCAAGTACGCGTTCAGTCAGATTTTTTTGTCTTTTGATCCTCGTTCCGTTTTGCCTTCAAGTCTAACACCTGATGACCCGCGGCGCGGGCGATCATGTATTCCAGCAGCTTACGCATTGGTTTTTTATCCCTACGTTGTATCATTGGAGATATTTTGACGTTGTATCACTGTTAATTTTTACGACAATAGGTAAAGAAATTGCAAGAATATTTGAGAGCTTTGAACCCCAGAGAGATAGGTAAATTGAAAGTGCATTTGAGAGCTTTGAACCCCAGAGAGATAGGTAAAGAAATTGAAAGTGCATTTGAGAGCTTTGAACCTCAGAGTGATAGGTAAAGAAATTGAAAGTGCATTTGAGAGCTTTGAACCCCAGAGAGATAGGTAAAGAAATTGAAAGTGCATTTGAGAGCTTTGAACCCCAGAGAGATAGGTAAAGAAATTGAAAGTGCATTTGAGAGCTTTGAACCCCAGAGAGATAGGTAAAGAAATTGAAAGTGCATTTGAGAGCTTTGAACCCCAGAGAGATAGGTAAAGAAATTGCCAGAACATGTGAGAGCTTTGAACCCCAGAGAGATAGGTAAAGAAATTGAAAGTGCATTTGAGAGCTTTGAACCTCAGAGAGATAGGTAAAGAAATTGAAAGTGCATTTGAGAGCTTTGAACCTCAGAGAGATAGGTAAAGAAATTGAAAGTGCATTTGAGAGCTTTGAACCTCAGAGAGATAGGTAAAGAAATTGCCAGAGCATTTGAGAGCTTTGAACCCCAGAGAGATAGGTAAAGAAATTGAAAGTGCATTTGAGTGCTTTGAACCCCAGAGAGATAGGTAAAGAAATTGATAGTGCATTTGAGAGCTTTGAACCTCAGAGAGATAGGTAAAGAAATTGAAAGTGCATTTGAGAGCTTTGAACCTCAGAGAGATAGGTAAAGAAATTGAAAGTGAATTTGAGAGCTTTGAACCTCAGAGAGATAGGTAAAGAATTGCCAGAGCATTTGAGAGCTTTGAACCCCAGAGAGATAGGTAAAGAAATTGAAAGTGCATTTGAGAGCTTTGAACCTCAGAGAGATAGGTAAAGAAATTGAAAGTGCATTTGAGAGCTTTGAACCTCAGAGAGATAGGTAAAGAAATTGAAAGTGCATTTGAGAGCTTTGAACCTCAGAGAGATAGGTAAAGAAATTGCCAGAGCATCTGAAAGCTTTGAACCCCAGAGAGATAGGTAAAGAAATTGAAAGTGCATTTGAGAGCTTTGAACCTCAGAGAGATAGGTAAAGAAATTGCCAGAGCATCTGAAAGCTTTGAACCCCAGAGAGATAGGTAAAGAAATTGAAAGTGCATTTGAGAGCTTTGAACCTCAGAGAGATAGGTAAAGAAATTGCCAGATCATTTGAGAGCTTTGAACCCCAGAGAGATAGGTAAAGAAATTGAAAGTGCATTTGAGAGCTTTGAACCTCAGAGAGATAGGTAAAGAAATTGCCAGAGCATCTGAAAGCTTTGAACCCCAGAGAGATAGGTAAAGAAATTGAAAGTGCATTTGAGAGCTTTGAACCTCAGAGAGATAGGTAAAGAAATTGCCAGAGCATCTGAAAGCTTTGAACCCCAGAGAGATAGGTAAAGAAATTGAAAGTGCATTTGAGAGTCTAAACATTTTGGAACTTTGAACCTCAGAGAGATAGGTAAAGAAATTGCCAGATCATTTGAGAGCTTTGAACCCCAGAGAGATAGGTAAAGAAATTGAAAGTGCATTTGAGAGCTTTGAACCTCAGAGAGATAGGTAAAGAAATTGCCAGAGCATCTGAAAGCTTTGAACCCCAGAGAGATAGGTAAAGAAATTGAAAGTGCATTTGAGAGCTTTGAACCTCAGAGAGATAGGTAAAGAAATTGAAAGTGCATTTGAGAGCTTTGAACCTCAGAGAGATATGTAAAGAAATTGCCAGAGCATTTGAGAGCTTTGAACCCCAGAGAGATAGGTAAAGAAATTGCCAGAGCATTTGAGAGCTTTGAACCCCAGAGAGATAGGTAAAGAAATTGCCAGAGCATTTGAGAGCTTTGAACCCCAGAGAGATAGGTAAAGAAATTGCCAGAGCATTTGAGAGCTTTGAACCCCAGAGAGATAGGTAAAGAAATTGCCAGAGCATTTGAGAGCTTTGAACCCCAGAGAGATAGGTAAAGAAATTGCCAGAACATTTGAGAGCTTTGAACCTCAGAGAGATAGGTAAAGAAATTGAAAGTGCATTTGAGAGCATTGAACCCCAGAGAGATAGGTAAAGAAATTGAAAGTGCATTTGAGAGCTTTGAACCTCAGAGAGATAGGTAAAGAAATTGAAAGTGCATTTGAGAGCATTGAACCCCAGAGAGATAGGTAAAGAAATTAAAAGTGCATTTGAGAGCTTTGAACCTCATAGAGATAGGTAAAGAAATTGCCAGAGCATTTGAGAGCATTGAACCCCAGAGAGATAGGTAACGAAATTGAAAGTGCATTTGAGAGCTTTGAACCTCATAGAGATAGGTAAAGAAATTGCCAGAGCATTTGAGAGCTTTAAACCCCAACTTGCACTGTGTAGTTCCGGGGGGGGGGGGGCTTTTGAGGACATAAAGAAAGAAGAGGACTACTTGACTCTCAAGCGACGTGAGGCTAGCAGCTTCATTATATACAAGAAATTGGTATCGTAAAGCACCATTTCAAGTCACATGATTGCTTTGGTGCAGGTTCCTGTAAAGGAACCAGTTGCTGTGGTGGTTCCATGCTTCACAAGGGGTAAAAAGGAAAATGATGATGATAAATCCAAAAACTGAACACATAGAGAAGAGAACTGGATACAGAGGGGAAAATGATGAGGAAAACATGGAAAGAACTTGAGCGGATGGCACGGGACAGGAAGACTTGGCATGTGTTTGTTGAAGGCCTATGCTCCTTGGGTAGCTAAAGGGTATTGATTGATGATTGATTGAATCCAAAACTCCAAGTTCTAACACTTACTGCCTTACCTGAGTACAAAAGTAAAACAGGAAATAAGCCAAGAAGTTTGATGAGTGATTGGTGGTGCAGACATTGGCACATCTACAGAGGAAGTAGAGATTGATAAAGAAACCAAGCAACCAGTTTTGTGAGACATACCTGTGACTGGAACCCATGTGGTAAGAGATAAGTATGAGAAGCCAAATACAAGCAGGAGATGAATGGAAGACGAGGATTCCAAAGCAATCATTGCCTCATGGGTAAGTCAGTGATGTTGCTGATAATGGGCCAGGCAAAAGGAAACGGCCGAAATAAAACTCGGTAGTGAGCAACAACTGCAGTCCTATCTTCTTTGGGTAACAGAAGGCAACATAATGATGATAAGTAAATTATTTAAGTGTTGTGTCCCAGTGTAAAAAAAATCACATGATTACGTTTTGCGCTTCATACCGTACTATATTTCTTTACTACAGGTAGGAGTGACCTTATTCCTATTGTACCAGCAACTTGGTCTGGCTTTCTTAGCTGGGGTTGCTTTTGCTGTTTTGTTGATTCCAATCAACAGATGGATCGCTGAGAAGATTGGCAAACTCAGCACAAAGATGATGAAGCACAAAGATGAACGAGTTAAGGCAAGCATCAATAGAATATTTGGGGTGTTCATTTGGCGGAATTTCCTGGCACATATCTTTTTTTCAGCAAACTATGGTTGTTACCTGGAAGGGCTGTGTTCACATCTCCAGAATGCTCAATATATATCTCGCTCTTTTTTGTTTTCTTTAGTACAGTTTGTCACCTGACTGCTTATCAGCTTGCCTGAGCGGTCATTTTGCTATATCTTCAAAAACAAGCCTAGGGTTTTCAATCTCCTTACTTGTCAGTAGAATCTAGGGTAGACTGGGACATGAAGATGATAAGAAGAGTGTTTTACAAACAAATTTTTAAATGCTTTTGAGGGTCTGTCTTTTCCTATCAACTTTGTTGAATGTGCTCCTTTTAACTTTTGTTCTCATTCTCTTCCAGTTAACTGTTGATCAACTCTTTTCTTCCCTTAACTTTGGTGATCAACCTTATCTTCCTCATCTTGATGGTCAACTTTTTTTTTTGGTTTCTTAACTTTGATGGTCAGCCCTTTGTTTAGTCCACTTTTATTTAACTCAAAATGATGTTGTATTTTGTGACGTTTCAAATGTTTGATGCTCTAATTCTCTATGCTTCCTTCATTGTAGAGATACAAAACTTTGCATGCAGCTTTCTTTCATGGTACCTTTTAATCTTTATAATTTTCATTAGCATTGATGCAGCCGATTAAGCCTTTGCGCATTTTATCTAAATTTCAATGAGTGCAGTAAAAAAATATATAGGATTTTGTGCTATTTCAGATAACGTAAGTGAATGTTAAGGCAAGTAGAATATATAAGTTAACAGAACCACATGTTGTCTTGTCATTAATAAAATTAATGAATCAAAGAAGTAATTAGAAAACTTTGAGAGATTAGAAATCTATAATTTTTGTGAAGGCAACATTTAAGTGCTTACAAGCAACAAACTATATTTCGCAACCGAAACATTGTTTAAGCTTTTGAAGTCATTATGGTTAGAAGGTAACATTGGTGCGTAACATTAGAACTTGGTGATTCTTCTACCTTTTGGTTGGAATGTTGCTGTTATTATTCTGGGTGTTTTACTGGTTCCTATTCTTTCAGTGCCTTCCTTGGTTCTGTACACATCATAAAGACAATCCCCTCTGTGGGTGTATGGTCCTGAACTTCATTTATGTCCTGAATAGTAGTTTCCCTCCAGAGTAATGTGTTTTGTGTCCTACTTTTTTCCATCTTTTTCTGAATTTAGTATGTTCCTCCCTCTTTCTAAATCTATGTGTTACTAGCTCTTGTACAATTACAGACCACATGGAGATTCTTCATCTTGGCATTGGCTGCAAAAAGTGTAGAGCTTGACCCTAGTTAAACAACAACAACAAATACCGTTAGCTCTTGTACATATTTATGTACCATCACTATGCCCCATGTTTGTTATTGTGGTTGGCAGATAGTTTGTTTTTTCCTGAAACCTATGTTAATGTTAGACAAGTGACAGTGGAACATGATATGAGAAGAAGACACTGGAGATGGATAGGTGTCACGAAGTGGATTTAAGTATAGAGTTTGTAGTGTATAGACAAGACCCTAGTATGAGAAAGTCAGAGAAGATAGATTTGTATGAGAATGACAGTGAATGGGGAAGATGAGACTTATAGCTTCGGAGGGGAGAACCGAGATTGACTCTCCCTCGCCACTCGCGACTTTGTTAAGAGCTAAAGACTCACCACCTCTGACTACCATAAGGAGATAAGGTTTCACTAAAAGTCCACAGACACAACTATACAGACAATATATATACGTACAGTATAGTTATAGAGAGACTGATCCAGTATACAGTTTATAGTTTATTTACACCACAAATTAAATTACATATCAAAATAAATAGAGTGCTTGGTCGCACACCTGAAAAGAACGAACAATTAAGAATGACAGATAATAAAATCCAACCCTGTCCCCCATTCATTCAACCTGCATGGGAAAAAGAATTTAGGATTAAACACACAGTAATTTGGTGGGGTCTCTAAATACGAGCCACCACTCCTAACTATTCTATTAATAATTATTAAACTCTAACATCACTGTCCAGCTGTAGACCTCACTAACTGTCTACACACAATCTGAATGAACTTTCTAAAGTCCTACACTGCAAATCACAAATACTAATCCACTAATGGACTTCTTCCATGCAACCTCAGAGGCTGTCCTCTGCTCTGACTATCTAACTTCCTAAATTCTGTCTCTCCTCTGTTTCTGTTCTGACTATCAGACTCTACATCTTCTATCTCTCCTCTCTAAAGCATTCGGAAGGAATGCTGACCCTATCTCCTCCCACGAATATTGTATCTGATGACTTGGGCTTTTAGGTACTTGACTCGGAATGAAGATGCTTCACTGCTAAAGAAACTTAATTCAAATGCCCTGTTACCCCTCTTCGGGTTTAGGACCGTCTGCTTTATTATGACCGAATTTACACAAAACCAACCTCCAGGCCACGCGCCTCTTTGGAGTGGTATAACGAGCTAAGAGCTCTGGATTTTAAAGATGCACCCGTTCCCGCTGAAGCATGGGGCTTCACTGCATGAGAACTGCTATCTTTTTCTGGTGCAGACGTACTTGGCGCCGGTAACTACCGCATCACCAATTTTCTTTCACCTCTGGCGATGCCTCGACCCTTCTACTCCTGAGAAGGCCGAATATCTTGGCAAGCTGTAAGGCAATTTTAAACCCCTCCCCGTGTGCCGTGAAAAATGCTGTAAACAAAGAAATAACATCTAATGTACAACAACTTCAAAATAATCTCATCTCTAACACATAAACCCCCTAAATACCTCTCTCGTCTTCCCCTACACAATCTAAGCACACGCGATAACCAAATATTTACGCCCCAAAAGTCAGACCGCCCTACACTTCCCTTCTCTTTTCTCTCCCCCACTTCACCATAAATATCTATCTGGTACATAACCCCCAGACGCAGGCTGACCTAATCTGTTACGTTAATCTAGCCTCAGCATCAGAACAATTCATTCACTGAGGGAAATCCCCTCCGGTAAAGTTCCTGGCCCTACTTATATTACAGATGGACCCTGGTGAGTCATCGATTAACACAAATAAAAATAGACCTCTCTAGGAATAATTTAATCCCATCTCCATAAAATTAATTACACCCCTCACTCCCCTCCTGACTACACAACAATTTAATGCACAATAAAATAACGTACACAAATACGCTAGCGTATTTACACTGCAAATATTATAATCAAATCGAGGTTACCTATTTATCGGACCTCAAAATTACAGTATTGATATAGCCTAAGGACTTAACCTTATACAATTAATTTCACAAACCCGTTACACGAATGATAGATATTGCTACTATTCACAGAAAGTTATAAGCACAACTTACAGTTTTATTCTAAGATAGCAATGGATGGCACTTTCATTTATAAAATTTAAGTTAACTTCCCGAAGAAACTTTACTTTATCGTGCTAAGATTCTATTAACTCTTTAAGTCCCAAAAGCCGATATATCGTACTTCCTTCCAGACCCATTTGACCCAATGAACGTTAAATCGGCTTTCGTATCTTTTGCTCCTTTCTAGAGCTGTTTTCTAATTTTAACAACCCAAAACGTCATTTCTGACAGGAAGTACTTTCATTTTAAATACCTCGTATTTATGCATATGAACGTTAAAGAAAAATCTTTTCCAAGACCAACAGAGAAGTAAACAACAACAATAAAAAAGCACTGGGGTGGCCATTTTTGTTTGGGCCAAACCCAGCTTTTTGCTTGGGACTGAAAGAGTTAAGAAATGCATTATCTACAACGCTAAATTAAGATGCCTACATACCCAATTCTCTAATTTCTCACTTAAGAGCAGACGAATATGACTTAGATTCACGGCTGATATTTCTGGAGACAAAGAGACCCGCTAATGACTAGACGCGGGTATATATCATTAAAAAATGACGCTATAACCCATGCCATACGTCATCACATGGCGTCTCTCTGGAGCCGCCTTGAACCAATAATATTGCTGCATTTAATAAACTGTTGAAGTTTTTTGTGGTTTAAATTTTTTACAGGATGGGGTAACCGGCCCCATGCCCAACCCTCCTTAGTCGCTTTCTACGACATGCTTGGCAGGGGACAGTGTTACTATTCTTTGCTCCCCTTTCGGGCCCCGGTAACACATATGAAGACATGACATGCAGAGTTCTTCACGAAGGACAGCTCACAGAACCGTTTGGAATAAGAACAGGAGTGCGACAGGGATGCCTCTTGTCTCCATTTCTTTTCTTGCTGGCAATAGATTGGGTTATGAGATCATCGGCAACACACAACAGAAATGGAATCCAGTGGACTCTGACTAAGCAGTTGGATGATCTGGATTTTGCTGATGACTTGGCTCTTCTGTCCCATAGCCGTAATCAGATGCAGGACAAATTGAAAACACTCGATGAGAGGTCACAGCAATTGGGTCTGAAAATACACAGGGAAAAGACAAAAATAATGCGAATAAATGCAGGTAATGATAACAGGGTTGAACTTGAAGAAACACCAATACAAGATGTAGAATCATACACATATCTTGGCAGTAATATAGACAAAGTTGGAGGGACAGACAGCGATATCAAAATAAGAATACAAAAGGCAAGAGGAGCTTTCATTGCATTGGGAAATATATGGAGATCAAGAGAAATAGAATCCAACACGAAAATAAGAATCTTCAACTCAAATGTGAAGTCAGTCCTATTGTATGGCTCAGAGACATGGAGAACAACAAAGACAACAACCAAAAAGCTACAGACTTTCATAAATGGGTGCTTGCGTAGAATAGAGGGATTAAAATGGTATGACAAGGTTACCAACGTGGAACTGATGACAAGAACTAGACAAGTGCCAGTGGAACAAGAAATGAGAAGAAGACGATGGCGATGGATAGGACACACACTGAGGAAACCTGTTGATAGCATTACAAGGCAGTCCTTGTTCTGGAACCCCCAGGGCAAGAGAGGCAGAGGAAGACCAAGAAGTACATGGAGAAGAGAGTTGGAAACAGAGGTGAAAATGATGAGGAGAACATGGAAAGAACTTGAGATGATGGCACGTGACAGGAGGACTTGGCATGTGTTTGTTGAAGGCCTATGCTCCTTTGGGAGTGGAGGGTTATGAATGAATGAATTTAATAAACTATTGAAACCCGCCAATGATAACGTAAGCTACTCGTGACGCATGTTTATTCCTGCTCCCGCGCAATTCCTATTGCGCCATATTAGATAATGTTACACCAACCGCGTGAGCAGAATTAACTTTGATTCGTTCTAGCGCCAGTTTCACGTACCTGGATAGTGCTATTTCACACCCACCCCCGTCTAAACCCGGGTATGTGCTTCTAACATCGGAAAATTTACCCGACCTAATAAAACTACGCGCTTAACTCCCAAATGAAATAAAAAATTAACGCAATTATATTACAAAGAAAAGAAGACTGGTGCGGATATAAAAATTAAAACCCACAGTAATCCCTCCTAAAAACGCAAATAATTACCTAGAGAGAAAGAGAGTGAACTCAAACAGTTACATGGAGAAGAAAAATGGGGCCTGTGGAAAACAAAATCACAGTAAATTCTCACAATAGGACACACACTGAGAAAACCTGTTGATAGCATGACCAGACAATCCCTGTTCTGGAATCCCCAGGGAAGAGAGGTAGAGGAAGACCAAAGAACACATGGAAAAGAGAACTGGAGACAGACATGAAGGGGATAAGGGGCTGATGGCACAAGACAGGAAGACTTGTTGAAGGCCTATACTCCTTTGGGAGTTGAAAAGTGAAAGAAATGAGAAATATAGAAAGGCTGGGAGAAAATTAAAAAAAAAACAGATAGACTGAATAAGTATAGTCAGCAGGTGGGTCATGACACAGTGTAGGATACACTGTAACACTAGACAGTGGATCAGGCAAAGATATCAACAACAGAATGCATAAAGTAAGAACAGCCTTTGCAAGTCTAAACAACATCTGGAAGTCCTCTCAGTACAGAACAAACACCAAATAAGATTATATGAGAGCTGTGTACTTTCTGTGCTTCTCTATGGTTCAGAATGCCAGAGAGTAACAGAGAAGGAAATGTCAAAATTGTCCTCTTTCCACACAATCTGCTGAAGAAAATTCTCATAATCTTTTGACTAAATACAATCACCAACCAAAGAACTGCTTACTCTGAGCAACCAAGAGGACATGCACACCATATCATAGCTGGCAGACGCTGGAGTTGGGTTGGCCAAGCTCTCAGAAGGGACCTGATGCCATCACAAGAACAGCTGTGCTATGGACATCTGAAGGAAGGCGAAAGAGAGGCCGACCAAAAACAACTTGGTGGAGAAATATGGAGGTCGAGATGCAAAGAATGAACCAGAGCTGGGGCACTACACAAAGGATGGCCACCAACCGAGCAGAGTGGATGCAGTTTATTGCTGCCCTACAAGACGCCACCAGGTGTGATGGCCATTGATTACTTTGACAGTCAGTGGCTAAGGATAAAAGAAGAAGTGAGAAAATAACAATGGACAAACTGATGCGTGGAACAAATATTTAATTAATAAACAGAAAAATTCTAAATAAGAAAGAACTGCCAACTAAAAAAAACCAATTGCAATAAGGCAGCAAAGAAAATCGAATGAAAATTATTGAAATGTTATTATTATATTGCTTTATTTGATAAAACTAGTCGATGTTGATGGTTTGGCCATATCTGCAGAATGGGAGAAGATCAGCTACCATGGCAAATATGGGAAATCAAGAGCCAGGGATCTGAACCTCTAGGATGACTTAAAGTTTGCTGGGAGGACAACATCAGACAATATCTGAAGGACCAAGAACTAGATTGGAACCAGGCTAGGAGAAAGACAGCCGATAGGATCGTATGGCTCTCACTCTGGCAAACCTGTACTCCTCTGGCTAGAAGAGGAACGACTAAGTAAGTAAATAAGTTAATAAAACTGATATACATAGTATTTTTTCTCATACTTGTATTTCACAAAAGCATTGATACAGTTAGAATAGACAATATAATATTACATTAAGGTGAAACTTTATGTAACTCTCTTGTTTGTCCCAGCTGATGAATGAACTGCTTTATGGCATCCGTGTAGTGAAGTTTTACGCATGGGAGCATCACTTTACCAGCCGTGTCGATGAAATGAGAGACCAGGAGTTGAAGTACTTGAAAGGTAGAAAGTACCTGGATGCACTATGTGTATATTTCTGGGCTACGACACCAGTGCTCATATCTATACTCACTTTCACCACCCATGTTCTAATGGGGAATAAACTCACTGCAGCAAAGGTTTGTATGGGTTGGTAAATAACAGTACCATGTTTTGTGGACAGTGAGAGATATCTTTGTTGTAGCTAGAGAATTTTGTGAGAAGATAATTTGTTGCATAAAATAGAAGATCAATTTACAAATATAATAAAAGTGTCTGTAATCAATTTCTTGTCCATAAAATTTAGGACATGATGGCGGTCAGTTAAACTCTTTAAATCTGTTTTTGGGATGCAAAAGTCAGTGTTATATGTTACTGTTTCAGTGGGGGGGAATGAAGAAGACATGAAATGACCTTGAGCTGATGCCATGGGACAAGAAGATTTGGCATAAGTTTGTTGAAGCCCTTTTCTCCTTGGGGAGCTGAATGGTGATGATTTTAGTTAGCCATTTTATTTTGCAAAGTCTCAGTTTTTACTGTCTTCGGCATTGATTATTTGCTTTCTCTTGAACATGCTTGTATGGGTCTAGCAGCCTTGATTATTTGCTTTCTCTTGAACATGCTTGTATGGGTCTAGCAGCCTTGTCATGAAAAATGAATTGGTTCAAATACCACAACTGTAAAAGCACATAGTGAAGACTTCCTGCAAGGGAACTAACTCCTGTGGTTTCCATATGCTTCTTAAGAGTGAAAAATTTTATGTAGTTGTAAAAACAAACTTGCAAAATGTTCAGTAACACTGATCATTTATTCTGAGATAGCAGATTGAGTTCAGGGACTGGATTAAATCTACTTACCTGTTGGTATGCCTTTCTGTTCATGAACAGTGAAGGAACCTGAGACATGCCACAGATTGAGTTCAGGGTCTAGATTAAATCTACTTACCTGTTGGTGATGCCTTTCTGTTCATGAACAGTGAAGGAACCTGAGACATGCCACCTGTTTCACGAGAGAGAAATAGATGTGGCTGTGTGAGAGTAAATGAAGATGATAAAGTCCCCTAATGTATTCCAGCGAATGTTGTTATTTATGTATCCAGCTTTTGCCATATAGACTTTTCTAAACCAATGTAGCAGAATATATGGCAACACTGAATTATGCCTGTCATACCTATCACCATGCGGTGTGGAAAAACACCTGATGCCTGGACTAAGTTCATCACAGTTGAACTTTTGTTTGCATTCGAAAGAAATATTTAGGAAGTGAAATCAGGGCATATACAGTAAAACCATGCTATCAGGTGATAATTGGGGTAAAAAAAATAAATAAAAAGATGTGTAGTAGAATGTAAATGAGAAGCAGACGGCATTGTTTTATTGTTATCTCTGTATGTAGATGGCTAATGGCAGGCTAGAAAAATGTATTATTAGTCTGTCTCTGTGTCTTTTATTGTATGTCATATATGTAGTTTCTTTTCTGCTTTAAAAAAAAAATAGATGTTGACTCAACTGCTTTCATATCTAGACGTTCACTTGTCTGTGTTTCTACTACAGATGTTTACTTGTTTGTCTGTGTTTCTACTGCAGGTGTTTACTTGTTTGTCTGTGTTTCTACTACAGATATTTACTTGTTTGTCTGTGTTTCTACTACAGATATTTATTTGTTTGTCTGTGTTTCTACTACAGATATTTACTTGTTTGTCTGTGTTTCTACTACATATGTTTACTTGTTAGTCTGTGTTTCTACTGTAGGTGTTTACTTGTTTGTCTGTGTTTGTACTGTAGGTGTTTACTTGTTTGTCTGTGTTTCTACTACAGATGTTTACTTGTTTGTCTGTGTTTCTACTACAGATGTTTACTTGTTTGTCTGTGTTTCTACTACAGATGTCTACTTGCTTGTCTGTGTTTCTACTACAGATGTCTACTTGTTTGTCTGTGTTTCTACTGTAGGTGTTTACTTGTTTGTCTGTGTTTCTACTGTAGGTGTTTACTTGTTTGTCTGTGTCTCTACTACAGATGTTTACTTGTTTGTCTGTGTTTGTACTGTAGGTGTTTACTTGTTTGTCTGTGTTTGTACTACAGATGTTTACTTGTTTGTCTGTGTTTCTACTACTTGAGATGTCTACTTGTTTGTCTGTGTTTCTACTACAGATGTTTACTTGTTTGTCTGTGTTTCTACTACAGATGTCTACTTGCTTGTCTGTGTTTCTACTACAGATGTCTACTTGTTTGTCTGTGTTTCTACTGTAGGTGTTTACTTGTTTGTCTGTGTTTCTACTGTAGGTGTTTACTTGTTTGTCTGTGTCTCTACTACAGATGTTTACTTGTTTGTCTGTGTGTCTGTGTTTGTACTGTAGGTGTTTACTTGTTTGTCTGTGTTTGTACTACAGATGTTTACTTGTTTGTCTGTGTTTGTACTACAGATGTTTACTTGTTTGTCTGTGTTTCTACTACAGATGTTTACTTGTTTGTCTGTGTTTCTACTACAGATGTCTACTTGTTTGTCTGTGTTTCTACTGTAGGTGTTTACTTGTTTGTCTGTGTTTCTACTGTAGGTGTTTACTTGTTTGTCTGTGTCTCTACTACAGATGTTTACTTGTTTGTCTGTGTTTGTACTGTAGGTGTTTACTTGTTTGTCTGTGTTTGTACTACAGATGTTTACTTGTTTGTCTGTGTTTGTACTACAGATGTTTACTTGTTTGTCTGTGTTTCTACTACAGATGTTTACTTGTTTGTCTGTGTTTCTCCTCACATCTTATTCCATTGGAATTCATCTGGTTCTTCTCATCAGTTCCACATTGATGATCTTGTCTAACCACTTCAGTCCTTCTGTGCTGCACTTAGACATCCATTTGTGAAAGTCTTACATTCTGAAACTTACATCTTCTCTGTATCATGTGTATTCCCTTTTCAGGTGTTTACATGTCTGTCTCTGTTTCTGATGCTCATCAGCCCACTAAATGCATTTCCGTGGGTGATTAATGGTCTTGTGGAAGCTTGGGTATCTCTCAAGCGAGTACATAAGTTCGTTTGCCTGCAAGATGCTGACCCACAGCAATACTATTCTTCTGATGGAGGTAACTATGGTAAGTCATAATTGGACATTTGTGAATGCACACATACATACACACACATACACACAGATATATATATATATATATATATATATATATATATATATATATATATATATATATATATATATATATATATATATATATATATATATATATATATATATATATATATATATATATATATATATATATATGCAATAAGTAGCCAATATCTATTTTATGCCCAGTTAGTCAATTACAAGTAAGCATTCATTTATGACTTGAGGTCTATGTAGGGTCCGGACCCCAACGTCCCGCCTACATTAATGAATGTTGATGCGAACACACAGACTCTGACATCCAGGTGCAGTGATCACTGCAGAAGCTACTGTCCTGCTCTGATAAGTAAGCTTCTAGCTTATGACCAACCCATGCCATATACGTCATCACATGGCGTCTCTCTGGAGCCGCCTTGAACCAATAATATTGCTGCATTTAATAAACTGTTGAAGTTTTTTGTGGTTTAAATTTTTTACAGGATGGGGTAACCGGCCCCATGCCCAACCCTCCTTAGTCGCTTTCTACGACATGCTTGGCAGGGGACAGTGTTACTATTCTTTGCTCCCCTTTCGGGCCCCGGTAACACATATGAAGACATGACATGCAGAGTTCTTCACGAAGGACAGCTCACAGAACCGTTTGGAATAAGAACAGGAGTGCGACAGGGATGCCTCTTGTCTCCATTTCTTTTCTTGCTGGCAATAGATTGGGTTATGAGATCATCGGCAACACACAACAGAAATGGAATCCAGTGGACTCTGACTAAGCAGTTGGATGATCTGGATTTTGCTGATGACTTGGCTCTTCTGTCCCATAGCCGTAATCAGATGCAGGACAAATTGAAAACACTCGATGAGAGGTCACAGCAATTGGGTCTGAAAATACACAGGGAAAAGACAAAAATAATGCGAATAAATGCAGGTAATGATAACAGGGTTGAACTTGAAGAAACACCAATACAAGATGTAGAATCATACACATATCTTGGCAGTAATATAGACAAAGTTGGAGGGACAGACAGCGATATCAAAATAAGAATACAAAAGGCAAGAGGAGCTTTCATTGCATTGGGAAATATATGGAGATCAAGAGAAATAGAATCCAACACGAAAATAAGAATCTTCAACTCAAATGTGAAGTCAGTCCTATTGTATGGCTCAGAGACATGGAGAACAACAAAGACAACAACCAAAAAGCTACAGACTTTCATAAATGGGTGCTTGCGTAGAATAGAGGGATTAAAATGGTATGACAAGGTTACCAACGTGGAACTGATGACAAGAACTAGACAAGTGCCAGTGGAACAAGAAATGAGAAGAAGACGATGGCAATGGATGGGACACACACTGAGGAAACCTGTTGATAGCATTACAAGGCAGTCCTTGTTCTGGAACCCCCAGGGCAAGAGAGGCAGAGGAAGACCAAGAAGTACATGGAGAAGAGAGTTGGAAACAGAGGTGAAAATGATGAGGAGAACATGGAAAGAACTTGAGATGATGGCACGTGACAGGAGGACTTGGCATGTGTTTGTTGAAGGCCTATGCTCCTTTGGGAGTGGAGGGTTATGAATGAATGAATTTAATAAACTATTGAAACCCGCCAATGATAACGTAAGCTACTCGTGACGCATGTTTATTCCTGCTCCCGCGCAATTCCTATTGCGCCATATTAGATAATGTTACACCAACCGCGTGAGCAGAATTAACTTTGATTCGTTCTAGCGCCAGTTTCACGTACCTGGATAGTGCTATTTCACACCCACCCCCGTCTAAACCCGGGTATGTGCTTCTAACATCGGAAAATTTACCCGACCTAATAAAACTACGCGCTTAACTCCCAAATGAAATAAAAAATTAACGCAATTATATTACAAAGAAAAGAAGACTGGTGCGGATATAAAAATTAAAACCCACAGTAATCCCTCCTAAAAACGCAAATAATTACCTAGAGAAAGAGAGTGAACTCAAACAGTTACATGGAGAAGAAAAATGGGGCCTGTGGAAAACAAAATCACAGTAAATTCTCACAATAGGCCACAAACTGCGAAAAAATGTTGATAGCATGCACAGACAATACCTGTGCAGGCATCCCAAGGGCAGAGAGGTAGAGGAAGACAAAAGAACACATGGAAAAGAGAACTGGAGACAGACATGAAGGGGATAAGGGGCTGATGGCACAAGACAGGAAGACTTGTTGAAGGCCTATACTCCTTTGGGAGTTGAAAAAAAGTGAAAGAAATGAGAAATATAGAAAGGCTGGGAGAAAATTAAAAAAAAAACAGATAGACTGAATAAGTATAGTCAGCAGGTGGGTCATGACACAGTGTAGGATACACTGTAACACTAGACAGTGGATCAGGCAAAGATATCAACAACAGAATGCATAAAGTAAGAACAGCCTTTGCAAGTCTAAACAACATCTGGAAGTCCTCTCAGTACAGAACAAACACCAAATAAGATTATATGAGAGCTGTGTACTTTCTGTGCTTCTCTATGGTTCAGAATGCCAGAGAGTAACAGAGAAGGAAATGTCAAAATTGTCCTCTTTCCACACAATCTGCTGAAGAAAATTCTCATAATCTTTTGACTAAATACAATCACCAACCAAAGAACTGCTTACTCTGAGCAACCAAGAGGACATGCACACCATATCATAGCTGGCAGACGCTGGAGTTGGGTTGGCCAAGCTCTCAGAAGGGACCTGATGCCATCACAAGAACAGCTGTGCTATGGACATCTGAAGGAAGGCGAAAGAGAGGCCGACCAAAAACAACTTGGTGGAGAAATATGGAGGTCGAGATGCAAAGAATGAACCAGAGCTGGGGCACTACACAAAGGATGGCCACCAACCGAGCAGAGTGGATGCAGTTTATTGCTGCCCTACAAGACGCCACCAGGTGTGATGGCCATTGATTACTTTGACAGTCAGTGGCTAAGGATAAAAGAAGAAGTGAGAAAATAACAATGGACAAACTGATGCGTGGAACAAATATTTAATTAATAAACAGAAAAATTCTAAATAAGAAAGAACTGCCAACTAAAAAAAACCAATTGCAATAAGGCAGCAAAGAAAATCGAATGAAAATTATTGAAATGTTATTATTATATTGCTTTATTTGATAAAACTAGTCGATGTTGATGGTTTGGCCATATCTGCAGAATGGGAGAAGATCAGCTACCATGGCAAATATGGGAAATCAAGAGCCAGGGATCTGAACCTCTAGGATGACTTAAAGTTTGCTGGGAGGACAACATCAGACAATATCTGAAGGACCAAGAACTAGATTGGAACCAGGCTAGGAGAAAGACAGCCGATAGGATCGTATGGCTCTCACTCTGGCAAACCTGTACTCCTCTGGCTAGAAGAGGAACGACTAAGTAAGTAAATAAGTTAATAAAACTGATATACATAGTATTTTTTTCTCATACTTGTATTTCACAAAAGCATTGATACAGTTAGAATAGACAATATAATATTACATTAAGGTGAAACTTTATGTAACTCTCTTGTTTGTCCCAGCTGATGAATGAACTGCTTTATGGCATCCGTGTAGTGAAGTTTTACGCATGGGAGCATCACTTTACCAGCCGTGTCGATGAAATGAGAGACCAGGAGTTGAAGTAAGATGAAAGGTAGAAAGTACCTGGATGCACTATGTGTATATTTCTGGGCTACGACACCAGTGCTCATATCTCACTTTCACCACCCATGTTCTAATGGGGAATAAACTCACTGCAGCAAAGGTTTGTATGGGTTGGTAAATAACAGTACCATGTTTTGTGGACAGTGAGAGATATCTTTGTTGTAGCTAGAGAATTTTGTGAGAAGATAATTTGTTGCATAAAATAGAAGATCAATTTACAAATATAATAAAAGTGTCTGTAATCAATTTCTTGTCCATAAAATTTAGGACATGATGGCGGTCAGTTAAACTCTTTAAATCTGTTTTTTGGGATGCAAAAGTGTTATAGTTTGTTTCAGTGGGGGGGAATATGAAATGACCTTGAGCTGATGCCATTCAGAAATTTGGCATAAGTTTGTTGAAGCCCTTTTTCTCCTTGGGGGGAATGTGATGATTTTAGAAAGAACTGTCTTCGCGACCATGAAATGACCTTGAACAGCTGTATGATGCCATTTGCCTTCCTCTTGAAAGCGAATGGACCCCCTTTGGCATGAAAATTGTTTGTTGAAGCCAACTGGTAAAAGCACATAGTGAAGACTTGCAAGGGGAGCTGAATCCCTGTGATTGATTTAAAGTGAAGCCCATTTTTATTAGTTGTTAAAAACAAACTTGTTCAGTAACACTGATGTATTCTGAGTAATAGCAGACTGAGTTCTATGACACTTTCTCTTGAACATGCTTGAAATTGAGTCAGCCATGACATGAATTGGTTCAAATACCAACAACTGTAAAAAGCACACTAGTGAAGACCTTTCCTGAAAGGGAAACTAAACTCCTGTGGTTTCCATATGCTTCTTAAGAGTGAAAAATTTTATGTAGTTGTAAAAACAAACTTGCAAAATGTTCAGTAACACTGATCATTTATTCTGAGATAGCAGATTGAGTTCAGGGACTGGATTAAATCTACTTACCTGTTGGTATGCCTTTCTGTTCATGAACAGTGAAGGAACCTGAGACATGCCACAGATTGAGTTCAGGGTGTAGTGAAATTGACAGAGATACAACGGTAAAATACCTCCAAAGATAACATTTAAGGATAAAAACATAATGCGTAGGCTGCGAATAGTACATGATCGCCTAGACCGCGGGTCATCATCCTCCATAAAAATTGACTTGCTAGACAGGAGGGGAACGGAGGATCAAAAAGGAAAAATATGACTGGAAAGATTGCGTGAGACTGGAAAGGCTAAGGAGACGCAATTGGGGGGGAAACGGAGAAAAGTCACGTTTCCCAAGTTGACATAAAAAGTAAGCAACTCGACAGAAGGGACCATAGATATGTTACGCCACAGTCATTTATTGGACGCTTTTGCGCGATACCAAGCCCTTGATTTGAATTCAGCGGCTAAACGCAGATGTTAGGAATATTACAAAAATTAAAAAGTACTTTTTTTCTTAATATTAATGTTAGGAATATAAAAATTAGCTGGCCGGATGGCCTATTCTGAGCAGTGAACTAATATGTTCTTAATTTTACAGACGGATAGATAATATTGAAGATAATGACAAAAGACAGTGTTGTTCACATCATCGACAGACTGTATTGAACCTAAAAGTGTCGCTAATTGCACAAAAAAAACACGACCTTGGGACGCAGGTGTTCAAATTTACTTAGTATGGAGGAGAGGGTTTTTTGGGTGGTAGCTGTGTCTAAAATAAACTTTTAACGACAAAATTTTGGAGGGGAGAGAAAGGTTGGTTCAAAAATCAAGTACATTTTGTAGAAACACAAGTAGAGACGGACAGACTAACAGATAACCATCCATACTTGACTGAAGCATGACTGAAATGACTTTATGGTAGGAAATTTGAAATTCAAATAAACCTGGGCAGTGATTGGCCACAGACAATCATATCATTAGCGCTCAGACGCGAAAGTGGGGCCATTCTTCAATAGTTGTTCAGTGATAGACACAGATTTTAAAGTGTGGTGATTTCCATATGAAAGAAAGTGTAAGAAGTTTAGGGACGCCATACTATAGCCAGCAGCTCAGCTGAGTTTTGCTAGCAATTCTGTGTTATTTATTCATAATCTGGTAAGATTGAAATTATTTCCTTATATATTTTGAATATTGTTTCATGTTCGAGTGATTTGATACTGCCATATCGAAATCTAGCCTTACAAACAAGTAGGGATTTGCTCTAGACCCCCCGCCCAAGTCAGGGTCTAGGGACCAACAATGTACATAAACTCCAACAAGGGTTAGGCAAGACAGATCAAGTGTTGAGAATAATGAAACATATTACCTATCCTCTTTTAGGGCAGAAAACTAATAAATATTTTTCAGAATCTATAGTCTGGGAGGATCTATCTGATGTAAAACCACCATGGTAAATGTGCTGTTTGGTCAGAGAGATCTGACCTGTCTGTATGATGTGGTTGTTGTGTCAGTGTTGTGTCCAGACGTGGGTAGAGAATAGATTTTGACACATGGCCCATACTTTGATTGCAGAGCTGTGAGTTTCTGTTGTCAACAAAGCAGTGTCTATTCAGTTGGTGACTTTACTCGAGTGTATCTGTGCAGTACTTGTGACAGAGACCACCATTATTGCCCGCCAGCACGGAGAGGTGGGACCACCTGATTTCAGCACCAGAGCTACAACTACAAGATGAGTGAGCCTCTGGTCTGCTGGACATTCACCAACGCCGTTTAGTTACTAATATCCCCATAAAAATTCCCACCATTTTCTGGACACTGTGTAGTCAATATAGACAGGTGTGATGAGGCCACCCCAACAGCACAAACATTAACTATCCTCCCAAGTAGATGACTACTAGAACATTTTAATAAAACTAACTAGTATAGTACATATATATGTACACTATTGCATTTATGATATAATATTCCATGCATTTCTTTCATAATCTCTAAATCCTTTTAAGTTCTGGTCAACCTAAAAAATTGATCCAGAACAAAATAAATGTAATATAATTCTATCAAAAAAATTTACACACGTGAGTTAGTTCAGTGTATTTTAACATTTATTAATATTATTAGTCTTGTTAAATATCTGTGGGTATATCTATAACCTATTACACCACACTACATATCATAACCCTAGACACTTTACGTAGCCACATTCATTAAAAAAAAAAAATTAAGTGTGAGGTCGTAGTGGTAGCAAGAAAGGCCTTCTGACAATTCTCAACTACATTTTATCTCAGGAGCCTTCACAGCTGGCCTCATACAATTACATTTAGTAATATCACCATCATACAATACCATCAACACCACTACATAAATTGGGGTCTTGTCCAGGGATAATTAGCCCAACAGTAATATTAGGATCTCCTGGTGGGAGAAATAAAAGTAGGGAAATAAATTGTAAAAATTCCCTTTAAAATTAAAAGTGTCCCTGCAGATAAAAGTTGGTGAATCTTCACAGCCAGTAATAATTAATTAGTTAACTGGTTAGTTAGAATTAGTTAGACTATAGTCATAAGAAGTACTTAGTGTATTTACTGGTTAGAGATTTATCTTGTATATTATTATATTGTCTAAAAAGTATGGCGGAGCTGGCAAAATTTAGATCAGCTGCTGTGCTCACCGCGAAGGAGATGGGAATGGATGGTCAAATTTTAATTCAATACGTAACGACTGAATGTGATAAATATATTGAAAGGGAAGATAGAAAGGTAGCTGAAGAGAAGAGGTTACAAATTGAGGCTGATAGAGAAATTAAGAGGCTGCAGATGGAGGCAGAAGAAAAACGACAGCAAAGGGAGGCAGAAGAAAAACGACAGCAAAGGGAGGCAGAAGATAGAAGGTTGCAGAGGGAGCACGAATTACGACTAAGGGAGCTGGAATTACAAGGCCAGGCTCCTGAAAATGGTGCCAGCCCTTTTGCCTCAGATGCTACGCCTAGTCTGGGAGCCTCAAACTCCGCTATGGGGTTTCATTTAGACCATTTTGTTGAAAAAGACGATGACATAGAGGGGTACCTAGGACGTTTTGAGTTATTAGCTACTACATATGGGTTAGAGAGAGAGAGGTGGAGCTTAAAGCTATCACAGGGATTGAGAGGTACTTCTTATGAAGTATTTGCCAAAATGAACAGGGAAGACCAAGACAATTATGACATGTTAAAGCAGGCTTTGTTATTAAGGTACGAGAAGAATGGTGAATTTTATCGTAAGAAATTTAGAAATGCCAAACTGTTGTCTGGGGAGACATACCACCAATTCTCTGCTAGACTAGAAACCTATTTGGAGAAATGGACGGCTCTGGGGAAGACCCAAGATCTTAAAGAAATGATCATGATTGAGCAATTGAGAGAGTCCATGGCTCCAGACATGAGAAAATTTCTCATGGAACAAGGTGCAGAGAAGTTGGGGGAAATTTTAAATGTTGCTGAGAGGTATCAGGCAGCCCAGGCAGAGGTAAGTGGTGCTAAGAAGAAGCACATAGACAATTTTAAAGCTCCACAGCAATTTAATAAATTTGATAATAGAGAGCATGGAAATAAAGGTAGGACAAACTTTGAGCGGCCAAGAAATGACTATCGCGACAGAAACTCACAGTTCAATGACCAAAAGTTCAATGAAAGAAAACCGTTGAACCAAGGAAAAAGATGGTGTAAATGGTGCAAGAAGGATAACCATAACACCGAATTTTGTAGAAGGAAACCTTCAAACATTGCTGCAATGAAGTCGGGGACGCAAAGATTAAAGGTTAATCCTAATGGACAACAGGAACCTTATCACCCCCCAGTTTGTGAGGATGTTATTTGTAATGGGGTCACCATAAGGTGCCTTTATGATACAGGTTTGGATTATGATTCAGTTGTGAAGTCTAGCCTAGTGGACCCAAGTCAGTATACCACAGAAACAGTGGAAATACAAGGGGCGACTAAGGACATACCACTCATGACACTTCCCATCGCAAGGATAACGGTGAAAACTCGCTATGTGGAAGGAGAAATCAGAGCAGCAGTGATAGATGAACCAATCTACCCTCTGATATTGGGGTGTAGATACGTCTTCTTGGGGAATCCCGAGAAACCTGTGATCATGGCGACAGTGCAGACCAGGTCACAGAAGAAGGAGGAAGAAGGTGAACCTATAAATGCTCATCCAGAGGAGATGAGGAAGGCGCAGGCTGAGGATAGGACACTCAAGCCCTGTTTTAAAAAATTGCCCAAATGCCACACACCTCCGAGCAAGGGGGAATATTTCATGAAGAACAAACTTTTATACAGGAAGACAGGAACTAGATCCACTGGTCACGGACAGTTAGTTCTTCCCAAGATATATAGGGCAAACTTAATAAGGAACTTACATGTTGGAAAAGATGGTGACCATGAGAAAGTCGGTACCATCTGCCAAAAGATTGCTCGAAAATACTATTGGCCCGACGTAAATGTCGATGTTGAAAACTTTGTAGAAGCATGTGGCGTATTTCATGAGGGAACACCCACAAAGGGAAAATATATGCAGGACCTAGAAACGCCACGGGGCAACTTTAGGCCTGAAAGGAAAACTAATTATACTCGGGTAGACAAAGTGGAATGGGAGCCCCCTTTTCACACCCAGTCTTCACTTGAATGGATTAACATGGCCACTATGCGAAGAGTACAAAGAAGAAATTTTACCCAGGATAGGATGACAATCCCTCGGTCAGACTTATATAAACTGGAAGAACAGACAAGAGAGCGAAGATCTCTCATAAGCAATCTAAAGTGGGGAGACAAACCCCAGAAAAAAATTGGTAGTGGTCGATTTGTGAGTGATGATTCTAGGAAGAAAAGTCCTCATTATAAAGCTTCTAATGGACGGGACCCGACGGGTTCCATGAAAAATACGTATGATAAATTAAAGATCCAGATGTAACTTTATTAAGGACCTGGACAGATGAGAAGGCGGAAGAGACTGTTACCTCATCGTATCAATATGTGAACGAACTGACCACTCGTTTGAAAGCTGGATGGAAACTGGCAAATGATAATTTGAAACAAGCCAGGAAGAAACATGCAGCATATTTTAATAGGAAGGCAAAGGACAGGGAACTGGCAGTCGGAGAGAAGGTGCTGCTTCTACTACCCGGAAGCCAGAATAAATTACAAATTGGTTGGCAAGGTCCATATACGGTTCTAGAGAAGGTGTCTAGAACAAACTATAAAATTGACAAAAAGGGGAAGGAAAAAGTTTATCATGTAAACCTGTTAAAGAAGTATCTGGACAGACCACTCCAGGAAAGCACCCCCTTATTGACCTTGGCTATTGCAACCCAGATGCAAAAAGAACCACTCACCTCACATGAATACCCATTACATCCTTGTGAAACCGCAGCACAGGTAAAAGTCAGTAAGCACCTGACTAAAAACCAGAGGGAGAGAGTTCAACAGGTTCTGGAGGAACATACAGATGTATTAACAGATAAACCAGGCCATACAAATTTGCTACAGTATGACATGAAACTGGTAGACTCAAACCCAATCTGTATGAGAGCCTATTCTATTCCGTTCGCGAAGGAGAAGGCATTGAAGGAAGAAATAGAGTATTTGTTGAAGGAGGGGATTATTTCGCACAGTGAATCATCTTTTAGTTCTAGTGTCGTTTTGTTGAGGAAACCGTCTGGGGAACACAGACTGTGCATAGATTACAGGAAACTGAATTCTGTCACAGAAGGACAAGTGGATCCATTACCAGACACAAAACAGTTATTTGCCAGACTGAACAAGGCAAAATACTTTTCAAAGGTGGATCTTAGTAAAGGCTATTACCAGATCCCAGTGAAGCCTGAAGTGAGACCTTATTTGGCTTTTAGCACTTCGGATGGACATTATGAATTCAATATGCTACCATTCGGACTGAAAAATGCTCCGAGTGTGTTTTCAAGGATGATGCGCAAATTGTTGGATCCCCTGAATAACCCATGTATCACGAATTTCATGGATGATATTCTCGTCGCCACAGAGACATTTGAAGAACACATTGAAGCTCTGGAGATGTTGTTTGATAGACTTCGGGAGGCGAACTTAACTGCTAGGCCAACAAAATGTTGTATTGGATGCAAAGAGTTGGAATTCTTGGGACACACTGTATATCAGGGTAATATGACCCCTGATCCTAAGAACTTGGAAAAACTGCAGAGAGCACCTAGGCCACAAACAAAAAAGGACGTGCGATCATTCGTGTCGTTATGCGGATTTTATCAGAAATACATCAAAAATTTTAACGCTATTTGTGCTCCTCTGACTGATCTGACTCGCAAGGGACTTCCAGATAAAATTATTTGGACTGCACAATGTGAACTAGCGTTCCAAGAGTTAAAGGAAAAACTCACTAGCAAGCCTATTCTCAAACTGCCTGATTTGACACAGGACTTTGTCTTAAGAACCGATGCAAGTAATGTAGGACTCGGAGGGGCTTTGTTGCAAAGATCATCTTCACCTGATGGGGAACTGAAACCAGTCGCTTATGCAAGCCGCAAATTGAATAAGGCGGAACAAGGATACTCCACAAGCGAAAAAGAATGTTTAGCATTAATCTGGGCAATAAAGAAGTTTCAAATCTATCTGTATGGTAGGACTTTTGTGGTGGAGACGGACCATCAGCCTCTCGTGTTCTTGTCTCAGGCTAAGCATGAAAACGCAAGATTGCTGAGGTGGTCTTTGTTGCTTCAACCTTATCAGTTTAGTATCCAATATATCCCAGGCAAATTGAATGTCGGTGCAGATTTCCTCAGTCGGCACCCCTGTGATCAAAATTAGAGTAGTGGCAGACGTGAGGAGTAATTTTACCTATGTGTATCGCTGGTTTTGGAACTTGCCATAGGCATGTTTTCAAGTGGGGAGATGTGTAGTGAAATTGACAGAGATACAACGGTAAAATACCTCCAAAGATAACATTTAAGGATAAAAAAACATAATGCGTAGGCTGCGAATAGTACATGATCGCCTAGACCGCGGGTCATCATCCTCCATAAAAATTGACTTGCTAGACAGGAGGGGAACGGAGGATCAAAAAGGAAAAATATGACTGGAAAGATTGCGTGAGACTGGAAAGGCTAAGGAGACGCAATTGGGGGGGGAAACGGAGAAAAGTCACGTTTCCCAAGTTGACATAAAAAGTAAGCAACTCGACAGAAGGGACCATAGATATGTTACGCCACAGTCATTTATTGGACGCTTTTGCGCGATACCAAGCCCTTGATTTGAATTCAGCGGCTAAAACGCAGATGTTTGGAATATTACAAAAATTTAAAAAGTACTTTTTTTCTTAATATTAATGTTAGGAATATAAAAAATTAGCTGGCCGGATGGCCTATTCTGAGCAGTGAACTAATATGTTCTTAATTTTACAGACGGATAGATAATATTGAAGATAATGACAAAAGACAGTGTTGTTCACATCATCGACAGACTGTATTGAATCTAAAAGTGTCGCTAATTGCACAAAAAAACACGACCTTGGGACGCAGGTGTTCAAATTTACTTAGTATGGAGGAGAGGGTTTTTGGGTGGTAGCTGTGTCTAAATATAACTTTTAACGACAAAATTTTGGAGGGAGAGAAAGGTTGGTTCAAAAATCAAGTACATTTTTGTAGAAACACAAGTAGAGACGGACAGACTAACAGATAACCATCCATACTTGACTGAAGCATGACTGAAATGACTTTAGTGTAGGAAATTTGAAATTCAAAATAAACCTAGGCAGTGATTGGCCACAGACAATCATATCATTAGCGCTCAGACGCGAAAGTGGGGCCATTCTTCAATAGTTGTTCAGTGATAGACACAGATTTTAAAGTGTGGTGATTTCCATATGAAAGAAAGTGTAAGAAGTTTAGGGACGCCATACTATAGCCAGCAGCTCAGCTGAGTTTTGCTAGCAATTCTGTGTTATTTATTCATAATCTGGTAAGATTGAAATTATTTCCTTATATATTTTGAATATTGTTTCATGTTCGAGTGATTTGATACTGCCATATCGAAATCTAGCCTTACAAACAAGTAGGGATTTGCTCTAGACCCCCCGCCCTAGTCAGGGTCTAGGGACCAACAATATACATAAACTCCAGCAAGGGTTAGGCAAGACAGATCAAGTGTTGAGAATAATGAAACATATTACCTATCCTCTTTTAGGGCAGAAAACTAATAAATATTTTTCAGAATCTATAGTCTGGGAGGATCTATCTGATGTAAAACCACCATGGTAAATGTGCTGTTTGGTCAGAGAGATCTGACCTGTCTGTATGATGTGGTTGTTGTGTCAGTGTTGTGTCCAGACGTGGGTAGAGAATAGATTTTGACACATGGCCCATACTTTGATTGCAGAGCTGTGAGTTTCTGTTGTCAACCAAGCAGTGTCTATTCAGTTGGTGACTTTACTCGAGTGTATCTGTGCAGTACTTGTGACAGAGACCACCATTATTGCCCGCCAGCACGGAGAGGTGGGACCACCTGATTTCAGCACCAGAGCTACAACTACAAGATGAGTGAGCCTCTGGTCTGCTGGACATTCACCAACGCAGTTTAGTTACTAATACCCCATAAAAATTCCCACCATTTTCTGGACACTGTGTAGTCAATATAGACAGGTGTGATGAGGCCACCCCAACAGCACAAACGTTAACTATCCTCCCAAGTAGATGACTACTAGAACATTTTAATAAAACTAACTAGTATAGTACATATATATGTACACTATTGCATTTATGATATAATATTCCATGCATTTCTTTTCATAATCTCTAAATCCTTTTAAGTTCTGGTCAATCTAAAAAATTGATCCAGAACAAAATAAATGTAATATAATTTTATCAAAAAATTTTACACACGTGAGTTAGTTCAGTGTATTTTAACATTTATTAATATTATTAGTCTTGTTAAATATCTGTGGGTATATTTATAACCTATTACACCACACTACATATCATAACCCTAGACACTTTACGTAGCCACATTCATTAAGAAAAAAAATTAAGTGTGAGGTCGTAGTGGTAGCAAGAAAGGCCTTCTGACAATTCACAATTACATTTTATCTCAGGAGCCTTCACAGCTGGCCTCATACAATTACATTTAGTAACATCACCATCATACAATACCATCAAACACCACTACACTAAGCAGCATTGTTCTTGACTTCTGAATTATCTTGTGAATACTCCCGTAAGGTAGAAGCGTCATCACCCTTCTATCTACATCTCTGCCAAGAGTAATCTTGTGCGAAGGTAGACACCTTTGACGACCCATTTATTACAGCGAGAATTTGTTAGTTTTGGATCCACTTTTGACCAGCAAAGCAGGGGAACCAATCCGTGACAGAAATATGCAGAACAACAGAATTATGCCTTCGATACCTATCAGAATACTTCATGCGGTGTGCCAAATCCAACGCCTGAATGCCTAATCGTAAGTTATCACAGTTGTTTATTATTTGTAATTGCATTCATAAACACAACAATAATGAAGTTAGAAGTATTCATTTTCTCACACGTTAACCACCCCTTCAATCCTCAGAAAAATGCATCACATTAGCCTATCTTGAAAGCTAACTAAATTACACAGACAAAGATGTAAATTTGTGATGTAGACTCGGGAATTTTCCCAACAAAAAAGGTTCATAAACTCTTTATCGCGTAATGGCTAACAGGTGACTAAAAAAGATCAGAGAACAGGGTTCTGTGTCTTTTATTGTATGGCTATATGTAGTTTAATTAGACCTTTACAAAAATACAAATAGTTCGTTAGATCAATGCACACATATATAGACGTTCACACTTGTCGTGTTGTACAAAGTTCATTTAACGTTCTATCTTGACGCTAAAAGATGGTTTACGTTGTTTGCCTTGTGTTTCTACTACAGATATTTACATTTTGTCTGACCACACAACTAGCAGATATTTCTTGTTTGTCTGTGTTTCTAACATGAGATGTTTACTTGTTTGTCTGTGTCTACTAAAAGGGTACTGTAGTCTGTGTTGTACTGGGTGTTTACAGCCAGGTGAGGTTGTCTGAGCATGTTTCTACTACGGGTGCCAATGTACCATAACTTGCCTTGTCTGTGTTTTACTACAGATTAGAGATTGTCTGTGTTTCTACTGTAGGTGCAGCAACGTTTGTTTGTCTGTGTTTCTACTGTCATAGGTGTTTACTTGTTTGTCTGTGTCTCACCAATGTTTACCAGAGCTGTGTTTACTAGGTGTTTACTTGTTTGTCTGTGTTTGTACTACAGATGTTTACTTGTTTGTCTGTGTTTCTACTACTTGAGATGTCTACTTGTTTGTCTGTGTTTCTACTACAGATGTTTACTTGTTTGTCTGTGTTTCTACTACAGATGTCTACTTGCTTGTCTGTGTTTCTACTACAGATGTCTACTTGTTTGTCTGTGTTTCTACTGTAGGTGTTTACTTGTTTGTCTGTGTTTCTACTGTAGGTGTTTACTTGTTTGTCTGTGTCTCTACTACAGATGTTTACTTGTTTGTCTGTGTTTGTACTGTAGGTGTTTACTTGTTTGTCTGTGTTTGTACTACAGATGTTTACTTGTTTGTCTGTGTTTCTACTACAGATGTTTACTTGTTTGTCTGTGTTTCTACTACAGATGTCTACTTGTTTGTCTGTGTTTCTACTGTAGGTGTTTACTTGTTTGTCTGTGTTTCTACTGTAGGTGTTTACTTGTTTGTCTGTGTCTCTACTACAGATGTTTACTTGTTTGTCTGTGTTTGTACTGTAGGTGTTTACTTGTTTGTCTGTGTTTGTACTACAGATGTTTACTTGTTTGTCTGTGTTTCTACTACAGATGTTTACTTGTTTGTCTGTGTTTCTACTACAGATGTTTACTTGTTTGTCTGTGTTTCTACTACAGATGTCTACTTGTTTGCCTTGTTTCTACTACAGATGTCTACTTGTTTTCTCAGTGTGCGTCTTATCCAATTCCAGTGCTTTCTCCTCACATCTTATTCCATTGGAATTCATCTGGTTCTTCTCATCAGTTCCACATTGATGATCTTGTCTAACCACTTCAGTCCTTCTGTGCTGCACTTAGACATCCATTTGTGAAAGTCTTACATTCTGAAACTTACATCTTCTCTGTATCATGTGTATTCCCTTTTCAGGTGTTTACATGTCTGTCTCTGTTTCTGATGCTCATCAGCCCACTAAATGCATTTCCGTGGGTGATTAATGGTCTTGTGGAAGCTTGGGTATCTCTCAAGCGAGTACATAAGTTCGTTTGCCTGCAAGATGCTGACCCACAGCAATACTATTCTTCTGATGGAGGTAACTATGGTAAGTCATAATTGGACATTTGTGAATGCACACATACATACACACACATACACACAGATATATATATATATATATATATATATATATATATATATATATATATATATATATATATATATATATATATATATATATATATATATATATATATATATATATATATATATATATAGATATATGCAATAAGTAGCCAATATCTATTTTATGCCCAGTTAGTCAATTACAAGTAAGCATTCATTTATGACTTGAGGTCTATGTAGGGTCCGGACCCCAACGTCCCGCCTACATTAATGAATGTTGATGCGAACACACAGACTCTGACATCCAGGTGCAGTGATCACTGCAGAAGCTACTGTCCTGCTCTGATAAGTAAGCTTCTAGCTTATGACCTCTCCTGCACAAACATGTCCATAGCAACACCTTGACACAGTGACCCTATTCCCACAGAGTTTGCTGTGAGGGCGACCGAGTGCCTGGCAGAATAACGGGATCCGGAGTAGTTTGGGACCCCTTATGGTGCAGGCGCAGTACCCACTGGCGAGTGGACCATGGTCTGGCCTGCACCAACCCAAACCTCAGACATGAGTTAAATTCTGGGTAGATGCAGCTGGTAAGCTTTGGATAGCAGTTCATCTAGGAGAAGGAAAACTCTGATTTTAAACCACCTGCTGCCTTGTAGGTAGTGTGGGGACATTCAAGGGCTAAGGAAGGCGACCCTCTGGGCTACTTGCTTAACGAAATAGTGCAACGTACTTCGCTTAAAGAAGACTTAAGTGCTGATAAAATACATGTCAAATATAAAGAATGTCTATTGTATAATATGTTTAATTTTAGCGATGCAAGGTGGCAGCATGGTTGGTGTTCAGATTAATGGGTTAACTTTTAATTACTTGAAATTTTCTCACAGTTTTAATTGCACAAAAGTTTCTGACTTAATTCATGTAGGTTTAGTTACTAAAATGTTTCACTTAATTATGGTTGCTGTAAAATAGCTTCCAACCAAATTCATTAACTGACTAGCCATAGTTGGTAAAGATAAATTTTATGAGTATAAAATAGTTGGAGACTGTGAAGAAAAACATTTAAAAAAAAAAAACACACAAAAAAACATGTCAGAATTACCCACTCAAGATAGCAAATAAATCTTTTATGTTATCCAAGATACAAATATTTGTAAACTACATTCATTTTGGGAATAAAATACATATGGGTTCAAGTTTATACTCTAACTACTTTTCAATTGGCTTCAAGAAAAGGAAAGACACTCTTTTGTCACAAATTTTCTGCGGCTCAGGTTTTTTTCATATAGTGTTAACATGTAAGTGTCAGTTATTTCAAAGTTTTTAACTGAATATAGTCATGTTATATATATTTAAAAAGGAAAATGAATGAGGATTGTGAAAATTTTCAGTTTAAAAATTTACAAAAATTTTTATGAATATAAAGTAGTTAAAGACGAGACAGAAAAATATTTTACTAAACAAAAAACAAAAACAAACATATCAGACTTACCAATTGAAGACAGCTAATCCACCATCCAATATAGAAATCACTGTAAACTATATCCATTTTGGAAATAAACCACACATCAAGTTTATACTCTAACTACTTTCCATGTGTCATCCAGAAAATGAAATACACTCTACTGTCACAAATTTACAAATAATTGAAAAAGATCACAAAATGTGATATATATGCTGAACTGCTCTCACAAAGAACACTCATTACACCCCAACTTATATTTACAACTTAGCTTTAGTGTGCCATTTTAGGAAACATTCATCTATGTGCAGATGGGGGTGGCAAGTGCATCCGGCACAATAATAGTTTGTCCTTTTCCTGTCGTCAGGTGTACTGCAAACTTTACACCTATTGAACTTAGTGCTTCTTTGCATTATATGTTTTGCACCCTCCAGTCTTTCCAATGGGTTATCTGATAATTTACTTGGCCTTGGAGGATTTAGCTTTCCATCCTATAATCATCTTACCAATAGCTACGTCTTGGTTCGGAGTGTATGCCGCAACAAATTTAGAGCATAACATTTGAACAAAGTGCTCTATTTTATTTTTCCCTTCTGCAACTGGCTCACAGATATGCAACATAGTTTGCAATATAGACACAAATCTGTCTCTCTCCATCATTTGGGAATAAAATGGAGTGTGAAACATAGGCTCTTGTGAGGAGAAATAATCTTTTATGCTTGGCCTTTTGTTGATACCCATTGCTTGATGCAGAGCAAAAAATTTTAGCAGCTCATAATCGCTTACTGGATTCCATCGATTATATCTTGATCTTTTCAGTGATGGTGTATACTTCTGTACTTCAATTTCTGCAAAGCAGTTTATGCTTTTTAAAATTTCCTCCCTTACAGCTGATGATACAAGGCTTTCAAAACACTGGATCGGGGTAGATGATTCATTTAGGCCTAAATTTGCAGACAAACCCACTGCTCTTCCGTCTTTAGGTTGAAATCTAAAGCTATTTGTTGTTAGTACACCCAAGTTTGCTTCGTGCCATTCTATATTTCTGACACACTCCTGTTTTCGTCTTTCCCGTTCTTGTAAAACTAAATTAGGTCCTACTGGGTCTGATGTTGAAGAATCAAAGTTAGGTGATAGAACCACGCCCACTCTTTCTAACATAATAGGACTACCTTCATTCTCTGAATTGACATCACTGAAAGACGAATTATTCATCGAATTAGCACTAAAATCACTACTGCTATAGCCGTCCTCATCTTCGCTGAAATTTTCTAGCAAACTAAGGGCCTGCTGAGCACTTAAACGAGCAGGTCGCTTTCAAGAAGATGAATTAGATGCCATCGAAAATAGGTAACCCAAATTTCGTAACAAAAACACGAGGATGCAATCGGAATCGGTTTGAATTTAATAGAAAGAGTGACGCTAGAACTCTCCCGCTTTAGAAATAATAATAAAAATGGCTATACTTCCGCTTCCCAGTCATCGAAAACTTCTAACTGTGATGAAACGATACAAAAACTTAGTTCAAAACCATCGACCAAGAAAACTGGCTTCCCGTCTTTAGACGCTAGAAATATCGACCAATATAACTGGCTCCTCGTCCTTTAAGAGTTAAATCGTTCATTTCAACTGAGGTAAGTAATAAATTCTAGTGGCTGGGAATGTGAAGGTCTGGTGCTGTTCTTACAATGCATATGACTTTTAACAGATGAAAGTCAATTAAATATATGTTAAAGTCAGTTATATAATTGGAACCACCAGGCCTTTACACCCCTCCACTTTATTATTCTTGTTCAGAGTTTCTTCTTGATTTTTATTTTATTTTAGCGTATAAGCATAATTGTTATTGTCCCTATTTACAATGATTTGTTAAATATGATGCCACTTTCTCATATCGGCAGTTGTTCATATTGTTTGGAATTGAAAACAATATATATCCTAATTATAACCCAATAGAGGTTGAACGGGATATTTTTCTTCATTAATTAAAAAAAAAAAGTAATAAATTCATTTATCTCATTTATAAAACATATTTACATAAGTGCAGTTTATAGATAGGCCTACTGCACTTGCGTCTGTAATTTACAATGTAGGCCTATTTACAGTTTTATTTTTAACCATGGCCAAAATTAGTGTTTTAATAAAATTTCTTGGTTTACAAACTGCTTACGGGAATATGTTTGACACAGTTTAAGATGGCCAGGAATAGAAATTGATGGCGATTCCATATCCTATAGCCTGCCCTGTTATCAGACCATGCCCCACTGTTCATTTTACCACATTTTTTGGAAATAAATATATTTTGAATGCTTTTTTATTATATTTATGATGAAGAGACATATCCCGTTCTCCTCTGCAGGGTTATAATTAGGATATGCCTAGGCCTACATATTTTCAATTCCAGATAACATGAATAACTGCCGATACATGAAAGTGGCATCACATCTGTCAAATCACTGTAATTAGGATAAATGAAAATTACCAATTTTGTGCATTTATGTTATTTAAAATTTAAAAAATAATTAAAATTTTTTTTTTAAATCGAAACAAACAGAAACGATAAAACAAAACAAACCCCAACAAAAAAATCAAACAAAAATAGTAAAGATGGGGAGGGGGTGTGTGTGTAAAGGCCTGATGTTTCCAGTTACATATTTAATAGATTTTCACTGATCATAAGTGTTATAAGGATTTCATCATACTTTCACCCTCCCAATTACTATATATTAACTTTTGTTCTAGTTAAATATTGTTTGACTATATTATTCATGCGTTTAGAACTTTGACTTGGTAAATTTACATAGCTTAGGCCTACTCATAAGTTATTTGTGTGTTCCATTTTTTTTTTTTTTTAAACAGAAAAGAACACAACTCCAAGGAGCAGTTTTTCCCTCAGAAACATCAAAACCATCTAACACTACTCCCTCGGACACGTCAGAAACGTCTAACACTACTAGGAGACCTACAGATGTGACATCATTTGTGACCAAGGAAGAAACTCTCAGAGCTGAGATTATTTGGACTCTTTTTTCAGTGAAAAGTCACCATAGTTTTAATTCAAATTTCATACGCAACAAGGGACATATTCTCTTCTGTGGTAGTTTTTATTCAGCCTTCAGCTTTATTTCAAGACCTGAAATTCAGATTGGTGCATTTGGAACAGTAGCTGAAAATAGGAAGCATTTTCCTGTAGCACTGAAGAAAAAACAACTCAAATTGAAAAAGACAAATCATCCTGTGTTTTATGCGACAGAAGATAAGGCATGCCGACAGTCACCTTGCATGATACGAAAAGATTTAAACTTATATCTACTGTTCACTCCAATGATAATATAACCAAGACAGAAAGACAAATTCTTTAGTGCAGAACAATTCAGAAGCCAGTGCTTGCAGAAAAATACAGCAAAAGTATAGGAGGTGTCGACCACTTCAGCCAACTAGGTGCAAGCTACCCCTACCCACACAGATTCTCTTTTTATATCATTTCTTAGTTGAAACTGCCCTAGTCAATGGGCACATAACCTACAACACTGCCAACTCTACAAAACAGATCAAAGCAAAGATCAGGATGTCAGTCTGACTCTTATTGAGCCTGCTATTCTTCGATACAATGTGACACCTTCAAAACCACTGGTCACAACAACACGACTTACTGAGCACCACTTCATTGATAAATATGAAAGGGCAAGGTACAAACCAGACTGTAAAGTGTGTAAGGCCGCAGGGAACAGAAGCCAGACTTGCATGTACTGCCCAGATTGCAATGTACCTCTATGCCTGATACCCTGCTTCAAGTTATACCACACAGTCAAGGATTATCAACGATCCAGACAAAGACTATGGCAGAGGCCTACAGCTACAACTTCAACCCCAGTTAATGAAAAAAGCAGCTCAGACTCCAACTAGAGGTACTTAACTACTCAAACATTTACAAACGCTCATTGTCAGATGCCACAGACGCAGAATACATTCAAAAAAGACAAACACGAAAAATACAGTTTTTTTTTTCATTTTATTCACAATTTTATTAGCCTTTTATGTTGATATACGTGGTTAATCGTTAAATCAATACGTCAATCAAGCTTATTTTATTAATTACCATCCATGTCACTAACATTTTATTGCGCTGACGTTGAACAAATTCACTAAAAACTGGAAAAAGATGTCTGTTTTTCAATCTTTTATGAATTTAAAAAAAAAAAAAAACAGTTCTTTTTAAAGAAATCTGCAAAACACCCTTGGTAATGGGAGACGGTAATGCTCCGGATTGCTGGTCAGCAAAGTGATAATTATATCTGAGAAAATTAGATGAGGAAAATATTAGAGTTTCCCATCCTTGAAAATCACGTGCTGGACCTGGAAAAAGCCTGGAAAATGCTTGAGGAAATTTGCTATGAACCCTGCATGCAAAAGTAACAGTTGTTGAGATGATCAGTGGGCTCTCTCCAAATCATTGGGACTGCAAAAGGCATAGCTTGCCTCTTGCCAGTCAACCACAGTTTAAGATGTGCTGCACATGTATTGCAGCATATGTGTGGCGCCCAGCTCTTATCTTGATCTCCTATTCTGCAGCCACAATACAAACTGTATGCCTTCTTAATCACTTTAGTTATATTTCGTTTTTGTGATACAAATGTCACCTCACCACATATATAACAGAAATTATTAGCACTGTTCACACATGTCCTAGGCATTTCTAACTACGATACTTTTGATAAGGACAAATGCACTAACTAATGGCAAAATTTTATCAGAGATAAGATATTTATACACAAAGGTGATGTAATCATAGGTAGGATTGCATCATCAACTTCTAGTTACATTTTTATTGGTCATTAGAAAAAATTATGCAATCGCCCACAACAGTTGCGTCATATGTATAAATTGACCGTAATTAAATAAACTAGTAGCATATATCTTGAAAACTAGAGCCAATCAACATTTTTTAATGTCATTTTCGTTTTCAGCACACCAAAATTAGTTAAGATCAGCTATTTTCATTTCTGGTACATTTTGGTTGTTGACTAGTGTTACCTAATGACAGGGTAAAAAAATTGGTGATATGTCTTTCTGGACAAATGACAAAAGATTGTCTTCATTATGGCCACAATGCTTTCATTACTGACAAACAGGTGAAAATAGAAGAGGATGAAAGTGAACACAAGTTAATACATAGAAAAAATACAGAAAAATGATATGACCAATAAACAGATGTTGCTGGTGATGCTCCCAGGAAAATCTGAATGAACAAACTAGCCACTAGAATAGATGGTGATTATTGAACTAACTGAAGTGACTCAAACCTCAATGTTGCTTAATAATGAATTTAAAAAAAAATAATAACAACAAAATTTTGACAGTGAAGTTAGCAAAAAACTGTTTTGGTTTTCCACCGAGTAGTAAAGTAAGAATACAAGAGAATCAATATTTTATATCTGTATACCTTCTTCTTCTTCTTTGATCCTTAGCCGCCGACCGTCAAAGCAGTCAATGGCCATTATGCCTGGTGGCGTCTTGTAGGGCAACAACAAATTGATTCCACCCTGCTCAGTCGGCAGCCATCCTTCGTACAGTGCCCCAACTGTATACCAGCAGAAAAATATTGAAGGTCTCGAAATTCTCCTTGAACTTTTTATAAAAGTAATGTTTATTTAGTTTCTAGTTATAATAGTAATAATAGTCCCTTCAGTCATTACTGACTAGGGGAATGCCCCCTGAGGTGACAACCCTCAGCTGCTTATTTTCCTGGTGTTCCTTTCGATGTTTTCTCCTCTCTTCTGCTTGCTGTGAGAGCTTCTTTTCGCACAATCTGAGTTGGCGCCGTAGATAGCATCGCCACTTGGTGCAATCGGCAGCTTCGTCCTCCCAAGTTGCTGGATTTATGTCCTGTGCCCTCATGTTTCTCTTTAACACGTCTTTGAACCTCAGCTGCGGTCGCCCAACTGCTCTATTGCCATCTTCCAGTTGTCCATAGAAGATATCTTTCAGGATGCGACCATGCACTGTCTAAGCAGTGTATACATACTTTGAAGGCCAGCACATCGACATTTGTCACTTTGCCCTTCCACAAAATACCGAGTATGTGGCTTGACACCGTAGATGGAAGGTATTGAGCCTTCTTACTTGCTTAGCATAGGTTGTACATGTTTTGCTGCCATATGTGTGCTGTTGACACAGGCGTTATATACCACAGCTTTGGTCTTCATTGTGAGTTTGCCTAAACATGCATTGTGAGGATGGCAATAGTAGCTGCAGCTTTGCCAATGTGGCTGTCAATTTCTGTGCCCAGAGAAAGTTTGTCATTGATAGTAGACCCCAGGTTTGTCAAGTTTCTAGTTACTTGCTGAAAAATTACCATTGATATAAAAATGATAGTCGAACATGTACGGTAGTTGTCCACTTTAATAAGGTCATTTATTCTTCCTGACTTCTCTTGCATACGCTGACAAGATATAAAATTAAGTGATTATGTAGAAATGTGTGTCCTTTTTTTTTAATATAAATTAGCTTTGAGCTTTTCTGAAACAAATATTTCAGGTTCATTTTATAATTACAACTTACAGCAGTGAATGGAGTGGCATATGGCAACAACCCACTTCTCTCCACGAAAAACTGTTTGGGGATGTCAGGAACCTTGAGCTGATTTATGCCTTTATTAATGTGGAAGTCTGAAGGCGATTGAAGAAGAAGAATCCTGGTTGGCTTTTACTTGAGCAATGATTGATAACTTTCCAGGATATAAAGTCACCACAAAAGCTAAAAATGAAACCTTGCTGCATTTTGAAGCATTTACTTCATTTTTAATTCTTGACCGATTCTACTATCAAGGCAATTTATACCTTAGTTGCTCGAGGATGTTAGTTTTCCACCATGTCATCTCTTATCCTTCATAAGAATTTAGAACAGAAGAAAACTATCCTGAAAATTTGTTATGAAATTTTGCTTTTCCAGTAAAGAAAACCATTAATTTCAAAACCTTGCTTTGAGTAACAAATTCTCTTATAACTGACTTATTTATTCGCTAGCTGAGATGAAAATTGACACATAAACTTTCAACTGCATTTTAAAGCATTTTTGAGAACATGTATTTTATATCTTATCAAAATTTTGATTTGTTGCAAGTAATATATAATTTTCCAAATTATTTTACTATTTTTAGTCACAAAATACAAAGTTCTATAGCTCAGCATAGAGCTGAAGGGTGAGAGCCTAATAGCCGCTGGATCAGTAACAACAGTAGCTCAGCATCTAGTTACATCTTCTGAAAAAAGTTTTAAAATATAATGATGAGCTTCCTGTTTGTATTTGGTACTTAAAAAAACATGATAAAAACCTGAGTGAACTGAAATAGGCATTGGAATCCAAAAAAAAGGTAATATCCCAGACCTAAAAGTCTTTTATATTTGGACATGCGCCCTAATATAACCGACTAGGTTGAATGGGAAGTGCAGAAAACCTGGTCTAAAGCGGGTTCCTGTGCAGAAAACCTGGTCCAAAGCGGGTTCCTGTACAGAAAACCTGGTCTAAAGCGGGTTCCTGTACAGAAAACCTGGTCTAAAGCGGGTTCCTGTACAGAAAACCTGGTCTAAAGCGGGTTCCTGTACAGAAAAACCTGTCTAAAGCGGGTTCCTGTGCAGAAAAACCTGGTCTAAAGCGGGTTCCTGTGCAGAAAACCTGGTCTAAAGCGGGTTCCTGTGCAGAAAACCTGGTCTAAAGCGGGTTCCTGTGCAGAAAACCTGGTCTAAAGCGGGTTCCTGTACAGAAAACCTGGTCTAAAGCGGGTTCCTGTACAGAAAACCTGGTCTAAAGCGTGTTCCTGTACAGAAAACCTGGTCTAAAGCGGGTTCCTGTACAGAAAACCTGGTCTAAAGCGGGTTCCTGTACAGAAAACCTGGTCTAAAGCGGGTTCCTGTACAGAAAACCTGGTCTAAAGCGGGTTCCTGTACAGAAAACCTAGTCTAAAGCGGGTTCCTGTGCAGAAAACCTGGTCTAAAGCGGGTTCCTGTGCAGAAAACCTGGTCTAAAGCGGGTTCCTGTGCAGAAAACCTGGTCTAAAGCGGGTTCCTGTGCAGAAAACCTGGTCTAAAGCGGGTTCCTGTGCAGAAAACCTGGTCTAAAGCGGGTTCCTGTGCAGAAAACCTGGTCTAAAGCGGGTTCCTGTGCAGAAAACCTGGTCTAAAGCGGGTTCCTGTGCAGAAAACCTGGTCTAAAGCGGGTTCCTGTGCAGAAAACCTGGTCTAAAGCGGGTTCCTGTGCAGAAAACCTGGTCTAAAGCGGGTTCCTGTGCAGAAAACCTGGTCTAAAGCGGGTTCCTGTGCAGAAAACCTGGTCTAAAGCGGGTTCCTGTGCAGAAAACCTGGTCTAAAGCGGGTTCCTGTGCAGAAAACCTGGTCTAAAGCGGGTTCCTGTGCAGAAAACCTGGTCTAAAGCGGGTTCCTGTGCAGAAAACCTGGTCTAAAGCGGGTTCCTGTGCAGAAAACCTGGTCTAAAGCGGGTTCCTGTGCAGAAAACCTGGTCTAAAGCGGGTTCCTGTACAGAAAACCTGGTCTAAAGCGGGTTCCTGTACAGAAAACCTGGTCTAAAGCGGGTTCCTGTACAGAAAACCTGGTCTAAAGCGGGTTCCTGTACAGAAAACCTGGTCTAAAGCGGGTTCCTGTACAGAAAACCTGGTCTAAAGCGGGTTCCTGTGCAGAAAACCTGGTCTAAAGCGGGTTCCTGTGCAGAAAACCTGGTCTAAAGCGGGTTCCTGTGCAGAAAACCTGGTCTAAAGCGGGTTCCTGTGCAGAAAACATGGTCTAAAGCGGGTTACTGTACAGAAAACCTGGTCTAAAGCGGGTTCCTGTACAGAAAACCTGGTCTAAAGCGGGTTCCTGTACAGAAAACCTGGTCTAAAGCGGGTTCCTGTACAGAAAACCTGGTCTAAAGCGGGTTCCTGTGCAGAAAACCTGGTCTAAAGCGGGTTCCTGTGCTGAAAACCTGGTCTAAAGCGGGTTCCTGTGCAGAAAACCTGGTCTAAAGCGGGTTCCTGTACAGAAAACCTGGTCTAAAGCGGGTTCCTGTACAGAAAACCTGGTCTAAAGCGGGTTCCTGTACAGAAAACCTGGTCTAAAGCGGGTTCCTGTACAGAAAACCTGGTCTAAAGCGGGTTCCTGTACAGAAAACCTGGTCTAAAGCGGGTTCCTGTACAGAAAACCTGGTCTAAAGCGGGTTCCTGTACAGAAAACCTGGTCTAAAGCGGGTTCCTGTACAGAAAACCTGGTCTAAAGCGGGTTCCTGTACAGAAAACCTGGTCTAAAGCGGGTTCCTGTACAGAAAACCTGGTCTAAAGCGGGTTCCTGTACAGAAAACCTGGTCTAAAGCGGGTTGCTGTGCAGAAAACCTGGTCTAAAGCGGGTTCCTGTACAGAAAACCTGGTCTAAAGCGGGTTCCTGTACAGAAAACCTGGTCTAAAGCGGGTTCCTGTACAGAAAACCTGGTCTAAAGCGGGTTCCTGTGCAGAAAACCTGGTCTAAAGCGGGTTCCTGTACAGAAAACCTGGTCTAAAGCGGGTTCCTGTGCAGAAAACCTGGTCTAAAGCGGGTTCCTGTGCAGAAAACCTGGTCTAAAGCGGGTTCCTGTGCAGAAAACCTGGTCTAAAGCGGGTTCCTGTGCAGAAAACCTGGTCTAAAGCGGGTTCCTGTGCAGAAAACCTGGTCTAAAGCGGGTTCCTGTGCAGAAAACCTGGTCTAAAGCGGGTTCCTGTGCATAAAACCTGGTCTAAAGCGGGTTCCTGTGCAGAAAACCTGGTCTAAAGCGGGTTCCTGTGCAGAAAACCTGGTCTAAAGCGGGTTCCTGTGCAGAAAACCTGGTCTAAAGCGGGTTCCTGTGCAGAAAACCTGGTCTAAAGCGGGTTCCTGTGCAGAAAACCTGGTCTAAAGCGGGTTCCTGTGCAAAAAACCTGGTCTAAAGCGGGTTCCTGTGCAGAAAACCTGGTCTAAAGCGGGTTCCTGTGCAGAAAACCTGGTCTAAAGCGGGTTCCTGTGCAGAAAACCTGGTCTAAAGCGGGTTCCTGTGCAGAAAACCTGGTCTAAAGCGGGTTCCTGTACAGAAAACCTGGTCTAAAGCGGGTTCCTGTACAGAAAACCTGGTCTAAAGCGGGTTCCTGTACAGAAAACCTGGTCTAAAGCGGGTTCCTGTGCAGAAAACCTGGTCTAAAGCGGGTTCCTGTGCAGAAAACCTGGTCTAAAGCGGGTTCCTGTACAGAAAACCTGGTCTAAAGCGGGTTCCTGTACAGAAAACCTGGTCTAATGCGAGTTCCTGTACAGAAAACCTGGTCTAAAGCGGGTTCCTGTACAGAAAACCTGGTCTAAAGCGGGTTCCTGTACAGAAAACCTGGTCTAAAGCGGGTTCCTGTACAGAAAACCTGGTCTAAAGCGGGTTCCTGTACAGAGAACCTGGTCTAAAGCGGGTTCCTGTACAGAAAACCTGGTCTAAAGCGGGTTCCTGTACAGAAAACCTGGTCTAAAGCGGGTTCCTGTACAGAAAACCTGGTCTAAAGCGGGTTCCTGTACAGAAAACCTGGTCTAAAGCGGGTTCCTGTACAGAAAACCTGGTCTAAAGCGGGTTCCTGTACAGAAAACCTGGTCTAAAGCGGGTTCCTGTACAGAAAACCTGGTCTAAAGCGGGTTCCTGTACAGAAAACCTGGTCTAAAGCGGGTTCCTGTACAGAAAACCTGGTCTAAAGCGGGTTCCTGTACAGAAAACCTGGTCTAAAGCGGGTTCCTGTACACTTCCTGTACAGAAAACCTGGTCTAAAGCGGGTTCCTGTACAGAAAACCTGGTCTAAAGCGGGTTCCTGTACAGAAAACCTGGTCTAAAGCGGGTTCCTGTACAGAAAACCTGGTCTAAAGCGGGTTCCTGTACAGAAAACCTGGTCTAAAGCGGGTTCCTGTACAGAAAACCTGGTCTAAAGCGGGTTCCTGTACAGAAAACCTGGTCTAAAGCGGGTTCCTGTACAGAAAACCTGGTCTAAAGCGGGTTCCTGTACAGAAAAACCTGGTCTAAAGCGGGTTCCTGTACAGAAAACCTGGTCTAAAGCGGGTTCCTGTGCAGAAAACCTAGTCTAAAGCGGGTTCCTGTGCAGAAAACCTGGTCTAAAGCGGGTTCCTGTGCAGAAAACCTGGTCTAAAGCGGGTTCCTGTGCAGAAAACCTGGTCTAAAGCGGGTTCCTGTGCAGAAAACCTGGTCTAAAGCGGGTTCCTGTGCAGAAAACATGGTCTAAAGCGGGTTCCTGTGCAGAAAACCTGGTCTAAAGCGGGTTCCTGTGCAGAAAACCTGGTCCAAAGCGGGTTCCTGTGCAGAAAACCTGGTCTAAAGCGGGTTCCTGTGCAGAAAACCTGGTCTAAAGCGGGTTCCTGTGCGGAAAACCTGGTCTAAAGCGGGTTCCTGTACAGAAAACCTGGTCTAAAGCGGGTTCCTGTGCAGAAAACCTGGTCTAAAGCGGGTTCCTGTGCAGAAAACCTGGTCTAAAGCGGGTTCCTGTGCAGAAAACCTGGTCTAAAGCGGGTTCCTGTGCAGAAAACCTGGTCTAAAGCGGGTTCCTGTGCAGAAAACCTGGTCTAAAGCGGGTTCCTGTGCAGAAAACCTGGTCGTCGTAGAAAGCGGGTATCCTAAAGACAACGTAAAACCCCCACAACCCCCACCAACCTTGTCTAAACAGGCAATCGGTTGGTTCCCTCCTGGAATACAAAAACGCCCCACCCCCCGGTCCCCCTACAAACAGTTCCCAGTGAAACCAACCCTGGTCTCACAGTATCGTCGGATCCTACAGTACAGAAAACACCCGCTTCTAGTCTAAGCGAGTGTTCCATCTGCACTGTAGCAACGTTAACAGAAAACCCCCTGGTCTATAGAAATCCGAATTCACCCACCAGTGAAACGAACCCCCTATACAGGCGGTGGTCAAACCCGATCTAATACGTCAAACAAAACTAGCAAAAAAACGCGTTCCTAGGTACCACACCCAAACCTTGTACTCCCCTCGAAGAACGCACCCAAACATTACCCCCCAAAGTACACGGTTACCCTGATCGAAAACCTGATCGCAATACCCATGAGATACCTCATAACGGCGGATGTACAGACATCAACCCCCTGGTACAAGACAAACCACCACTGGGACTAACCCTCCCCCCCCCCATCCCACACCGGTACCCACCCCCCCTCCCTCAAGACACCCCACACGCACCCTCGGGTATCCCTTAACATGAACCCGCCCCCCCCTACCACCCCGGATGTCACCCAGACACCCGCGGGCATACTTCATGGTGTTCCAACTATCCCCAGCTTAACTCAATCTTCTGAGCATAAACTTAGTCCAGGGTGTCAATATCCATCGGGGAACCCCCTCTATATCATTTCAATACAATACCCTGTGGGCCAATCCACCCTCTGGTACAGCAGTCCAGCCATTCTGGGTTTACCCCAATTGAATCTCCCTTCTCAGTCTTTTCACCATCTTTGCAGACACACCAGCAAACAAAACCTGGTCCTAAAAGAAAAAAATAGAACACAAGCAGGGTTGCCTGGAGCATGAACGCCCTCAACCGGTCTAAAAACAAATACTACAATACTAAATCGTGGTTCCAGCTTGTGCCGAACAACACCAAAACCCTAAGTACTAAAATACACATAAAAAAAAAAAGATCCATAGCATAAAACCTGGATCAAAAGACCAAAGCGGTATACCAAGAAGCCAAAAAAAACAGGTGACACCTAAAAGCCGTGGATTGCTCGAGCAGTGTAGCCTAGAAAAAAAACCAGGTCTAAACCCCCCAGGACTACAGGCGGGTTATCCCCATCAGGCTGCATGTAGCAGAAACGAAAACCTGGGGAACCACCCCTACTGGGTCCTAAACAGGCGGGTTTCCACCTAAGCCTGTGCATACAACCTCCAGGAAAAACTAAAAACGCGGGATTACTAATCTCCCCTTCCAGTGCCGAATCCTGGATTCAATACAAGAACAAAACAACGACGAAACGACGGGGTTCCTGTGCAGAGAACCCATGGTCCTAACAACAGAAAAGAACTAAGACAAACAACCAACACAACCCTACGAAAGCCCGCGGTATACCCAGAGCAGACCCCACCACCTGGGACTCCCCACCCCCGACCGATCCGCCACCCCCCGAACCCCCGCCACCCCACCACGTCGGGTAAACCCCCAACCAGTGAGCCGCCCCCCCTCCCCCCCAACCCCCCAGGGTCACCCCCACGCGGTGAACCTTAGCATACCACCCACCCTATCTAGGTTCACCCTCACACACCCACACCCCGCGTGTACCATTGTTTCCAGCACCCCACCCAGTGGTTGGATCAACCAGCGTAACCCTTACAGAACCCACCAAGGACAAAGGCACCACTCGTCCGTGTACCTACCAGAGCCATACACCGCAGGTCTACAACGGTATTCCTGAACATTGAAGAGAAATATGAGAGCAGAGATAAAGAACCCCGAAAAAACAACCACCAAAGTATAACAAAAAACGGCAAACACCCCAAAATGCGAATCAGCAGTATGAACAAGAACCTCCCAGACCGTCGTGTCCCTCATCCTCCAAACATCAACTAGGCCCATAGCTCGACAGGAAAGCGGGGAACGACGGCTCAACAAAGGAGTGACCCCACCCCACATCAATGCCCCAGCAAGGCGAATGCGCCAGCACTGCTCCGTGCTCCCGCCCAACGTGGTGTTTGCCCCAGAAGAAAACATACACGTAAACCCAAGTAGACGCCACCACCCACGAAGCTCACCATACTACAGAAAGGCACCCTCGAACAGAAAAACCGCCCCAGACCTATATAAGGGACAGCATAATAAAAGCGCGATCCCAAGCCCCTAAGTAAGAATAACCGTACAGCGGCCAAACACCAGCCTCAAGTTCGCAAAAATTACAAAATTAAAAAAAGTACATAATATAAATCATAATAAAAAATGTTAGTGGAATACAAAATACAGCTGTCCGGGGCTGGCCCCATCTTGATCAGTTGAACTAAAATGTACTTACTATAACCATGACGGCTCTAATAATACTAAGCCTGCATAAAGCCAACATACAGTGTAGATCACAACCCTACACCGCACCAAAAAGCAACAAAAACGACAGACAGAATAGCCACCCCAAAGTGCCCGCACAATAATAAAGAGCACCCCCAAACACAACCACTGAAACCTTGTGGACACAGTGTGATCAAATAAAACTTCACAAGGCGAAAGAGCACCTGGTGATATATTGTGTGGAGGTAAGCTGTGATACAAAATAAACACTTAATAAAACGACACCCTTATAGTCGCCCTGGTGCGGTCAGCCAGTGAATGTGTTACCCCCACCCACCCAAATTAAGACGCCCCCCCCCTACTCGCCTCCCGCCACCCCGCACCCCAACCATACAAGACCAGTGACGTCCCTTCCAGCCCAGCCAATCAGGTCTTTAACCAAATCCAAACCCCACCCCCTCTGCCTTGAATTGTAGCCAACCAGCACACCACCAAATAAAAACCCTAACCTAACTAATCCGCTCTCGAGAGCCGCATTATTATTAGGGGCCATTTTCTTCAGATAGTATAATCAGAGTATAGACCCCCACCAACAAAAACAAGCATCAGCTAAAACGATTATAATAACAGTATGAGGAGATAACCCATTCCAGAAAAGAGAAAACAAAATAACTGGACCGCCAATCCCAAATAGCCCGCAGCATCAGAGCTTAGTTTTTTTTTGCACGCAATTCTGTTGTTATATAATATATACCATCAACTGGTAAAGATATAGAAATAAAATATTCCTTAAATAAAATTTGGAATATTGATTCAAGTTTCGAGTGATAATTAGATACGCCAAATTTCCGAAATCAAGCCTTACAAAACAATAGGGATTTGCTCTAAGACCCCTCCCCCCGACCCCCCTGTCAGGATCAAGGGACCAACAATGTAACATAAACTCCAGCCAGGGTTAGCAAGACAGATCAAGTTGTTGAGAAATAAATGAAGACATATTACCTTATCCTCATTATAGGGCAGACACAAATAAATATTTTTTCAGAATCAAAATTCTGGGAGGATCTATCTTGATGTACACCCACCATGATAAATGTGCCTGTTTGTCTGAGAGATCTGACCTGTCTGTATGAAATGTGGTATGTATGTGGTCAGTTGTTGTGTCCAGAACTAGGGAAGAGAATAGATTTTTACACATGGCCCCAACTTTAGTAATGCCGACTGTGATTTTTCTGTAGTCCAACCAAGCCACAGTGGTCCTATTCATTTTGGTAGCGTACTTACTCGAGATGTGTATCATGCAGTACTTGTGACAGAAGACCACCATTATTTTGCTCCCGTCCAATCACGGAGAGGTGGGACCACCAGAATTCAGCAACACCCACCAGAGTCTACAAAAACAACAAGAAATGATATGAAAGCCTCTGGGTCTTCTGGACATTCACCCACACCGAATTAGGTGATACTAATACCCCCATAAAACTTCCCAACCATTTTCCTGTACCACAGTGAAGTCAATATAGACAGGAAGTGAAGAGGCCACCACCTCGCAACCCACCAACCGCACCAAACAGCACAAACAAAAACTATCCCCCCAAGTAGATGACTACCTAGAAACATTTTAATAAAAACTAAACTACTAGTAATAGAAACATATATATTGTACACTAAAGCATTTATGAAATAATATTCCATGCATTACATATACATAAACACAAAATCCTATATTATAAAATAAAAAAAAAAAAAGTTCTGGTCAACCTAAAAAATGTTAATCCAGAACAAAATAAATGTGTAATATAATGTCTATCAAAAAAAATATCATAAGAAACCCTAGAACCGAACACCTTAAACGTAGCCACATAACATTATAAAAAAAAAAAAAGTGAGAGTGACGAAACTATGACGCCCTCGTGAAGCCTACAGAAAAATTACCCCACAACCATTTAAACTCAAGGAGCCATCACATGCTTGCCACATACAATACAATAGGTACTAACCCCATCATAAAAACAAAAAAACCGTCAAACAACCGACTCCAAAAATAGGGGTCTTAGTTCCGGGGATAATTAGCCCAACAGTAATAAATTAGGATATCCTGTGTGTGTGTTAGAAATTAAAAGAGAGGGAAATAAAATATGTACAGATTAATATCCAATCTAAAATTACAAGAGATCCACTGCAGATAATAAAAGTTTGTAGCAATGTCTCTACACAGCCGAGAAATAATTAATTAAGTTAAAACTGGTTAGTTAGAATTAGTTAGACTATAAGTATGATAGTAATAGAAGTACTTAGTGTAATTTACACTGGTTTAGAGGATTTAGCTTTGTATATTATTATATTGTCTAAAAAGTACGATGGCGGAGCTAAAGGCAAAATTTAGATCAGCTGCTGTGCGTCTCACACGCGAAGTGAGATGGGGACTGGGATGGTCAAATTTTAAATTCAATAACGTAACGGCTGAATGTGAATAAATATAATTGAACGGGAAGAAAAAGGAGAATTAGAAAAAGTAGGCTGAAAGATAAATTAGAGGCTTAAGAGGGCTGAAGAAAAGAGGTTACAAATTAAGAATAGGCTTGAGCAGATTGAGGCAGAAGAAAAAAACTGACAGCAACGGTTGAGTGGGGGGCATGCAGACGAAAAAAGTGAGTGACTTGATCCCGAAAGGGAGGCATTAAGATAAAATGGCCGAAATGGGATGCAAGAAGTTTGGTGAGCACGAATTAACGACTAAGGTGAGCTGGAATTTAATTACGCGCAAGGAACCCAGGCTCCTGAAAATGGTGCCATCCCAGATGTGACTTTTTGCCCTGCCATCAGATTGTTGCCGTTCGTTAACGCCCAGTGCTGATGGGCACAAAAGGATATCTAAGTATATACTTTCGGGGGGCTATAATTACAATGGTTTCCCAGACTACAACACATTTTTAGACCATTTTTTGTTGAAAAAGACGATGACATAGAGGGGTACCTAGGACGTTTTGAGTTATTAGCTACTACATATGGGTTAGAGAGAGAGAGAGAAGGGTTGTGAGTAAAAAGCTATCACAAGAGGATTGAGAGAGGTACTTCTTATGAAGTATTTGCCAAAATGAACAGGGAAGACCAAGACAATTATGACATGTTAAAGCAGGCTTTGTTATTAAGGTACGAGAAAAATGGTGAATTTTATCGTAAGAAATTTAGAAATGCCAAACTGTTGTCTGGGGAGACATACCACCAATTCTCTGCTAGACTAGAAACCTATTTGGAGAAATGGACGGCTCTGGGGAAGACCCAAGATCTTAAAGAAATGATCATGATTGAGCAATTGAGAGAGTCCATGGCTCCAGACATGAGAAAATTTCTCATGGAACAAGGTGCAGAGAAGTTGGGGGAAATTTTAAATGTTGCTGAGAGGTATCAGGCAGCCCAGGCAGAGGTAAGTGGTGCTAAGAAGAAGCACATAGACAATTTAAAGCTCCACAGCAATTTAATAAATTTGATAATAGTAGAGCAGCAGGGGATACATAAAGGTAGGACTGGGAACAAACTTTTTGAGCGGCCCAAGAAATGATCTTAATACGCGACAGAAAAACTCAGACAGTTCCAATGGACCAAAACATACATCAACACATGCTCAATGACCAAAAGTTTCAAACCGAAGGAAAAACAATAGGGTAAAAGTATGGTGTAAAGATGGTGCAAGAAGAATAACCAGTAAAACCCGAATTTTGGGTAGAAGAAGGAAACCTTCAAACATTATTTTGCTGCAATGAAGTCCCGGGGACGCAAAGATTAAAGGTTAATCCTAATGGACAGTACAGGGAAACCTTATCACCCCCCCACCGTCCCCCCATGTTTGTGAGGTCGCGTGATAATTGTATATGGGGTCTCACCAATAAGGTGCCTTTATGATACAGTTTTGGATTATGATTCATCAGTTGTGAAGTCCTAGCCCTAGTGGACCCAAGTCAGTATACCACAGAAACAGTGGAAATACAAGGGGCGACTAAGGACATACCACTCATGACACTTCCCATCGCAAGGATAACGGTGAAAACTCGCTATGTGGAAGGAGAAATCAGAGCAGCAGTGATAGATGAACCAATCTACCCTCTGATATTGGGGTTGAAACCAATCTACCCCTCTGTGGGGAATTTGAGAAAACCTGTGAAGATTACAGTGCCTTCCCCCCAGACTTCTTGGGGGGAATGGTCCCGAGAAACCTGTGGAATCATTGGGGAGGCTGAGAATAAGTCGCAGAACCAGGTTCACAGAAGAAGGAGGAAGAAGGGGTGAAACCTAAAAAAATCTCTTTATAATCCAGAGGGAGATGATGAGGAAGGCGCAGGCTGAGGATAGGACACTCAAGCCCTGTTTTAAAAAATTGCCCAAATGCCACACACCTCCGAGCAAGGGGGAATATTTCATGAAGAACAAACACTTATACAGGAAGGCCGGAACTGGAACAAATGGTCACAACCAGCTGGTTCTTCCCACTTCATATAGAGATAAAGTGTGATGGAACTTACGGGGCAGTTGCGATTCCCTTCAAGTGGGTCACGCCCATGGGGATAAATCAGCGGCCACACAGGACAGGCAGTATAGCTTGTCATTACATCTGGGGAAGGGAAACTAAGAAAGAATCAAGGAGGATATAAATGAAGATAGTTGTTCAAATCCTGCCCAAAGAATGTCCAAAATATGGTAGCTCCAAAAAGCACACTGGACTGCTCCCATGGCAACTTCTAGGGGGGAAATGCCCATAGTGACAAACACCTTTTTGAGAGGGTTTGCAGTGGAAATTGTGGGTACCGGTCACTCTTCAACTCGGGGACCTCACCGAGAGGAGGGGACTACTAAAGTGTTACATTCCTGTACACTTACCTGCGGGGGACAACTGGCACACTTGACAGTGCCTTCCCTAAAATAGGAGCAATCTACTATGTGGGGAGGGAGGGCGGTAGCCCTAGCCCATTGCCATCCAATTGGATTCAAAACCAGTATTGTAGCAGAGAGGGCACTACAATACTTACAAATTATACCCCGATAGGAGGATTCCCCGCAACTCAAATCTTTGCCCTTGACGGATATAATGGTTCACTCATGCGTATGATCAAGGGGAAACTAAACGGAGAGAAGTTTTTTAGAAAAGCTATTTTTCAAGGCCAGACACTTTCATTTTGTAGTCCGAGACCATCCACAAGTGGGATAAACGGCCAGTAGAGATTGGAGGTTCAAATCGGGGAACTCTCATTTTCTAACCAGAAAAAGCTCCGTGAATACCAACCCATTGCACCCCATGGAAAAAAAAAAACCGGATCCATCTGTGGGATCAATTCCTGCCCGCCGCATTGTTTGCGTAACGGGGACCCGGGGTACCACATTGGGGAACCTAGGGGATGGCTCCACAATGAAACTCTACTACAATTGGGGAGTGCCAATAAAAAAGGGACCATTAGAAGCCTTATTAATTAAGGGACCCAAGGACAGATGAGAAAGGCGGAAGAGGACTGTTTACCCCCCCACCCCCAGTGGGGGGGTTAACCATCGTACGCTGATACAATACTGTGGAACGAACTGACCACCTTAGGTGATCGGTCGTTTGAAAGCTGGATGGAAACTGGCAAATGATAATTTGAAACAAGCCATGAAGAAACATGCAGCATATTTTAATAGGAAGGCAAAGGACAGGGAACTGGCAGTCGGAGAGAAGGTGCTGCTTCTACTACCCGGAAGCCAGAATAAATTACAAATTGGTTGGCAAGGTCCATATACGGCCTTGTTTCTAGGAGAAGGGTGTCTAGAAACAAACTAATAAAAATTGACAAAAAGGGGAAGGAAAAAGTTTATCATGTAAACCTGTTAAAGAAGTATCTGGACAGACCACTCCAGGAAAGCACCCCCTTATTGACCTTGGCTATTGGGCTAGTGCGCACCCAGATGCAAAATAGCAAAGAAGAACCACTCACCTCACATGAATACCCATTACATCCTTGTGAAACAGCAGCACAGGTAAAAGTCAGTAAGCACCTGACTAAAAAAGAGAGGGAGAGAGTTCAACAGGTTCTGGAGGAACATACAGATGTATTAACAGATAAACCAGGCCATACAAATTTGCTACAGTATGACATGAAACTGGTAGACTCTACCAGCAGAAAAAAACCCAATCTGTATGAGAGCCTATTCTATTCCGTTCGCGAAGGAGAAGGCATTGAAGGAAGAAATAGATTATTTGTTGAAGGAGGGGATTATTTCGCACAGTGAATCATCTTTTGGGTCTAGTGTCGTTTTGTTGAGAAAACCGTCTTGGGGAACACAGACTGTGCATAGATTACAGGAAACTGAATGCTGTCACAGAAGGACAAGTGGATCCATTACCAGACACAAAACAGTTATTTATTTTGCCAGAGGAACAAAAAACAACTTTACAATGCAAAATACAATTTACTAAACAACAAAGGTGTGGATGCCTTAGTAAAGGGGCTATTAACAGATAAAAACCATATCCCAGTGAAGCCTGAAGTGAGAACCTTATTTTGTGGCTTTTAAGCACTTCGGATGGACATTATAAATTGAATAGCCAATATGCTACCATTTTCGACTGAAAAAAAATGCTCCGATAGTGTGGTTTTTCAAGCGGGATGATGCGTCTAAAATTGTTGGGATCCCCTGAATATTACAAACCCATGTATCACGCACAAATTTTCATGGATGATATTCTCGTCGCCAACAGAGACATATTGAAGAACACATTGAAAGCTCTGGAAGATGTGATATGTAGGATAAGACATTAGTCGGGGAGGCGAACTTTAACTGTGCTAGGCCAACAAAATTAGGTTTGTATTGGATGCAAGAGTTGGAATTCTTTCCTTGAGGATGCAAAGAGTTGGGAACACACTGTATTATCACCGGTGGTATATATGGGAAAACATGACCCCTGTTGTCCCAAGGAACTAACTGGAGTGAAACGAAAAAACTGGGCAGAGAGCACCTAGGACCACAAAACACAAAAAGGGACTGTCAGGCGATCATTCGATGGTCCCCGTTATGTGGTATGGCGTAAAGCGGATTTATATCAAAAATAAGTTAATCAAAATAGATTTTAACGCTATAACTCGTTTTGTGCTCATCTTCTGACTGATGATCTGACTCGCAAGGTGGAACTTAGATCCAGATAAAAATTTATTGGACTAGGCACAATGTTTGAAACATAGCGTTCCAAGAGTGTTAAAGGGAAAAACTAAAAACTAGCAAGCCTCTTCTCAAACTGCCAGCCTATTTGACACAGGACTTAGACTATTATTGTGTCACACTTAAGAAATGGTAGACTGCGTGAGGGCCTAAGTTGTTAGCACAGCATTGCAGTACACAAAAAAACTATCGGGAGGATCGGGGGGGGCTTGTTGAATGGGCAATAAAGGGAAATTTTGCAGGGGGCCCCACCATCCTGAGGGGAACTGGAAACCAGTCCCCCGCTTATTGCAGAGCCGCAAATTAGGAATAAAAGGGCTGGAAAACTAGGATATTTCCAATTCCACAAAAGCGAAAAAAAAAGTATTAGCGTTAATCTGGGGCAATAAGGGAGATCGTTTTTTTCAAATCATAATCTATTATGGTAGGAGGACATATGTGTATGGATCCAGACGGTACCATCAGCCTCTCGTGATTCATTGTCATCAGGCTTCCAGAGCAGAAAACGCAAAGATGCTGACTTTAATGCTTCACACCAATACAATACAGTTCCCCAGTAACACATCAGGCCCAAGCAAATTGCAATGTCTGGTGCCAGATTGTTCCTTCCCTCCAGGCTTACAGCGCAACAGTCAAAAGGGAGGAACCCAGGGGTCCTTAATCGCTGACAAATTACCGCAAGCAATGATTGGTTGAGGTGGTTACTTTTTTAGAGCTTCAAAATCCAAATCAGGTTTTTTATTATTCACCATATGGTGTCAAGTCCCCTGGGCAATATTGAATGTGGTTTTTGCAGATTTCCTCATGGGGCACCACCATGTGATCCAAAATTAGTTCAGTGGCAGGGCAGGAACCCGTGATGAGTTATTAATTTTCAAACAATGTGTATCCGCTGGTTTTTGGAACCCTTTGCCCATAGGGGGCATGGGTTTATCAAGCCGTGGGTGGGGACCGTGGGTAGGAGAAAATTGTGACAGAGATACAACGTTAAAAAAACCTCCATAGATAAAATTAAGGATAGTTAATAAAAATATATGGCGTAAGGCTAGCTAGATATAGACATGATCCGCCAGGGACCGCGGTTCCGGGTCATTTTTTCACACAGCACCCGTCCATAATAAATAGACGTTGCTATACAGGAAAATGGGAAATACGGGAGGGCGGATCACAAAAAGGGGAAAAAACATTATGACTGGAAAGATTTGCGTGATTAAACTGGCAAGGGGCTAAGAAAGGGACGCACTATGGGAGTATCGGGCAAATGGGGGGGGGGGTGGGGGGGGGGGGGGGGAAAGGAAAAAAAAATCCGGAGAAAAGTCACGTTTCCCCAAAGTTGACTTTTTAATATCAAAGTAAGGCAATCGGGACAAAAGGGACCTTAGATTTAAGTTATATTCGCCACAGGTGCATTTATTTGGACGCTTTAACCGCTTTTTTATTTAAACTTTGGGCCTTTTAGGGGAATTCATCCAAGCGTCAATTTTTGAAATTCCATCAGCGGCTAAAAAATTACGCAGATGTTTTCAAAAAAAATATTACTCAGAAATTTAAAAAAAAGTTACTTTTTTTCTTAATAATTAATGGTTAGGAAATATAAAAAATTTAGCTAGTGGCCGGAGATGGCCCATCATCTTGAGCAGTGAACTGGTCATCTAATGTTTTATCTGTTTTTACAGACGGATTAAGATAATATTGAAGATAATGACAAAAGACACCAGTGTTGTTCACAATCCAGTTAATCAACAGACAGACATAGGGTATAATTGAAGATAAAAAGGTGGACCCCGCTAATGTGCCACAAAATAAAAAACCAAACAACTGTAAACATCCCCCTCGCTCCGATCTGAGTACGCAGAGGTATTCCCACGACCCACAGGTGGTTCAACATAAAATAACAAAAAGGTAGTAGAAATTTTGGCATATGGTGACGAAGGGGGCGGTGCGTGATAGGGTAGTGGGGTGTTGAGGAGGGATAAAACAAAAAAAACTGTACACCAACTAAATAAAAACATCAACCATTGCCTTATTTTTTACTACCTTTTTCCCTCATTGAAGCAAAACTAACTACATTTGGAGGCTTTTTTGGGTGGTAGCTGTGGGTCTAAATAAATTAACTAAAAATTTTAACGACATCAAACATTTTGGAGAGGGACGAGAAATAAAGGTTGGGTTCAAAAAATCAAGTTACCCCATTACATTGTAGAAGACACAAGTAGAGACAGGGGGTGGGACCGTAAGACTAAACAGATAAGCCATCCATACATGACTCCGATAGCATAGACTGAAAATGACTATTTTAAACAAAATTGAAAGTAGGAAACAGTTGAATTTGACATTAAAAAAATCAAACCTAAGGCCTAGTGGATTATGGACCAACAGACAATCATATTATTTATTATCATTATATAGCTAACGCTCAGTACGACCGAAAGGTTGGGTGGGGCCCATTCTTCAATAGTTGTTTAGGGACATACAGTGGATAGACACATACAGCTATACGAGATTTTATAGAGTGTGGTGGATTTCCATATGAAAGAAAGTCAGAAATGTAATAATCTTTTATGACGCCATTACTAATAGTCACAGTCCAGCACAAGCTCAGCTGGAGTTTTTGCTAGCAATTCTGTGTTAATTTATTTATTCATAATTCTGGTAAGATTGAAATTATTTTTCCCTAGATATATATATTTTGAATATATTGTTGTTTCATGTTCGAGTGGAATTTGCTTAATACTGCCCATAATCGAAATCTATCCTTACAAAACAAGTAGGGATTTGCTCTAGACCCCACCGCCCGAACCCCCCCACCGCCCCCCGCCCTAGTCATGGTTCTAGGGACCAACAATGTACATAAAAAAAAAAAAACTCCAGCAAAGGATTAGGCAAGACCAGAATCCAAAAGTGTTAAGAATAATGATAACATCAATTACCTAATCCTATTCCTCAACAATAGGTCAGAAGACAACTAATAAATTATTCTTTCAGAATCTATAGTCCTGGGAGGACAATTAAATCTATCTGTTGTAAAAACCAGGAAAACCATTGGTTTTAACACTGTGCTGTTTGGAGGTTACTAGCAGAGCGTTCTGAACCTGTACTGTAATGATGTGGATGTTGTTGTGTCACTGTTTTGTGTTCCAGACGTGGGTAGAGAAATAGATTATTGACACATGGCCCCATACTTCCTGATTGCAAAGCTGTGAGTTTCCTATCTGTTGTTCACGGACCAAGCAGTGCTGTTCCAGTTGTGGACTTACCCGAGTGCATATCTGTGCATTCTTTGACTACATTGGCATGAGACCCCCATTATTGCCCCGCTGAAGCTCCAACTGAGAGGGTGGTTTTCACACCCCCCGAGTAATATCCTGTGCACCAGAGCCAAACCAACAAGTCATGAAGAGTGGGAGCTAATCCAGTTGGTCATGTACAATCGAGTGTACATAACACATGTACCCAGTTTTGTAACTAGAGACCCCCATTGTTGCCCCCAGCACGCCTTTAGATTTACTAATCAGACTTCCACACACATACATGACAACTACATGGACACAGTGTACTCATATAAGACATGGAGTGATGGCCACCACCAACAGCACAAACAGTAATATCTATCCTCCCAAGTAAGATGACTAACTAGAACCTATTCCATAAAACAAACTTTAGTATAACAACTAAAAATCTGAAAAACTATTGGATTTAATGAAATAGTATTCCATGCAATTAATAATGAGCTCTAAATCCTATGTAAAGTCCAGGCCCACCCCTAAAAAATTAGTACTATCCATCACAAAATAAATAGTACTAATATATGCCAAGAACTTAACACAAGTTAGCAGTGTATGATAATAATTACATAATAATAATATTTGTCCTATGTCAATTCCATGAGTATAATATATCCAATAACAATACAACATAGCATAATCCAAAAATCCTTTTTAAGTTCTGGTCAAACAAAGCAACAAAATTAACTATCCCAGGTCGTACAATAAGCAAGAAATCATAATTCAATACTCAAAAAATTTTACACAACAATTTTATGTTATGTTCATTATTTTTAACATTTATAATATATTAGTTCTTGTTTAAATATTTTTTTTTTGTGTGTTTTTTTTTTTTTTCGATTTTTTTAACCAATAAGTTTACCCTAATTTTTTTTTTTACCAAAACATCCACACTACATAACATAACCCTAAGACTCCACTTTAACTTAGACCACAATTTTTACATTAAAAAAAATGAAGATGTGAGCTTCGTAGTGGTAGCAAGAAAGGGCCTTCTCATTTTTTACATTTTTAATGACAACTCCAACTACATTTTATCTCAGGAGCCATCACAGCTGCCTCATACTAAATTTACAATTAATAATAACACCCATCAAACAATAACCATCAACACCACTACAATAAAATTGGGGTCTTGTTCCGGGGATAATTAGCCCAACAGTAAATAAATGATCTCCTGGTATGGGAGAATAAAAAGAGGGGAAGATAAATAGTGAAAAAAAAATTCCCTTATAAACCCAAATAAAAAGTGTCCCTGCAGAAAAAAAGTTGGTGAATCTTTCAACACAGCCAGTAATAATTTAAATTATTTAACAGGGTAAGGTTTAGAATTAGTTAGACTATATATTTTACATAAGAAGAACTTAGGTATTTACGGGTAAGTGAGAATATAGCATATATGTATAAAGACTTATTCTATAACTACCAAAGAATTAGGCGAGCTGGCAAAAATTTAGATATCAGCATCTGGTGCGACACGCGGTGGGTAAAGGAGATGGAAAGGAAAAATGAGACAACATTTTAACTTCAAATACGTACGGCTGTGAATGATGAAAAAAAAATTGCACGGGCAAAAGGAATGATAAGCTGAAGAGAAGGAAGTTAAGAGTCTGAAAGAAAGAAAATTAAGAAGGCAGCAGAGTAGAGGCAGAAGAAAAAAACGAAGCAAAGGGGAGGGCATGAAGAAAAAAGATTGGACATGCCGAAAGGGAGGCAGAAAGATAGAATGAAGCAAAGTGGGCGCACGAATTAACGACAAGGTAGGCTGGAAATAACAACAACAGGAAAAACACCCCAAGAGCCCCGGGGGACTCCGGACAATGGTGCCAGCCCTTTTGCCCTCAGATGCTACGGCCCAGTCTGGAAGCCACCAAACCCTCCTACCTCCACCGCTATGGTTTTCAATTATAGACCACTTTATGTTGAAAAAGAACATGACAAAAGAGGGTATACCTAGAAGTATTGAGTTTTTTATTAAGCTTAACTAAAAAATAAGGGTTTAGAGAAAGAGAGAGGAAAAGCTTAAAAGCTAACACATGAGAATTTGAGAAAAGAAAAAGATACTATTTATTACTGATGAAGAAATGTTATGTGCCAAAAAATAAAGAAACAGAAGGAAGAAACCGAATACCAATTAAATGACCTATGTATAAAGCAGTAAGGAAAATAGAGTTATTAAAGAAAAAAAAACGAAAAGAAATGGAGAAATTTGTTGAAAACGTTAAAACGAAAAATTTACCAGAAAAATGACCCAAACCCCTCCATGGTTTAGGTTGTTGTGTTTCCTGGGGCCCCCCCCCTATACCACAGCGCCCAAATTCTTCGATGCACACCCAGACACCAAACCCTGTATTTGGACAGAATAATGGAACGGCTTGAATGAGGGGAAAGAGTCCGAAAATAGATCTAAAAGAAATGAGTAGTCATGATTGAGTATATCAAGTTAGAGCCATAGATACCATGGCTCCAGTAAACAGGGTAGAGGAACAGAATTTCCAAGCAGCATGGATCAATTCGTTGTTCTCGAACTTACTAGAAGTGCAGTAGAGAAGGTAAGGGTGTAAAGATTGTTATGCGAATGTTGCTAGGAGTAGGAGGATTGTGACAGTCAGCGCGCCCGCGAGGCAGAGGTAGTTGTTGGGAGGCCTAAGAATATCAGCGTCATAAAGACCAAGAAAAAATTTTAAGGGGTTGGGTCTCCACACAGCCAATAGAATAAAAGTAGGGTGAGAATAAATAGAAGAGCATGGCTGAGAAAAAAGGTAAGGGAACAAACCTAAGTGAGCGAGCTGTCCACGTTAAATGGCGTAGACCCGAAAAACAGCGACCAAACGCACAGTGTTCATCAATGAAAACCAAAAGTGATCAAAAAGTAAATAGAAAGACCGTGGTGGGGAAGCAAGGAAAAAGAGTCGCAATGGGGTATGAAATGGTGGCCGTGAAGGTGTATAACCATAACACAACCCGTGACCGTGTGGGATGTAGAAGGTGGGAAAACCTTTCTAGGGGGGAAGGGGGTTGTTGTGTTTGGCTTGCCAATGGGAAGTACGGGGAACGGGCAGGTTTCGGGGTTGCCAAAGGTAAAATCCTGGGGGGGACCAACCTAACCATGATCACGCCCCTGGATGTGTGAGATTAGTGGGTGGTTGGGATGAATTTATGGTTGTAATGTAGGGAGGGGTGAACAGCCATAAAGAGATTGCCGTTAAGCCATAAAACATATGGTACAGGTTTTATGGATAAATAATCACAGTTGGGGAAGTCCCTAGCCAAGTGATGAAACCCTTAAACGACAGTATAACGCCACAGCAAATATGAGAATGCACAGGGAACGACAAAGTGTGCCAAGGAGGCCCCACCAGCTTAAACAGGAACCCCGATAAAACGGTACCTATTTCGGTGGGGAGGTTTTTTTCCACTTCCCCACCCCCCAAGGACTAAGCATATGGTTGGTAACTCGCTAGGGATGGAAGGAGGGGAATCAGATTGGCACTGGAAAAGTGAATAAGATAATAGAACCAATCCTGTAGACCGGCAGTCAATTGATTTGGGGGTGCACCATTTAATCCCACAAGACTTCAGCACGATACAACCCCAAACCCACCAAGCCTATGATGTCCTTAAATAAGGCGACAAACGTGAGCGCTGGGCTTTACCAGCACTGGGATGAGCAACAAAAAAAAGACCTGACCCAGAAAGAAAGGAACTAGTGCAAATGAGGCAACGGTAGAAACACCTAAATGCTAATGCCCTCGTTAACACTATCCTTTCAAGGAAAATGTCCTGCAGTAGCAGCAATACAGAGGTTTGGATGATCGCGCGGAAAGGAAACACTGCTCGAAGGCGCTAGTTTGATCATTTGACTTATAGGGCCGCTGATCAGCCATGGAGGAAATAACAAGAACTCTTGTCCAAAGCCAGGGGGAAGAAATGTGTGACAATGGGAAAAGTCTTTAACTCTTAAAAGTTTGCAGTGGATTGAACTTTGTTTTCCTGTTCTCTCACGATGAAAGGGAAATTCATGCAAATTGCATTGGTTCCTATGGACCTACTGGTCTTCATATGCAAGAGACGTGGGGTTGTACATGGATAACGGGGGTAAGTTGCCCGGGATTGCCCATGTACCCTCGTCACATTGTACCCACATGAGTGAGGAACAGATTACGTGCCCCAGAGGACAGCGTCCTGCTTGTGTCACATTTGTTTGTCTTTTCTAGCCGGTGATAACGGGAGGATTATAACAAAGTCGCTGTGGGGAAGCGACGTGCCGGATATGCCCCAGGAACCATTTAGTCAACAAGGGTAGCAAAGGCATTTTTAAGTGAGTGACAGGCACTACTTAGTCTGCCAAAATTAGATAACCCGATAATGGTATTGTTTTGCAACAAATGGTTGGTTGGAATATTTTGCCATCTTTGTTTCTCAGGTTCTGAGGAGGTGTAAAACATAGGGAAGGCGTGGAATTACTTTTATTGACAATCAAGGGTCCGGGTCTTACCCATGGGACCGCAAAATTTGTAAGGACTGCTTTAGCATTGGCAGTTGGAACTTCATTTTCCAAGCACCTTGGTGTTTCCAATGCTCACTAGAGAGGCTTGTGTTTTATCGCCCGCCATCAATGCTGATTCAAGACGCTTATGTCTTGCCGGAGTAGCTTTTATGTAATTTTTAACCAATTTAATTATTATTTTGACCATGTCAAGACTATGAGCCCTTGCCCAGGAGCCCCAAAAGAATGTTTGGTCCGCATTGGAACTGGCAAATGATGATACGATAGTTTATCTCAAGTGTCACAAGGGACCTTCCCCTTAATGGTGGTTCAGGAGTTTTTAAGGAGATATTTTCACAGGTAATAACAAACCTTTACAAGAAAGGTCAGCCGTGAGGCCCCCGAACTAAGGAGACCACCGCTTCCTAGCCCCGTAAAATGACCTAGGGGGGGATTTCAAATGGGACCCCCCACCTCCCCCCGTGGCGAGGGTGAGTTAAATCTGTTATTCATTACCTAGTAGAAAACACTGGCTTTCGGGCATAATCCAACCTCCTCCCCTAAAATTCCATATAAATTATATTAAAGCCCTCCACTAATGGGACCATCCTGAATTCCCCCCCCCCTAGCCGTTTAATTTTTTTTTTTTTGGCCCACCCCTAAAAAGTTCCTACCGACTTTACCAAACCGTGTACATTGCGTCACCGCCAGAACCAGGTACTTGCAAATCCTTGTGGGGTCGTCTTTGTTAAGTTGCCATTACGAATTATAGTTTAAATAAGCTGAGCGGCGTATAGATGGTCGCAGAATACGCTTTCTTAAGGCCAACCATCTCCCACAAGACACCTAATATTCTTACCACTTAAATCCGGTAATTCAATAGCTTATTAAAACGCAACTTCTTGTGTCACATCAAAAGCATTTGTATTCCCTTGTTTAATTATTGTAAGTATAGGTTATTAATAACCCCAGTCAGAATGTCTGACAAGAACAGTCGTAGTGTAATCCCATTGTATCTGTAGGAGGAAGCAAGAGACCACGAAAGAGAGGATTCAACCAAAGAACAGCACCAATTAATTACAAGTAGGGTAGGAAGTTGACCTGATTAGGATAGCGAAGACAGGTTAGTGAAAAACTTGGGAGGTCCCCTTCCGCGTTACCCTGTCAGAACGAGATTCTCCGTGAAAGCAGGTGCCAAGTGTTACTACCGATGAAGCAGTAAGTACAATACCACCAAAAGTTTGGCATTTGACCCATGATTGACCTCGCGGGGTTGATAATGCCGAATGATGATCCCTATGAACACGACCCTATATTTTAAAATTGACTAACCAAAACTAGGAAAGTTGATGCAACTCTTATCAGAAGGAGGTACTCCCCCCCCAACCCCAACGTAAGCTTTTCTTTTGAAACATGCCATAAGGTACACCAGAGCAAGACCCAGTAACTTGGAGTCTATTGGAAGAATGAGAGAGAAGGTGGGAAAAGGTTCTGGGAAACAGATGATTACTCAGCAGAAACATCTACCATTCGCCAGCCAAACCATCCCCCACCTTGTCAAACTCATCCCACCCACACAAGCCCATGACTTGCACAATCTCCCACCCAAACCATCCCCCCACCAAAGTCAACCTTCCTCACCCTCACCATCAAACCCAGTAATAACACACCAAGTGAAACAGCAAAGCAGCAGGTAAAAGTCAGTAAAGCACCTGACTAAAAAAAAACCAGAGGGAAGACCGTAAACATAATAGAGTTCTAACAGGTTCTGGAGGAACATACAGATGTTATTAACAGAATAACAACCAGGCCCAACAAATGAGTTGCCTACAGTATGACATGAAACTGTTAGACCTCAAACCCAATCTGCATATAAGAGAGCCCTATTCTACGCATTCGCCGTTTCTGACGAAGGAGACAAGGCATTGATAAGGCAAGAAAATAGAAACGTAAATTTGTCTTGAAGCCGAGGGGAATTTATTTCTGCACACAGTGAATCATTCTTTATAGTTTCATCAGTGTCCCGTTTTTGATTTGAGGGAAACCAGTCCCTGGGCAGAAAAACCCACGAACCCTGTGCTCCATGCATTAGATTACAGGAATACTCACTAAACTAGAAATGTGTCCACAGCGGCAAAGGAGAACAGATAAAATCCATTACCAGACACCAAAAACAGTTATTTGCCAGACTGATCAACAAGGCAACAAAATACCTTTTTCAAAGGTGGATCTTAGTAAAGGCTATTACCAGATCCCAGTGAAGCCTGAAGTGAGACCTTATTTGGCTTTTAGCACTTCGGATGGACATTATGAATTCAATATGCTACCATTCGGACTGCAAAATGCTCCGAGTGTGTTTTCAAGGATGATGCGCAAATTGTTGGATCCCCTGAACAATAACCCATGGGTTTTTATCCACGAAAATTTCAATGGTCTTGATAATTCTCGTCGCCCACAGAGACATCTCTGCATAAGAAGAACACATTGAAATGCCTCCTTGGAAGATGTGTTGTTGATAGAAAGACTATCGGAGGCGAACTTAACTGCTAGGCCAACAAAATGTTGTATTGGATGCAAGGAGATGGAATACTCCTTGGGACAACACATGTATAACGCTGGTGAGGTAATAAGAACCCCTGAACCTAAGATTAGGAAAAAAAAAACTGCAGAAAGAGCACCACACCTAGGCCCGTTTTTTTTTTTTGGTTTTTTTTTTTTATTTTGTATTTATTGACGTTTTGGGATTTTTTTCAAGTTTTTATTTTTTTTTTTTTTTTGGTTGTGGTTTTTTTTTTGGTTTGTGTGTGTGTTTTTTTATTTTGTTTGTTTGTTTTTTTTTTTGTTTTTGTTGTTTTTTTTTTTTTGGGGTTGTTTTGTTTTGTTTTTTTTTTTTTTTTTTTTTTTAAATTTTTTATATATGAAATATAAATTATTTTTTTATAAATTAAAAATAATAGATTAAAAACATACCAAAAAAAATTCAATCTAATCTATACATTAAAAGAACCCCACCCACCCCCACAAACCAAAACACCCACCCCACCCCCCCCCCACCCCCCCAACACAACCAATAAATCACCCCGCCCCCCCCACCCTCCACCCCCCCCCCCCCCCCCCCCCACCCACCACACCCACCCCCCCCCCCCCCCCCCTTCCCCCCCCCCTCTCCCCCCCCCCACCTCCTCTTCCTCCACTCCTTTATCTCCCACCACACTAAAGCCCCCAATCCCTCATTCCAAAAACCCTAATTGTTCTGCATATACTATCCCAATACCCGTCTCCACCCCCTTACCCCCCCACCCCACCCCTCCACCCAAAACCTTCACACCCCAACCATCGACTTCAAGTGCATCATGACCCATCACGCCCCGACCCTCGGGTCCTCCACCTCCAACAACCTATACTCAAAGCTATCCCGCATTGTTACACTGGCGGATTAGACTGGAAAGTCACAATGACACCTGCCCTAGCCCCCCTCTCTCCTCCCATGTTTCTTAGTCGTCCGCGTGGTTCCCCTTTCTCCCCCTACCCTAAAAAATCCCCGAATCCCCCACCCCCTACCGCCCCACTCCCAACTGCTTTACCCACTCGACATAAACCCCCTCCCCCTACCAAAACATATGTGCCAGCCAAGGATAAAAAAAGAATGGTCAGTCTCACCCACCTCCCAATCTATTGAAAATTACTTCATGCGGCTAACAACACCGCAGATATCGAAAAATATTACAAATATAAAAAGAACATATTCTGCTATCTTAATAAATTCAACCCATGATTTAGAACTTCGATAAAAAAAAATAGCATGTTGCCGGATCCGCCCAATTCACTACAACCTGAGCAGAGGACCTAAAAAGATCCATAAAATATTTACACAGACTGTCATCGATTAAAATATATGAACGAAAAATAGCACTGCTAAGACATGTGTTTAACATCGACCATCAACACCAACCGCATACATGAACGTGCACATGACCATCCCAATACAAAAGAGTCATAAAATATAATCCCATCAAACCTTTCTCCCAGCCCCATACCGCTCAACGACCTAGGAAACGCATGTAAGTATTGTTGATTAAATACCACCATAACTCCACTACTTAAGTACAAGTGAGGAACAGGGATAATTTAGGTGAGGAATCGTGGTAATTACTAAATATAATATATAAACAATAAAAACGACCAAGATTTGGAGGTAGAGAAAGGGTTAGGGGTAAGTGCGGGGGGGGGGGGGGCTAACCCAACGTGGGGGGGGGGGGGGGGGGGGGGGGGGGGGGGGGGGGGGGGGGTGGGGGGGGGGGGGGGAAGGGGTAGGTGTATGCCAAACCAAAAAATCACAGAATTAAAAATGATCAAAACCTCTAACAGGTTTATGGGGGGGGGGGGGGGGGGGGGGGGGGGGGGGGGTGCTAATAATTGATAAAAAATAGGGGGGGCAGAAA